>OX276495.1:17500-367500 GCA_946251955.1 Acronicta psi | reverse complement strand
CTTCATAAAAACTATAGAAAATATGGGACACTTATCATATGATCGAATAGGTACGTACAATGATGATAAGTTCTTAATAATTGGCGTGTCTCAGGTGACACGCTATTTATTAAGTCGTCAATCGTCATTACATTCGTCGTCAGTTATCAGGACCGATAGTAGGTAACTGTCTAAAAACTAGTCAGAATAATCTGGCGCTTTAAAGCGAATTTATCGAAAAGAGTAAGCATCTTCAAAGTAGTAATCATTTTAACGTTAAATTAATTGATATAATTAATAAAATTCTGAATTTTTTGCTTATTAAATTTTGTAACTTCTTTACCATTATTTTTTTTTGAATACATCATCTAATTATCCATTCTCTTACGTTTAATCGCTATTTTTTTTTTCACAATAAAAATTTGATTATCGATTATTAAAATATTTTATGAATTAATCAAAGCTGTTTTTTACGTTAAATACCTAAATATTAAAAGTTCTAGTGAAAGACTTTACAAAGACAAACTTGTGATCTTAAAAAAATACTTATATCGCTGCAAATTACTATCAGATCGCGGTATTTTTTTTTTATTTTTATTATAATTATTAGATATAATTTACGATTATAAAAATATATTAAGTATGCTTTTTTAATTCTAAATCGATTTGTAACTAGTACTATTACTTTAGGCTAGTTTTGCTGGCTATGAGTCTACATAATAATATAACAGTGTTATTCTTATTTACGAAAACCCGGAAAAAATATATTTTAAACGTGGTTTTAATCATGTCATAACATGTTCAAATTGTTCATAGTTATTTTTTAATTGAATTAGTCTTTTAAATTTTTTTTTTTAAAGTTGAAGTGATGTATCGTCTAATAATACAATGATAACACGATGAAATACCCAAACAGAACGACTAAACTTTTTGGTCTGCTGTCATAATTATGTGTTATTTATGATATGTTATGATTAAAACCCTATTTTGTAAAACTACGTACATTTTATACGACACTGACTATACTACTACACTTTTTCACTATTTTTAACAACACGAATTATTAAAATTGAAAAATTTAGGGAGTCAAAATCAATAATTGACTGGTAGGTTCAAAATAAAAGGTGAAAAGTAAAAATAAAAACCAAAAAGTAATGAAAAATAAACTTTAATAAATGAAATATAAATCACATTAAATGAATTGTTACATTTATATTTTACTCGTAATATTGTCGTTCGCGCAGATTTTTCATTTCTTATTTTTATAATTACATTTATTTATTAAGTGATTAAATAGACCTTAAAATATTAAACGTTGATTAAATAGTACTTAGATATATTTAAATGAATTTAATAATAGGAAATAATAATAACTGCTTACGACCTAATATTTTTAAATGTCTGTACTTAATTGCAAGCCATGTACTTTATACCTTAAAAATGTAAGATAAGAATCATTTAAAATGATTAAATATGTGAGTAGTATAATAACGTAGACTTATTTATATATTTTTTTCAACTTGGTAAACATCGACTAAAGCTATTATTAAACAAATATGTTTATAATGCGTTAAAACATATTTTATTTGTGCGACGGTGCGGGCAATGAGTGTGCCATACACACGTTAATATTCAAATAAAAATATAATTAGTTACAAAATATGAAAATTATGTAATTTACCTACTGTATTATTGGGAAGTGATATTTTTTGATAATTACGATAAAAGTATCTAAACTAATTTATTTTAGATCGATCAGTATATATTAGCGTCGGAATCAACATATTTACTAAGGGGTAAAAACAATTAAAAGGGTAAAATCCGTTAAAACTGCAATAAACTTACACCGTTGTCATATAAACTTGGTATCATGATGTCAGAAGATTTTCAAAGCATTTTAACGAAAGGTAAAAAGGGTAAATTGGTTACTGGAAAGGTGCCCGGTCGCAGTTGCAGGCTGCTCCGCCTTGACCCTGTCGGCATTGAACGTTACACCATGCCGACCAGCCGTCGTAGGTGGTGAGGACACGAACGGCATACAGATGTTCTGAGGCCTCGGTGGTTGTAGTCTCACAGGAAGGACAGCCTGTGGGGTAAAATGTATTAAATAGGGTAATTGCTAAAAACAGATCTGTCAGACTTACAACGCCTCTGGCGGTCGCTTGAAGAACTAGCTAGGTTATCCATACACGATATCTGACAGATACTGTAGTATTGCGTCTCAACTATTGATCAGCCCCTCAACCATGAGTTCTATCGAATGACTCTCGAAAGATTTTTTACGCATCGAAGAGCGGTAATCTCAGCAGATTTTAGTTGCTTACGTGACCGCTAGAGGCGCTGCGAGGGTTTTCCATACAAATAATTTACGGCGTCGCTAGCGAGTCTAGTGAGAAAAGCTCATGTTCGAGGCACAAGCTGCACGTGTACGCGATTCGAATTAATGATTCAGTAACGAATCGAATTTTAGTCTCACTGGTATTTTGTTTTATCAGAAACTACATCTTTCAGTCGTTGTTAAAGTATTTTACATAAAATACTTCAGTGACATTAAGGTCCTGTTCCACTACAACCTAATAAGTTCCCGTTAAATAGCTTGGCAGAACATTTCATACACATTTTGTTCCATTTTTAAATTTAACCAAATTAATAAATAAATATCCCTGGACATTTTTACACAGCACCATGTAGTCCCAAACTAATCAGAGCTTGTACTATGGTGCTAGACACGTATATGCTTTTTTTTTGTAAATACATACTTATAATACATAAGAAACACCCAGACAAACACAAACACTTAAAAAAAAAAATTGCAATGAAAATATTTAGTGTTAATTCTGCTTATGCTGAGATGCAAGAGCACCGCCCTCCCGCCCGCAAAATTATGCACATGCAGAGAGAACTAAGTCGTTAGTGCAACATGCATACCCAAACCTATGTGACGACACGTGTTTCGAAATGTTGACTCTGCGCCGGCTAGAGCGAAAGTACTTTCGCTCTAGCCGGCGCAGAGTCAACACTTCGACGTCGCACCTGATGATGCCTTGCGGAGAGGCGAAACCCGTGTCGTCACGGTGCTCTTGCATCTCAGCATAAGCGGAATTAACACTAAATATTTTCATTGCAATTTTTTGTCATGGATTTCCGCAAAGTAACGCCTGATCCATTAATTTTACAAACACTTAAGTTCATCACAATAAATGTTTGTATCCTGTGGGAATCGAACCCACCCAACTGTTAGCGGATATCGTGAAACATCATACCCTGAATCTCCTTAGTCTGAACTTACTTAGAAGGAAAGTCCTAAAATTATATCTTACTAGCTTTCCGCCAGCGGCTTCGGCTGCGTGGTTTGGATATTTTTTATAACTGTTATCCCCTATTTAAACCTCTTAGGGACTACGCGCACTTATTCAGCTCTTTTCAGCTTTTGTCCATAGAAATCAACAATTTTGTATGGAGAAGTGTACGCGTCGATTCAGCTTTCCGCGTCCATTCTGCTTTCGCGGCAAACCAGCATAAAATGAGGATAAATGTGTTTTTATTATGCGAATGCTATAGAGAGCGCGGCGCTTTACGACGCCGCATTCGACGGCGAACAGAGCTGTTCCGCCGCGTACAGCGCTGTTCGCCGTCGAATGCGGCGGAACAGCTCTTTACAGGGATGGTTCTCTCTTTACACGATTCCTTGTCGACAAGTTGCGACCTGTATTGTTCCTGCATTGATTCGACGCCATACGCGGCTGATAGAAGCCGAGCTGTATAAGTGTGACCAAAAGCGTTCAGCGAAACGCGAATGGAGCTGAATAAGTGCGCGTAGGGACTACAGGCCTTTTTCGCGTTAAAAAGTAACCATCTCCTTTCTCAGGCTCTAGACTATCTGGGGGGCTAGACAAGTTGCATTTTCACATTCGAATCGACAAACAATTGACAGCCCGATTGACATTAGTGTCGAAAGCTTGTGTCATTTCCATACATTTTGTTTGTCGATTCGAATGTCAAAATGCAACTAGTCTAGCCCCCCTGTGTACCAAATTTCTTTTAAATCGGCTCAGTAGTTTTGGCGTGAAAGTGCGACAGACAGACATAGTAAGGATTAATTGGTCCAAGAAGGTGACATACCGTTAAGGCCGTATCCATCGGAGCAGAAGGCAGTGCACACGGCACTCCAGTCCACCACATGCTCGGCCTCGCGACTGGCGCAGTTGCACAGCGGATCACCTGAACACACAATGTTCTATCAAACTTCGTACTTAACGTTACCTATTTAACATAATTTATTTCTTGGTCTCATTTGAAATTACCACGATATATCATTATTTCAGTTGTAATTTTGCTTTTCCAGATAGTATTATAGTAGATTTCTATGAATCTTTTCAAGTCAATATATTAGCGATTAAATAAATAAATAGCGTCGTCATTTACTAGCCGGGTCGTCGGCTAGGTTGTCAGTGACGACCTCTTAGAAGAACTGAACGAACTTAACTAATCATGGTTTCTTTTAAAATCCAAACAGTAAAGTCAGTGAAGTACTGGTCAAACGCAAACCTATCAAACAACAAAAGTATCTATTAACGGTCCATTTCCTTATCAAATCAGTCGATAGATTTGCTAGAGATAGAATTTTGATATAATGTCCGTATAAATAATGTCAAAATTATATATCAGTAAGCAAATCTATCGCAGGATGCCATGTACGGTCGCGGTCATAAGTCCATTACCATTTTTGCACATCTATCGCATGAAACAAGTTTCACTTACGACCTTTTTCTATAACAAACATTTTGCATACATAGACGAGCTCGTATATCGTACTCTCCCATAATTATCTAGAAAGAGAGCGATGGAATGATCATTCAGGGCTGTGAAGTCGCGACGGCGTATTAAGAGAATGGTATTAAATTTCAAATCACTAAGTATATGTTTATTTATACGCGCAGTAACGTGCAGGCAAATACGGTCCTTGACGTGATAATGGACTTATGACCTCTTACTGTACACTCAGGACACTCTTTTAACATAAAAAATGTTGTTAAATTTAACTAAAACGGCCGTTGAAGAAAGCCAGTAGCTTTGAGCATAGAACATAGTCCACCTATCCCCAGATCCAGCTGTCCCTAGCTGTCCCCCCAGCAACGCCCTAAGCCGAGGTCCGAGTCCCGTTAGGGGACGCCCTTAGCTGCTGTTGCTTAGTTTATAAGTGTCCATGGCTGGAGGCACAAAAGGTGCCTCGCCACCAAGCCCGGTTAAGATTCTAAAGCTCCTGAGCTAGAATCTACATCCGTCCTAAAAAAAAAAAAGCGCCTGACCTATTTCTTACCCAGTTGGTTCTGGCAGAGCGCGGGGCAGACGGTGTACCGCGGGTGTCCGTACACGACCTCCGTCTGGTTAGCGTCTTGTAGTGCCGTCTGGAGGCCCACGGGTATCAGCTGCGAGCATATCGTAGTGCCGCAGGCGTCGCCACCCAGTCCTACGGGAAGAATTATTAGTCTTAGGGCTTGTTTTTCCTACGCCACCGGCACCGGCACGTCACCGGCAACGAGATGACGGTGCCGATTTAGCGATACATTTACTATGGCCGCGTGTCCAACGCACGCCCGTCCGTGAACTTGAAAAAAAAATATAACCGTCAACTCGTTGTCGGTGACGTCCCGGTGACGGTGGCGGTGGACAAACATCCTTAGAGACTGTTTCCCCTATAGTTAAAAATGCAACAACATTTGTATGAAATTCTCTGCCAAGTAATTAAACGGGAACTTATCAGTAACCTGTGAAAATTTACCTAGTAAGTTCCCGATAAATTATCTGGCAGATAATGTTAGACAAATTTTGTTCCAATTTTGAATTTATCTGGCGGTTAGCAGCTACCCAAAGGTGCGAACATAACTATTTAATTTCTTTTCCACTAGTAAAGATGATTTAATGATCTTTCGATACATTGAGCAGCGTAGGTTTTAAGCTTTTGAAGAGTATCTAATCTTTTTACAGTACGTCTGTGGTATCTAATGAAGAAAATTAATTAAGCTAGAATCGAGCCGGTCTCTCTAGTTTCTGTCTACTCCTGTGGGAATGTCGTGAGTATATGTATGAAAAAGTAAAATAATAAATAAGTACAGTTCTCGCCAAACTTATTGTCCGGGTTGAAGTTGGCACGAGCTAACTTTAACCCGTCTTTAAAAATCGAAACATCAAAAATATTGGATTAAAATGATTTCAATACGACGATAGCCTACGATTATTGAGCTTTCGTTTTTATTTAATAAAATCCTATAATTTTGTATAGAATCTCCGATTTTTACGGCCGGTTTAAAGTTAGCTCGTGCTAACTTCAACCCGGACAATAATTTTGGCGAGAACTGTATCTGTTATTAAAGGGTCAATGGGTAATAGTGAGGATTATAAAAAAATAAAAGCTATTTTAACTTTTCACTGACAAAGGAGGATTTTCTCAATGAGAATGTTTTTTTTTTAATATAAACAATCACGCCTACATTCTCCTAAGATTAATGCAGAAGTGTACTTATTACAAGTAACCCCTACAGCAGCAGAACACCAATGAGTTAGTTCAATGTCTACCTTACGTCAATGTCACATACACTATTAAGTACTAGTACA
Source organism: Acronicta psi (assembly GCA_946251955.1). Classification (NCBI taxonomy): domain Eukaryota; kingdom Metazoa; phylum Arthropoda; class Insecta; order Lepidoptera; family Noctuidae; genus Acronicta; species Acronicta psi. The sequence goes on along the minus strand of OX276495.1, from coordinate 360,906 downwards.
AAATTAAACTGTGATTTATCGTAAATAAGTGGTGGTCGTCAAATCAGTTTGCTATCAGACTGTAACAGGTCTAACACGTTGATAACCATTCTGTGCGTTCCACTTATTGCCTTCGGCTAAATAGTGTGAAATTAATAGTCGCTACATATTTCTCCTTGTTTATGACTTTTTAATCGCAGTTAGCGTAGACATAAATAACATACGGTTCACTCTTTTCGGTTTTTTTCTAAATGTAATGTCAGTTTTTGACGTTTATGGATGTATGTGGTTTTTCCTGTGCCTATAGTGCTACAGATTTATTGTGAGTATTTTTTTATTTGGGCCGTTCTTGTAGACCATTGCGTCACTGTTGGGGTAGGTATTTAAAAACAAATTACCTATTAGGTCCCAGCTGTGCTCTCATTACAGATCGCTACAAGCAAATTTTCAGATTTAACTTAATTACATTTATTTTTACATTTACATTTATTTTTGTTTAATTAATACATGTTTCAGTTCAATTAAAATTATAAAAATCTGTATTGTTGTATGTTTAACCCGGCTAACGAGCAGTGAAGCCACATGGTAATAATAATCCACCTGAATGCTGTGTTCTATTCAAATTTTTGAGGACCAAAGTTTTTGGTCCTTCGATAATTATCATTTTAGGTGCGTAATTTTGTATAAGTATACATTACACGATGAGTTTTGACATTTTGAAATAAGCGTAATATAAAAAATAGTTACTTAAAGATCGTTTCGTCTAGTTTTCATAAACAGAAACTTTATTTTTTAATTGATTGTCGTCGAAAAACTATTCTAGGATAACTTTACAAGGTCCCATTCTTTTTCTTATAAAAAAAAATACATATTTTTATTTACTTACCCATCACAGCTGTTCATTTCAACACAAAAAAAATAAAAACAAAAACACGAAAATCACATTCAAACGTCACATGACCAATATGGCCGCGTAAACAAAACTGCCTTTTTAAGCGGCAAAGGACAAAAGCATACAGCCAAATAAAAACCTGCGTGGCACAGGTCCGCACACAGGTTGTTTCGGGCCGACACTGACGGCACCCACACTTTCGTGTCCTTCCTAAACTGCGTCAAATATATCCTATTCAGTTCCCCTCTATCATATTTCAATTGCAAAACGACCTCGGGAACATCTACCCGTCTCGCTCCAACTTCATTTTCTTGTGATTCTATTGGTTCGTTTTCTTTGACGGTGTCCTCTGATTGGGCGGGGGTGGACTGAACTACCCCTACTAGGGCCACGCCCACTATAAGGGTGAATAATGTCATCTTTACCATCTGGAATCAAAAGTTTTTTAGTTAGTTTTTTGTGAGATTGAAAAAAAAATGGTTGGATGGAGATGCGATGTCTAAGAAGTTTTTCAACTGAGGGCTTTTGTGACCTACTTACATTTAAGAGAATATTTTTATAAGCATTGATTTCTTTTAATGAAACTGCCTTGTTGGCCTAGTGAAACTCTTACTCCTCATCCTCCTCATGGTCCTGGGTTTCATTCCCAGGTTGAGCAGTGCTATTGGATTTTTCTATGAAATTCTCAGTAACTAGTATCTCGGAGTCATAAAACTCTTGGATTGCATTGGTTAAACCACTTGGTGGAGTGACGAGTTGCGAAAGGCAGCTGGCAGTGGACGAGGAAGGCCGAAGATCGGGCTCTGTGGCGTTTACTAGAAGAGGCCTATTTCCAGCAGTCGAGCAACATAGGCTGATGATGATGATGCTCCCACTTTTTCCTTCACAAGTCGTGATCTTTTATTGCTGAGAGTTGTAACTTTCCAGTAAGAATTTACATACTGTCACTCCTGTATTGCTCGGAGGGTTAGGCAGAAGTTATATACTGCTGGTATGAGGGGGAGGGGGCGATCCTATTGCCATCAACGAGGCACAGATCTAGACATCCAAGCTGCTACTGAGGTTTTCACAGAAAACAAACAATACCTACTTTGGGCGATCCAGGGGGGCTAGATAAGTTGCATTTTGACATTCGAATCGACAAACAAAATGTATGTAAATGACATTAGTGACAGCCCAATTTGTCGAAAGCTTGTGTCATTTCCATACATTTTGTTTGTCGATTCGAATGTCAAAATGCAACTTGACTAGCCCCCCAGGAATCGACCTACCACAAGCATATCAAAGATACAAAAAAACCCAGGACTTTGTGAAATTTCCAGAAGCAGATCGGTGTCTGGATTTGTGCCCGGTTGATGGCAATAGGCTCGCCCTTTATTACATGGGACCTAAGCATACCGACGAACTGTGTGGTGTACATTAGTACACCTCTGCCTAATCCTTTGTAGAATACAGGCGTGATAGTCTCATCATCACCATCATCAACCCACTAATTGTCCCACTGCTGGGCACGGGTCTCCTCTCAGTACGAGAGGGATTAGGCTATAGTCCACCACGCTGGCCTAATGCGGGTTGGCAGACTTCACACGCCGTCGAGAAAATCTCTCAGGCATGAAGGTTTCCTCACGATGTTTTCCTTCACCGTTAAAGCGAGTGATAATTACGCACATGATTTCGAAAAGTTAGAGGTGCGTGCCTTGGATTCGAACTCGAGACCTTTGACTTGGCAGTCCAGTAGTCATACCCCGAGGTATATTTCGCCTAATATTTGTGCCGACCCCATTCCCTATTATAACCTTAATTATATACTCAAAACTAAGCGAAAATCTATACCTCCACGGTACTCCATACCGCGTTGAAGCCTTCGTAGGAAAGAGACAGATATATGCCGTAACACCTTTGTGAGAGGAGGACAGGTATTAGGGGGGTAGAGTCCGGTATTGATCCGCGTATTATGTAACTGTGCTATGTACTATCTGTGTGCCTGTGTATGTTTTTATGTACTATTTGTGTTTCTGTGTGTAGGTGCAAGAATTTCATAGGAATTGCAGTAATTAAAGCTTTAGTGGAATTTTATTTTTATAACATTTTTGATATTTTATCATCACGCAATATTCTCCATAAGGTTAGGCAGTGCTGTGCCATGTGATTGGGGTGATCCTATTAATATCTAATATTTGCATAAAATATACTTTTCAAATAAGTATCGTAAAAACGGCTGTAACAAATTATATGTAGCCTTTTCCGCTGCAACCCACAGACACGGTACGCATGAATTGACGTCATTGGCACTCGCGTGATTTGCTCGGATATGGCGCCCACGTAGCTCAACGCCATGCACGCTGTGTACGCGGTACACGAATTCATGTATAGCATGTGTTGCATAGTGGAAACGTAGACTCACGTTGACAAACAAATGAACCCGCAAAGCTAAAATGCGCCTTGAAATCTGATACTCTATTTCATCTTGATACGCTGGATATAAGCCGAGTTATTAATATTAATAATATAAATTATATAACTTACTCAGTTCCAAGCGGTGTTATCAGTAGAACTTTATAAAGCTTAATGAACTTCGCTACTGTTTTGCACGATCACGCGATACAACACAGAGTAGAATAGACACAGAGGCAGAAAGAGCAAAATTACTTTACTTTTCCTTAAACAGTAAAAATATTATAGTAATTAAACCGTAAAATCCTTAGTTCAGTTTTATGAGAAAATTCTCAGTAGCAGTTTGGATATGCGCTTGGTTGGCAATAGGCTCATCTGAAATTAAAGGACCTAAAACATATTGGCAGTGAACTGTCAGTGAACAGCAGTACATCTCTGCTTAACCTCGCTAAGTCGTGATAGTCCGTGGGTTTAATTCTGCATAGATATAAGGGAAGAAGAAGACCAAAGAAAAGATGGTTGGACTGTGTGAGAAAGGATATGACCACAAAAGAGTTGAATGATGAGATGACGGCTAATAGAGATGTATGGAAGAAAAAGACATACTGCGCCGACCCCAAGTGAATTGGGATAAATGCAGGAGGATGAATGAATCAAGCACAGATTTATTGGCAACTAACTACGTAGTAAAAAAAGCCCGACATAACCGACATCATCATCATCATCACATCATCAGACGACGTCTGTGGTCTAGTGGTTCGAGTACAGGAATGCTGATCACGAGGTCGTGGCTCAGATTCCCACAGGACACAAATATTTATGTGATGAACATAAGTGTTTGTGTCTATCTGGGTGTTTCATATGTATTTTATGTATGTATTTACGAGAAAGTGTATAAGTATTATATCCATTGTCTAGTACCCATAGTACAAGCTTTGTTTAGTTTAGGACTAGATTGTGCTGTGTAAAAATGTCCCAAAACTTCTTAAAATTATTATTTTAAGACGCATTTCCCGACTCACAAATTAGTTAATGAAAATAATGTTTATTTTTCCGCAGTCTCTACATTTGTTCACTACTCTACAACCACTTAAATCACTCATGATAGCGTATCTAAGCCAGAGCTTTTCCAGGAAAGTATTTTAACTGATAACAGTGACTAATGCACCGGTCACTGTCTATTTATCGGTAAATTTGTCACAAAATTCGTGAAAATAGACATTACACAATAACGCATAAACTATTTGATACTTAAAAAAAAACATTTTTAGTTCCAAACTAAGCGGAGCTAATAATATGGATCCTAGAGAATGGATGCAATATTTGTATACTTTTTCTGTAAATCGTAAAAATATACACAGACCAACGTAGCTGTTTGTACTCCCTAGCTATGGAGTAGCTTGTTGCCTTAGAAGACAGGTTCGTAGCTATAAACTCGTAACACGTTCGTAGTAATGATAGCGCGTAGCACACGACACGTTCGTAGCTATAAACTTGTAGTATATTCGTAGCTATGAAATAGCTCTTAGCACGTTCGTAGCTATGAAGTAGCGCGTAGCACATTCGTAGCTATGAAGTAGCTCGTAGCACGTTTGTAGCTAGTTCGTAGCTATGAAGTAGCGCGTAGCACAAGACACGTTTGTAGCTATAAAGTAGCTCGTAGCTATGAAGTAGCTCGTAGCTGTATACTCGTAGCCAGTTCGTAGCTATGATGTAGTTTGTAGCACGTTCGTAGCTATGATGTAGTTTGTAGCACGTTCCTAGCTATGATGTAGTTTGTAGCACGTTCGTAGCTATGATGTAGTTTGTAGCACGTTCCTAGCTATGATGTAGTTTGTAGCACGTTCCTAGCTATGATGTAGTTTGTAGCACTTTCGTAGCTATGATGTAGTTTGTAGCACGTTCGTAGCTATGATGTAGTTTGTAGCACGTTCGTAGCTATGATGTAGTTTGTAGCCATTTACTCGTAGCAAGTTCGTAGCTATGATAGGTTTACGATACTATCGTTGCTCACGACAGGTTCGTAGTCAGAAAAAAAGTTCGTCCGTCCGGACAACGAGAGGTTTGTAGCAAATGAAGAAAATCGTAGCTAAAAACACGTTGGTAGCTATAAAGAAGCTCATACGAAGCTCGTAACAGAGGATTTTTCAGCACCCAATTGCTCTCGTAGCTAAGATAACGTTTTTTTTTTGGAGTTTCCACTTTGGATATTGAACCCAGATGCCTGTACCACTTAACTCAAGCAGCCATCAAACATAAAACGAATTACAAGACCTAAGCACATATTTACTTTAACTACAATGTATGTACATTGTACATATAAAAACTTTTCAACATACATATTATATCTGTATGTCCAACGATCTGCGCACTCCCCCACCACTGGGGCGTGTCTCTGACGTCACCCGCCCCTCCCCACGGTAAGGGGTGAATGCCACCCCCCTTTGTAAAGGCTTTCGTGAAGGATATTTGGAGCGACAAATTATTCGGTGTATTTTGAAGCTTATCCTATAAAAGGACTGAACGGGTTTTGATTTGTTCACTTTTCAGAATGATGACAACTTATTTTATCAAGAAAAACAACGTAGATTTTTTAAGAAATAGTTTTGTTTTTTATTTTCAATAATATGTAGTTGAAACACTAACATTGCAATTTTTTGTGTGGCAATGGTTTTTATTATAACATAACATACTATAGCGCCTGTATTCTCCAAAGGGTTAGGCAGAGTCGGACTATAGTTCGCTGGTATTTGAAGGTCCCATGTAATAGAGGGCAAGCCTATTGCTTACAACCGGTTCGAATCGAAATTCCGAGCTACTACGGAGAATTTTATAGAAAAACTCAGTAACACTGCGCGATCTAGTAATCGAATAACCGGGACCTTAAGCGTAGCAGTCGAGTTAGGACCACTGGGCTACCGAGGCAGTTTAACTGTAGCAACTTAGCGAAAATGATGAACATCTATAAACTGACGCGTCTAACTTATAATACAAGGTGGAACATCGACGCACAAACGTCGTGACAAGGTTCAATATCGAAAATAAAATGACCTAGGTCATTCATGCAGAAAAACATCGGTTATTACAAATATTGACATTTTTGAGCGCGCAGTGTGTTGCTAAAAATGCGATTATAACGCTCCGCGGTGAATTAAATCGCGCGCGCGATTCGTAATAAATGAAATATTGATTTTCTTAATATAAATCTAATTTGGGTAAATAGAAATAATGTATTTTTACACGTTCAAGTAAAAATCACTGCAGAAAAAATTGAAAAATTGATGAAAAAAGTTACGGAAAATTTCAACGCAGGGAGGTCTAGGATCATGTACTGAACTCATGGTATTCGGACGTGCGTCGATGTCCCATCCACCTTGTATAACTAGATCGATTGTTCAGGGTATTTACTACCTAGTCTACTAAGTACCAATCCCTTAACTAAATATAAAATTTACCGAAAAATCTTCACGAAAATAATGTTCAGCCCGGAATCCTGTTGGAAAACATTTCCACCTACTCATAAAGCCTTAGGTCAAAGGGCAGCTGAAACGCTGAAAGCGTGGGCGAAGAGTGGGAGTCGCTCCCACCGTGAACCCTGAACTTTGCGATAAACACATGTTAGACATATCTACAGAATACATATGCACTAGTGGCATTTAACCGGTCCTTGTGGAAGTCTATGGGGGGAGGCCTTTGTTCACCAGTGGACCTCTGTAGGCTGATATGATAATGATGATGACATATGCACTGCTTTTTTTAACCTCCAGTCTTCCTTTATTCCCATTATAACCAAATCAATTAAATAACCAAATTATGTACCATAAGTATGTATTTACAAAACAGTAAATTTGGGATTAGATGGGAGCTGTGTAAAAAAAAACAAATATATTTATTTACCCGCCTTTGCCCGCGTATTCGTTCCCGTAGAAGTTGATACTTTACTTCGTTTTTGCAACATTTTTAATTTATACTCCGCTCCTGTCGGTCGTAGCGTGATGATAATATATAGCCTATAACCTTTCTCGATAAACGGGCTATCTAACACTGAAATAATTTTTCAAATCGGACCAGTAGTTCCTGAGATTCGCGTTCAACCAACCAAACAAACAACTCTTCAGCTTTATAATATTTATTTAATAAATAACTAAACGTAAATATAATTAACGAACACGAATGTCTATTCAAATTCAAATTCAAAATATTTTATTTCAATTAGACGATATAAATAGGCAGTTTTGAATAGTCCAACTAGTTGCACGGTTCCAAAAAGTGGGACTTATGGAGAAGAGCCAGAACACCATAATCACTCTTTTAAAAAAAAAAATGCATTTATAGCAAGTAACAATAAAAAATTGTGATGAATAGTATGAGTATTAAAAACTATTCAAAATAAGCATAAGCACTGCGTTATAAACTTTTGAATTAGGTAAGTATTTCGTTTTAGGTGGTACAACTCACTTGCTGACTTCGCATGGGCCTGCCGCATTATTGAATTTGCTGCCACTTGGCAATAATGTGTGGTTTGAAGGGCAATGTAGCCAGTGACATTCCAGTAATGTCACTGGCTACATTGCATTGCAGTCTACACTGCAACTGTACACTACTGGCTACATTGCAGTCGTCTCATTTGCCCAGTGCAAATGAGACGACTTACAACTGAGGTGTCAAGATGACAACGCGCTATTACTATGCAACTGCGTTTTTGGTTTACTATCGGGCGGCCTCTATGTTTGTTTTTCATCTTATCATAATTATTAATATGCTTTCTTTGTTTTTAACTAGTACAGTTCTCGCCAAACTTATTGTCCGGGTTGAAGTTGGCGCTAGCTAACTTTAACCCGGCCGTAAAAATCGGAGAAAGAAAAATATTAGATTGTAATAAATAAAAACGAAAGCTCAAGTCGTAATCTGTCGTTTTAAATTATTCTAATCCAATATTTTTCTCTCTCCGATTTTTACGGCCGGGTTAAAGTTAGCTCGTGGCAACTTCAACCCGGACAATAAGTTTGGCGCGAACTGTACTTATATATGAAAAATAACCTGAAAAATAATCGGGGTTCATCAAAGCGTATGTAGGTTAATTGAGCTTGGAACTTTGCCAAACTAGCGGGAACAGGTCGACCCTAATCGCGACCCAATTCCGTCACCTACAGATTGCTAATTTATGATACATCTTTAGATAAGCTTTAAGTATATTTGTAGTCTATTATAAGTTAGCTTGATTGTTTCGAAATAAAGGGTATTTATCTCTAGTCGCAACCTATTGACACTATCATAATTAATGGCTAAATAAATATTTCTATTTCCATATAACTCCCAACATGTTGGGGTCGGCTTCCAGTCTAACCTGATGCGGCTGAAATATCAACATTTTACACGAATCGACTACAATTTCTGAAAAATGTTGTTATCCTAAACATAAACTCCGCCATATTTTTTGACATCAAAATAAAAAAAGCACTGATGACAATAATGTCATTAATGACAATATTTTTATTATAATTTAACGTAGTGTGGCGTAAAGGACATTTAGTTGTTTCTATTAGTGTTCACTAAAACGCACCAATAAAAATAAATAAATAAATATTTTTTGGACATTTTTACACAGCACCATCTAGTCCGAAACTAAGCAGAGCTTGTACTATGGGTACTAGACAATGGATATAATACTTATATAGGTACTTTTTTTTTGTAAATACATATGAAACACCCAGATAGACACAAATACTTAATTCATCACATAAATATTTGTGTCCTGTGGGAATCGAACCCACGACGTCGTGACCAGCAGGCTTTGTTAGAGAAGAAAATACGAGTTGGAACGTATTTTTATACAAAGTGCTTTTCACACGATAATAACGCAAATAAAAGTGTTGCTCCTCTATTTTACGAATACGAAATGGCAAAATGTGGGTGGAATACAAAATGCTAAGCTTGTACACAGTGTAGTGTGGGTGTTATTTGTAATGTGAACTCCGACCTTTTTGGCAGAACGCGTTTGTATTTCGAATAGATAGTACTTGTTTTCTTTTTCTTAGAATAGAACCTCTTTTAATCCGACCCAGTTTAAATGAAAAATGTCTTGAATCAAAAAGGTTCCTAGATAATATTTATACCCATAATCTCGGCAAAAAGATTTGAAGATAGATTCTAAAATAATCTAGATATTTTTCAGAATAGCGTACATAGGTTTCTACATTTTCTAGAAATTAAATAACAATTGTATTTATAAGATTTGATTATTTCTTTTGTTGATTTAATATTTATCAAAGTAAAAAAATGTATATTCTTCTTGGCCCTTTCAACAAAATCAAACCGCTTAAGTACTTATTTATTAACATAAATATTAAAATTTTAACATTCTGATAGGTGAAGTTAAAAAAAGTAACCATGAAGTTTCTTCCCGGTTTTTTTTTCTTAGAACGACTACTTTGGAACTGTGTACCTAGACTCGACAATTTAAAAGGCGACGCCATAATACAGGAAATATTTCGAACATTTTACACAGCACCATCTAGTCCCAAACTAAATAAACAAAGCTTGTATTATGGCTCATAAGGAAATAAATCGAAGTACTTTGATTTTGCGTAGAATCGTAAATTTTACGAGCTACCTCCATATTCCTAGTGGAACACAAGCTGACGTCAAAGCGTAGGTGTTGGAATAAAGAGTGTGGGCGTAACGCTCGTCAACTTTGACCTTTGTGCATTTAAGAGCTTGTCTTTATGAATCTTATAAGATACAAGATATTTTGTTTGTACAAAAATGACAATACAGTACGAATACGAAGTGTGCAGTTCGCACATTAAAGCGTATAAAATCCGCCATTTTTTTTAATTACATGTACCCAGAGACACTGGTGCCATCAAGACAAATCTAATGACGTGTCATTTATCTAAATCGGTTGAGGCGTTGACTAGTTACGAACGGACATAGGAACGGACATACATACATAAGTACATACGCGTCAAACACATAACCCTCTTTCGGCAGTCAGATATCACCAAGGCCAAAACATGACTGATCTTTTATCAGTCATGTTTTGGCCTTGGTGGCGTACAAATATTCATCCTTAATATAAATTAATTATAAATCTATACTAATGTTATAAAGCTGAAGAGTTTGTTTGGTTGGTTTAACGCGATAATCTCAGGAACTAGGTAGTGTTTATAGAATTTATTTCTTATACGAACATACATAAGTTCACTTATAATGAGATACAAATAATGTTATTATGTTATAGTGTTTACCTCTAGAGCGAGCGTTGGAAACTTTATACAATAAAAACAAAAAACCCGACTGCGTAAAAAGTACTAACTAAAAATCTAAAAGCAAGCTCTGTGGTGTTGGAAAATGTATTGCAGGCGGGACAAGCAAAGAAACAATTTTGTTTATGAACGAACAGCTTGTCCCGCCTGCAATACATTTTCCAACACCACAGAGCTTGTTTTTAGATTTTTAGTTAGTAGTTTTTACGCAGTCGGGTTTTTTGTTTCTTTTAATAATTGATTTTATTTCCTTCTTTTTAGTTTATAAATCATCATAGAATCACTAGATAGATCCTAAATGATGATTTAAAATATAAATTGATACAACTCAAGATCATTTTCAAAATCAGTTCGCACATTAAAGCGTATAAAATCCGCCATATTGATTTTTTTTACCCAGTGACAGTCGTGCCATCAAGACGAATCTAATGAGGTGTCATTTATCTAAATCGGTTGAGCCGTTGAGTAGTTACGACCGGACATAGGAACGGACATACATACAAAAGTACATACGCGTCAAACACATAACCCTCTTTTGGCAGTCGGGTAAAAAAGATCAGTCATGTTTTGGCCTTGGTGGCGTACAAATATTCATCTTAAATGTAAATTAATTATAAATCTATACTAATGTTATAAAGCTGAGGAGTTTGATTGTTTGGTGTTTATAGAATTTATTTCTTATAAGAAAGAACATACATAAGTTCACTTATAATGAGATACAAATAATGTTATTATGTTATAGTGTTTACCTCTAGAGCGAGTGTTGGAAACTTTAAACAATAATAAAACTGTTAATAGATTTTAAATTACACTTTATGCACATGTTTCTTAAGCTTATTTTTATATGCATTCATGTTCTTGCAGTTTTTTATGTCATTAGGAAATTTGTTGAACAGCTGTGCTCCTTCAAACAATAGCGTTTTTTGCCATAGTTCGTCCATGCCTTTATTAGTTGGAATTTATTTTTGTTTCTTAAGCTGTGTGTTATTGTTTTTTTATGTAGCTGTATATTCGATTGAAGTGAATTTGTGGTAATCTTTTTTATTAGTACGCAAGTACAATATGTGGTGTGGTGTGGTGGTGGTACTTGGTACGATTTGAAAATTTTCACGTTTAGTAACAATGAAGAGAAAAAGTGAACATACTTAAAACCGTTTCCTTAGTATTATTATAATACATAGCCATGTATATATTTACGCGTAGAAGTAAATACCCTACCTATAGTGGTTACAAAACTGAATACTTTTAAACTTGATAGTATCCTTTAAAGAAAGTAAGGCTTAAACACCTTCTAGCTGCTTTTGTTGTATATAAAGTAATCATCACAATCACCCACCATTAAATCGCGTCTTTCAAATTACCAAAACACCGTAAATATTACCTACATCTCCTAAAATTACCGTTCAGCAATGCACAAAGAGCTACGCCCACCACAGATGACCTGATTTCCATTATTGACCAGCTCCCATACCCTGGCTCCCCCAGATGTCACCCCCCCACGACCTTTTAACCACGCATGCGCGCGCCCCTGAAGCCTTAAGCCTCCCCTGAAGTGCCCAGATTTCAGTCTGCCTAATACCACAGCAGAAGAACCAGTTTCAGCGCTCAAGCTGAAAAAATTACAATTTCAAAAATTCCTATTTCATTTATGAGAAATTCTAACTCAGTAACATTCAATCTGTATTTCATTAAATACATTTTCAGTCAAAGGCATATAGTAATTTGTTTTTCGACTAAAAATATCTCCTACAAGTAGTGTTGGGCGAATACAGCGTAATATAAGGTATGTTTAAAAAAAAATTTGCAATCAATCGATAGTGTTGTAGAAATAGTATCTTTTATTTCATTGTTTTTCTAGATATATCTGTCATTCTGTTCACTGTATTATTATAAAAAAATGTATTTTTGATAAACAAAAATGCCGTCGGTAAAATTTCAGAAAAATAAGTATCACTCATTAGTTATGATATTATTTTCTACTAAGTTTTTTTTCTATCTGGCAACAATGTAGTGTCAGAATCATTAACGTATTTCTTTCTTTCTGTTCACAGAACTTTCTAGAAGTTAGAGTAATGTCAAAGCTGAGTTTGGACGGCTTTTTTTCCTACTGCAAGCAAATAGCAGAACATATACAGTTGGTTCGTTCAAATCCATCATATATTAGTCCGCCATCTTGAATTCAGTTCTTTGTTCTTTAGTTCCCTTTTTTTGCATGATTTTAAATAATTAAAACTTATTTTTTTAATAGAGCGTCAATTTTGGTAGCTATCTTTTGCAAGTATTTCATGGTTTATTGAAAGGCATGTGTTTAATATTAGTAAATAAATTAAATAAAAGATATAGTTATTTTAATATCGCCCAATCGTCGCAAATAGGTTATTGAATAATTTCGTGTCTCGCTTTGTGTAGGATTATTTAATTTAATTTGGCAACATTTTAGTTTAGTAGATTAGTTTTAATTACGTCGTAGTTGCTGATAAAATTAAACATTATTACAATATTTATTTCAAAATAGCGACGTATACTGTCTATATCTGATTGCAGTTGCAATTGTACATTACATAATTGTATGTATACCATAAACAATAGAAGACAAATTCTTATGATGCAATTATGATATCAAAAAGTTGGAAACACACAACACGAATCCAACAAACAAAAATTATAACTATAAAGTAAACTTTAATATAAAAAAATCAAATAACTTTGTAGGACAAAATCAAACCGGGATTTTGGGAAATTCTGTAAATGTAACACAACGGGAAAAAGCTACTCTTAAATAACCGGATAGAAAATATATAACATTACTAGTATCGTGAAGTACCAGGGTTTTATGAATATAAAAACACGGTGGAACGGAATCAACGCTTTAATCACTTCAAAGCTCAAATGTCTGGTACATTCGGTTATTTTCATTCGAAATTCGCTCGAAAACAATACTACGTAGGTACTATAAAATCGAACTTCTTTTTCCTAGCATTTTCCCAACCATGTTGTGGTCGGCTTCCAGTCTAACCAGATGCGGCTGAATATCAGTATTTTACACGAAGCGACTGCCATCAGACCTCCGCAACACAATTTCTGGGCAATACCGATATTCGAAGGATATTAGTTGTCAGGGTTTTTGGGCTTCTGACTACCAACTAACGATTGTCATAGGTATTCGTATGACAACCGGGACCGACGGCTTTACGTGCTCTCTTAGGTCTCGATGTGTTAAGAATGGTCACCCATCCACAGACAGACCGCGGCAAGCGTAGCTTAACCTTGCAGATCGGCTGATTAGCGTAGTTATAACTAAGTCACGAGCCTCACTATGAAATTAAACATTATCTGTTATTGCTGGTTCTTGCCAACCAACTTCGCGTAAGATGATGCGACCTTTTTTGTCAGGTCTCTACAATATTTATGTTTGTGTGTATGTCACAGGGCGAGAGGATGGCGTCTCTCTCAGGACAGGGCACCCCCCGCCTCACCTCATCCGTCGGCAACCTGTACTATGACTGTGAGTACATTATTTACTATGTTTAAGGCCTTTTTCAACACCTAGTAAGTTCCCGTTAAATTATCTGGCAGATAATTTCATGTAGATTCCATTTTTTAGTTTATCTGGCAGTTAGCGGCTATCCAGAGGTATTGAAACAGGCCCTTATTTATTGTATTTAAGTATTACTTTACAGAATTTGATCCCTGATAACGACATTATCGGATGGTGTAGTAATATGTTGTTTTTTTTCAAATTCAAATTCAAAATATTCTATTTCAATTAGACCATTATAAATAGGCACTTTTGAATAGTCAAACTAGTTGCACGGTTCCAAAAAGTGGAACTTATGGAGAAGAGCCGGCAAGAAACTACATCTAGTCACTCTTTAAAAAAAATGTATATAGATACTTACATTTTTTTTGGCAACAGTAACAATAACTTTTTGAAGGGAATAGTATGAGTATAATGCAGTTTCATGTGTATGATAAAACAAAAACAACGTGTTTGGTTTTCTACTTATAGTCCACGCGGAACAAGTTGGCCGCGCCTTAGGTAGGAACGGGGGTGAGGCGGCGGGTTACTGTGAACAAAAGCAAGCGCCCTGGCCCCTCTGTCCCGCCGCTCACATACCTAAGGCGCGGCCAACTAGTTCCGCGCGGACTATAATTGACGCACACTACATATTATCACGCCTGTATCTGCCGAAAGGTTAGGCAGAGATTCGCCGTTATGTTTAACCTTTTCGACGCCCATCTGTATAATACGAGATGTGTCCTCCAGCGCCACGCTACAAATGTATACAAAAACGTAGGGATGGGGTTAATGTCCTATCGACAAATAATATTATAAGTTGAAATTAATGTTTATTCACCAATTTACGAAGCTAAATAAAAACTGATACCGTATTTTCATATTTTGTTTTATTTCATAAAAAAAACAATATGAAAACCTGGATATATTTACCATAATAAAAGAAAAGAATTGTAAATTTATTAGACGTGTGTTCTAGAAGGCACATCCCTATTTGTCTCCAAATGTAATCCTTCTACTTCATATCAAGTCGTTGGCGCTCGAGGCACGTCAAAATCCTTTCTGATATAAGGATGTCTAGATGTCGATGTCTGGTATTTTTCTTTTTTCTATTCACTGTGGTCGAGTTACACGTGCATAACCTCAACCGATTCATGCATAATTTATTTCGTTTACTTACAACAAATAGAACCAAATACAATCAATAGAAGCTAGAAACGTGGTTTTCTACGTGTTTTTTTTAAAATTAAAATGGAGGGTAAGTGACTGTTTTACGCAGATGATACAGTTTTTTTTCTTAATGGTTATAGGTGTCGCAAAATACTAGCAATGATTTTTCTTGTTTTTAGAAACTAATAGAAAACGGTAGTACATTCTTGAAACGGAAGTTGACGACTTAACGGAATGTCAAGACGACGAACTATTTCAAAATTCTGATTATTCACAATCTTTTTCTTATGATGACTACTCAAAAAGAAACAAAATTCAAGGAAAGTGGTACATGCACAGAAGCAGTAGAAATGAAAAAGGATCCAGTACCCGCTGTCGTGGATGTGCATGGATGCATTGCACTACACTAAAATGCACTAAGTCACTATGACATTGAAACCCGTCCGCTTATGACGTCACAGATTTACTTCTATACAAGTTCGTGGCGTTGTGCGCACTGACAACTAGCCACTTTGTAAGGATGGGTTTTTCAAACGGTGTTTCACTATCGACAATGAATAGAAAACCTATTTATTCTTGTTTATGGTGAATAAAACGTAGTTTATAATTTACAATATTTATAAAATATTATTTATTCACGTAATTTTCTTGCAATAATAGTATTTATGATCGTTTCGACGAGATGAAATATAGCGAGGTCTTCATCGTGTCCCATCACTGGCTTACTTTATATCAAGTACTTGGCGTTGGGGGCATTAAAATATTTTCTGGCGTTTTAGTTTTCATTGAATATAAAACAAACAAGAACTTATTATGTGTGAAAAAGTTAAAAATATGACTTAATACACGGCAGTTTTCCATAAAAACAAAATAAAAGGTCTTGTAAAAGTTGTAAATTTATTTTATACTATTATTACTTCTAATCAAGTAGTGGCGCTGAGGGCACGAAAATCTCGAACTTGTATACAAGTGATTGGCGTTCAAAAGGTTAATTACCATATAATAGGACGCGAGCCTATTGCCATCAATCACAATTCCAAACTTCTAAGAGAGGTAGGGCACAGCCGTTTGCGTATGCATCAAATCTGGAGCAGCCCATCTGGGGAAGGACCTCCACCTTACAGAAAACTGCAGCCAAATAACACACTTGTGTTGTGTTCCTGCAGTGAGTAAGGTTGCCAGAGCTCCTTCTAAGGATGCTGCGCTGCGCTGGCAGCAAGAGGAATATTCTCTCAAACTGTCGGCGCAGTGAATCCTCCATAAACCTCCGAGAGGTTTTTAGGGTCGGCAACGCGCGAGTGATACCCCTGGTGTTGCAAGCGTCCATACGCTACGGTAACCGCTTACCATCAGGCGGGCCGTATGCTTGTTTGCCACCTTAGTGGTATAAATAAAACACCTCCGAGCTGTTACTGGGAAACATATAGATAAATCTTAATAACACAATAATACTTTTCTCGACCTGTATCAAACCTAGGACCTCTAGCGTAACTGTCGAGATTACGAACACAATTGAAGCAGTCTGTACAAAGTACAGCGTCATTACCACAATTAATCAACCCTCTAACACTTTAAAATTGCTGTGCCTGTGTTGTGGCGTCACTTGCGTTTCGTTAATTAATTATACTTACTGTAAAGTTCAATTCCATGTTCTTAATTGTAAGGGGGTTAATTGATGCTGGATCGCCATTGTAAATGGGAAAAAGATTTAAACAAAAAATAAAAAAATATCCTGGGACATTTTTACACAGCACCATCTAGTCCCAAACTAAGCAGAGCTTGTACTATGGGTACTAGACAATGGATATACTTAATACTTACATACTTTTTTTTTGTAAATACATACTTATAATACATAAGAAACACCCAGACAAACACAATCACTTAAGTTCATCACAATAAATGTTTGTGTCTTGTGGGAATCGAACCCACGACCTCGTGATCAGCAGTCCGGTACTCTGAGTTATATCCGGTATTTTGAGTTTAGTTTATCAAAGTACGTAGTATTAAGTCACGAGCAAAAATAAGTATGCAGTTGGCAAAATTCAAAAGCAATTTTCTGCCAAAGTACTGATAATTTTTTTGTGATATTACGAACACACAGTATTTACGAACCAATACTATAGTGACATTGGTGTTATCACAAAGTTGCAATCGTTCATTCATGGAAAAATCGCTTTAGCAGTTTTGTTAGTGTTTGTATATTTTTGTTCGTGACTATATACCCTCATTTTACTGTTCCCATGTAATAGGGGGCGAGCCTTTTGCCATTAACCAGACAAATCTAGCTGCTACTGGGAATTTCACAGTAAAACCCAACAACACTTTGCTCGACAGATTCGAACCCAGGACCAGTGTAGCAGTAGCGCTTGGTAGACCAGGGCTGAAACCTTTGAAAATACTAAAAAGTGAAAAAAAATTATAGTAGGATTAAACCCATTGGAAAAGGAAGAGAATATAACAAAAATTAAAGGAAAAATAATTTACGGGCGATCTGAGGTCGGGAAGTGGATGGGGGTGAGTTTTTAAGGGTAAAATCCGGTTTATTTCGATTTCTGGCAAAAGTACAAGTCCTATGGAGAAAAGTTAAATGACAAAGTTGTAGGTAATAAAAAGATCTACAACTTTTGTATTTACATATTTTTCATAAAACCTCAAAATGTATGTAGAAATTGAAATAACCAAGTTTTTGGTTTTTTAGTTTTATCTTCTCTAAAAGAAAATATTTTTTCACGAAAATAGGTGAAAACTTACCCTTTTATGTCCCAAACAAACTGTATTTTTTTTTATTTAAAATATTTATTTTTTCACCTTTTTATTGACTTAATATTGAAAAAACACCTTCATTTTCAATCGAAAATTCTCCCGTCAAAATATCAACTTTTTTAAAAATGTCGGTGTGCTTTTTGTTTGTTGAAATCTCTACTTTCTGATGGGGTAAAAAAAATACACATTACTGTGGTAAATTTTCTTAGAAAATGCAATGCAAACTAAAACTAAATAACAGGTACTAAGGCCCAGACCCTCCTAGCCCCTTCCCCACTTCTCTATGATGTCCTTCTGGTGGGCTCAAATTTTCCGTAGGTCACTGAGGTACATAAGTTATCTTAAAATAGCAATAAATAGGCATCTATGTAATCTGTGCATACAATTTAGAGAAGACTCTACAATTTAACGTTATTGTTGGTATTCGTTTTTTTGCATTTTCTGAGAAAAGTTACCACAGTAATATAATTTTTTTTTACCCCATCAGAAAGTAGAGATTTCAACAAACAAAAAGCACACCGACATTTTTAAAAAAGCTGATATTTTGACGTGAGAATTTTTGATTGAAAATGAAGGTGTTTTTTCAATATTAAGTCAATAAAAGGCGAAAAAATAAATATTTTAAATCAAATAAATTACAGTGTATTTGGGACATAATAAGGTAAGTTTTCACCAAATTTCGTAGAAAAAAAATTTTTTTTTTAAAAAGATATTAATAAAAAACCAAAAACTTGGTTTTTTGAATTTTTCACCTAAATTTTGAGGTTATGTGAAAAAATTGCAAATACAAAAGTTGTAGATCTTTTTATTACCTACAACTTTGCCATTTAAGTTTTGCCATAGGACTTGTAGTTTTGCCGGAAATCAAGGAAAACCATTTTTTACCCTTAAAAACTCACCCCCTCCCACTTCCCGAACTCGGATCGACCGTAATTTATTTTTCCTTTCATTTTGATCATATTCCCCTCCTTTTCTAATGGGTGTCATCCTACTGTAATTTTTTTTGGTTTCAAAAATTATCGACCCTGGTCTATTGGGACCACTAGACCAACGAGGCAGTATATTTTAAAATCCATAAATATTCATTATTCCGATTGATGGCAATAGGCTCGCCCCCTATTACATATTTTGGGACCTAAGCGAAATCTGTGTTACCGCCCATCAAAATGTAACTCTAAACTGATTAAAACTGAGCCGCACGCGCCTTATCGGCACCATCCGGCGGCAGAGGGCGCCACTTCCGCCACAGGAAATGACGCGCACACCCAACAAATCATATTAAGAGGGTAGAATGATAATCTTTGTAACTGTAGCACTTCCGATAACTGACACTAGATGGCGTTTGAATGATAACGTCGATGTCGTTGTGATTTGCAAACTTATTTCGGTAAAACATGACGCCTGTATTCTCCGAAGGGGAAAACAGAGGTATAATCGGTTGATTTGCGGAGTAAATATTCATATATAGTCCGTAGCGAGGCAATGACAAACTATGAATCTGAAATCGGACCACCGCACCGCGCCATCCTCTTACACCCCGCAAATACTTCGTGGTTTGCGATCGTAGGCCCGCGCTGTGGAACAGAGACGTCATAGAGTCGCGCTTACTATCTTATGTCTGTGGGGACTGGCCAGCTCTTACTGCTTAAAGCTATCTTTTTTTTTCTGTTAAATAGGTAAGTACTATATACAGCGCAGCCGGTTTTACTATGTTTTTTGTATTTTTTAAGCATTTTCCATGCTAAGATTACAAGTTATTTTTAATGAAGGAAAAAATCGACTGGCGGGCAGGATTCGAACCTGCGTCTTCTGGTTCGGTACACCAGACGCTTTAACCGCTAAACTACCGCGAGCCCCGCTCGCCAGTCGAAATCTCCCTTCACATTCTAATTTACGTCTTAAGGAGACGTAGCGACATGTATTGTGAATGCTTCACAACGTCTGCTGTGAATACCGAAGGAGGAGGCAGAGGTATACACGCATAGGAGTATAGTTATGGTCTGAATAGACAATGTCTCCAATACGTTTCGAGTAGACGTTTGAAGGGGTTCAGTGAAAACTATGGCTGGTCACCAATAGGTCAAAAGAAGGCAAGTGCTGATGAGTCAGTACGAGCACGACATAACCTGTCGTTGGCGGACGATAGATACATCAGGGCTTCAATTTTGCTATTTTAGTAAAGATTACCATTCCACCGACATACTATAACACTTTGCTTGACCTGAGAATAAGAAAAAAAACTCAAGATAAAAGTTCTTATACTCAGCGGCGAGCGCGTGACCATCAGACATTTTTTTAATAAAAAACTAGGCAGAAATTACACAAAGCAAAACATATCACACAGTACGGGAGGGTTGACTCCTACATTCTTAATAAAAAAATCACAACAAAACAAATATTTTCAAACTTTAAATACTTGACTTAACAATCATTCGGTGCAGTCGAAGCGAAAATAATTCCGGCCAAGAATTCATCATTTTCATTTTAACCCTCTTCTGCGACGGGGTCTCGACGGCCGTGCACTGGCATTTACGGATCAACATTGAAAATATGCCCAAAAGGTCCACTCATTAGACGTTTTAGAAAGTCAGAACCTCCTTTAAACTCAGCATTACGTTCACATTTATAGAAATTGTCGTAGACAATAGAATTAAAGCTTTAAGAGCGATGACATAATTGTCTGTTCATCGCCGACGATTTGATTTAAAAAGTTAAAAAAAATGAGATACCAAAAGTTTAGGTAGTCAGGTATTAGTTAGCTATTTTTATGACAGAAATTATACTTATTTAAAGGATATTTTTACAATGACAGTAATACGGCATACTACTGTGGAGGCTCTCGTCCTCCACAGTACCCGGGATTAGGGTATTGATAATAATAAAGATTATTTATCGTTAACTTTGTTTATTGGGAGCACTGAAACCAATAAAACATGTCATGGTGTCCGTGACACAAGTAATTCTAGAACATTCTACGTCATTATTTATATGAATGCTTGCTAACGGCCAGTTTTATATCAAATATTGGTAGCGACCTTTGTGGTCTCTACACTACACATATTTTACATTATGTTGGACCTTTTGAACCGACTTTCTTGTTCAATGGAACTTTTGTACATCTTTCGTTGGTCCGGAATGTCCCGCACCCCTCCGATTAGTTACACGCGCGTGCCGGCTACATATTGAACAACACAGCTGCGCTTTACAGCTATTGCGAGGAATTTAATTAAAAATTCTTTACCGCGTATGTTTGTGTTGATAAATCGGGAGTGGTGTTGTAATCCTCTGTAATACTATTGTGTGGTTGCTTGAACACTCTCTGGCGGAATAACTTTTTTAAGGTATTTTAGGGTTAATATATCGATTTTGTTCTCTCTGTAATCTAGTAATTTCCAATATCACAAATAATTATTCTTTTGATATCTGAACCCTGCTTGTAAGGTATCGACATGAAATTTATTTAAGTTTGAATACCTAATATTTTAATTAAAATCCTCTGTCATTTTAGAGACATTCGGAGTTTTACACTTTCAGACAATTTAGAATGTCTGATGAATGTATAAATTGTAATAAATCACTTTCAATTAAATTATGGCAATATGTTATTTTTTGATAAAAATTGACAAAAGTCAAGTTCACGAGAAAATCGTTGTCAACCCTCACCTGATCAAGCCATAAGACAGGCATAAATAGCCCAAACAAATTAGTCTAATAAAATCTTAATACTCTTTATTACCGACCTGTCAGATTCGTAAGCCCACGATTTATAATCGCCCACAGGAGCCCGTCTTCATTTTTCGAGAGGTATTAAAAGCCCATCTGAACGCCAGAGTGGGGCAGATAGCCCATACGTTAGCTTGGTGGGCTACAATTGATAGACTGGGGGATTTAAGGGATTCACTTGGGGAAATAGAATATTTTTTGTGTATTTTTCTTTGTAATGCGGTAGTGTGGAGATGGTTGTTTATTTAAATTTAGAAAAAGAAAGTTTTTTTATTAAGAAGAAACAAATAAATAATGAAAATATTTCTTTCCAATTTGGGGGCGTACCACTCGAAATCAAACTTACCCAGAGTTAAAAATCATCTTTTAATACCACTGTCACTATCACTAAATATTATAAAACAATGTCCTCCGCCGCGTCTGTCTGTCTGTCTATTAGCGATAAACTCAAAAACTAATGCACCGATTTTCATGCGGTTTTCACCTACGGATAAAGTGGTTCTCGAGGAAGGTTTTAGTATATAATTTGTTAAGTTTTTGGATTGGCTTAAATATAAATGGCCACGCGGCCGATGCCGCTGGCGGGAAGCTGGTTTACCAATAAATTAATACAAAACAAAAATATCTTAAATACCCAAAGAGACTCCTCCACATGGGGCGGCGCAGTGATCCTCACAAATGAGGGCTTCAGTGTAATACTGCGTCATTACCGCGGGGATCAACTTGTCCCATCCGCGGGTATTTACTGCACCCGAGCAGTGGAGGGTTAGCTGACAGTGAACTGTACTAATTGAAATAGAAGTAAGATATCGTGGTATCATAATACTAGCAACAGTACTACAGAGCTACAAGTAGCTCTTTCTTGTTTGATTTTATAATACTAAAGTAAAAAAATCTAAAACATTTTTTTTTTGTAATGGATTTTATGTCAAAGTCAAAATATTTTAAGTCAAAATAGTTGTGTGATTTTTGATACAATGGATCTACAATAGGACATGCTAAGTTTGTTCTAAAATTATAAAACTTGTACAGACATAGCTTCATGCCTGTTTTCTATAGGGGTAGGCAGAGAGTCGGACTATAGTTTTCTGCTTGCTACAATCCTGGCACACCATTTTCGCTTCATCTATGCTCATCAATCTCCCCATGCAGGCTCCTCCATTTAAAATTATTTGTGACTACAAAATACCTCAGCCTGGATTCGAACGTGTCCTGTGTCCTCAAAAATGTTAGCATAAATGGCTTAAATCGAAGTTCGGAAAAGCCTTGTTAAAGCATAAATTATAGTCACTGTTTTTTTTCCAAAACACAATTGAAACCTTTTTGCACTCGAGCTTAACACCATTCCACAGCCCACTTGTAACAGACAGACGTCCAGAAAATGTACAGTCACCGACAATCGGCTTATGACGTCGACAACACAAAGTTCGCGCCAATCTCACCGACTGTACCACATACCCTTTACGCATTACACTACCGTTATTACAAACAAATAGAGCTCAAAATCGTTTACCATAGAGTTAAAGGTATATTGGAGAGGAAATAACATCTGGAATGCGATGTAATGCTTTCCAAATACCATTCAGAGCACTTACTGTTTGGAAATCTTACACATATTGGAAAATACACTTTGAAGGAAAGTTAAAAGGGTTGATTTTGGAGTGGCAACATATGCGGCGTGAGTTGAGGCTTATGATTTACGAATATAAACTCTATGTAATAGTGATACGGTATACGTTTGACCGGTTTGTTTAAGAGTTGGTTTTCCCTGAAAATGACGTGAGTGGCTCTTAATATATTGTCGGTTAAAATGATAAGGGATGGAGGAAATGTCAGGGGAACATATTTTGATATTTGTGACTGTTCTGTTTGTACTATGTAGGAATAATGGGATGAAGATATTGTTACGAAGGACATTGGATTTTTTCGAGCTCTCTACGTTTGAAACAAAAAATTTTCAGAGTGGATTGGGTTGAATTTAGCCAGACTTGAAGTATTATGTAATTGTTTTGCGTAGATTTTTATTATTTTCGCTAAACATAAGAAGATAGTTTTTTTTTATCTTAGATAGTGTTGCGCTTGACCATAAATCGCCTGATGTTAAGCAACAATATGGTCTACGATGGAGCGCGCTTGCCTAGAAGAAACCGATTCACTCTCGTCTTGAAGACACCCAAATTGTAAGTCACGGGGAACAAAAATTATGACGGCAGCGAGTTCTACAATAGTGCAGCTTGCAATATACATTTAAGTCGACGCAAAACGCTTAGTGGGAGATTTAGGCACTAAGTTTAACAACCTGTGACCTACAATCGGATAGAACTAGGTGTAATGCTAAAGAAAAATATTAAAAATAACAAAACACAATCGTACAATTTAAAATGAGCGCGAATCGATGTCCACATAAAAAAAAGGAGCACAGGAAAATCTCCATTCATCCTAATGCTCGAAGGAGTCTTAATACAAACAGTTACCAAAAAAGGAGCACAGGAAATTCTTCATTCATCCTAATGCTCGAAGGAGTCTTAATACAAACAGTTACCATAGACACTTAATCCAATAATTCCCAGCGCCGTCATTACTGAGGGGTCATAGAGAGCTGTGTGTTTGACAGCACTAGACATTGGCAGGCGATGCGTGTCATTGAGGGGATTACTGAGAGCGAGTGGGTTGCAGTACAGTGCTGGGAACCCACGGGGATGCCGCCTTTTGACAAGGTTTTTAACTTAAAAGGGGGGCTTAAGTGGGAATGTACTATCTCTAAAGTTACTAGTCGTTAACTATAGTACATTAAATAAAACACTGATACTTAATTTAATTTCTTCTTCTTTAATATACAGGCTGTTTGGCACATTTACTGATACTATTTTTTGGGAGATTGAGGGGGTCGTTTGCTAGGTTTCAGCCCAAGATGCTAAGCCCTAAGTGTCCCGATATGTTTTTTTTTTGTTTTCTTTGTTAGTCACCCGCAATTTCACCTTTAGATCATCATACCTTTTTTGTTTTTAGTTATAGCAACACCAAAGAAGTGTTGTTTTACTTAGCAGTCTATTTAGGAAACCTGAGTTGATAACATTAACTTCTAAAAATGGAGTTATGAGCTTCCAAAGTCTTGAAAGAGCTAGCTATTCATAAAAAAAAGAAATACCGACTTTACTTTTCAGGCAACACAACTACATTAATAATAGTTTATTATTTAAACTGGTTCTTTTCTAAAATCGTCTCTTAAGTAACCTGTAGCTACACACATCTGTGCCCACCCTCGGCGTAGAAGTCGTGAGCGCGCTGATTAAAAAGTCACCGCTTTTAATATTGCGCGCCCTTGTGTCCAGGCATGTGTGGGGTTCGCATGCTGTGTAAAATTGCAGGATTTCATATTTCATACCTGGCTGCTTTGTTGGTCTAGTGGTTTCAAGCGTGACTGCTACGTTAGAGGTCCTGTCTTCGATTCCCGGGTCGAGCAGTTTTGTTGGGTTTTTCAGTAAAATTGCCAGGTGGTAGCTTCGGATCTGTGCCCGGTTGATGGCAATAGGTTCGCCCCCTGTTACATGGGACTTTAACATGCCAGCGAGGTGTGAGTGTATCTACACTTGATATTTTGATGTATTTTTGTGTATCACGATATAGGGCTGTGTCTGAAGAAAGCAGCAGCACCTATATTCTGAAATTCTTCCTGTGGGAACCCGCGATTGGGAGAAAAAGTGTACTAACTATCTTTATTTCGAATGCGATTAGCTGTTGCAGACTAACAAACTCACAGATAAACTTTCATATTCACAGTATTAGTAAGATTAACCGATTAGGTAACAATTTTCTAAATTGGCACCAAATCTCAAAGGAAGGTTTTCTTTCGTTCCAAATTATGGTCACCATACAAAAGTCACATCTTATTGCACAGATGCTTTTGATTACAGCATCAAGCACATCTTAAACAACCTTCGACCTTAACTCAACGCTCTAAGGATCAATATCACATAAACATAAAACACGAACCTTTGTCTAACTATATCTTACATTTTGATTCTCAATATCGCAAAACAAACTTGTATATTGCGGTTCTAAAACTCTATACTCCAAACAAATGGTTGAGCAATAAGGTTGAATGTTGTGTGTTGTGAGTGTAGGTGTAAGTTGGTGAATGCTAGTATTGTTCAGGGTACCATTGTGTCCTGATCAGCCAAGTTTTTGTTTGTATGAAGGATTGCTTGCCCTTTGACAGGATCGGAGATGAAAAATACAGAAAATTGTTTGCTTTTCTTTGTAATAAAGCCTCTTGGAAATTACATCAAGCGGATATTTTGGTACTAATTTTTAAATCCTATCCTGTGTAGGCAGATTTCCACTTGTTACGATCCTGGCACAGCACTTTCGCTTCATCTATGCTCATCAACTTCCACATCAATGCTCGTCGGTAGGGTGCTCTTAACTTTGCCTTTTTTAAAACGTCCGCAATATGGTTGTGTTACGTTCGCCGAGGTGGAACCCTTCCGACTCTTCCATTTGTACTCGCCATGTATACTCGTCAATCTCCGTTCATCCATCTATAGTCTCTGCCTACCCCTATGAGAAGCTATGTATGTATGTAATTTAACATGTTCGTCTTGATACCTTACTATCACGCCAATATTTCCCTAACGGTTAGGCAGAAATGTACTTAATACTCGTATACACCCACAGTACGCCGGGTATGTTTAGGTCCCATGTAATAGGGGGCTTCGTATCAATCATGTTTTTTTATTTAGAAAACGTAATTAGCCTAGTCGTCCTAGACGTAAATGCTACGCTGGAAGTCCTGGGTTCGATTCCTAGGTCAAGCAAAAAAGTGTTATTGGGGTTTTCCATGAAATTCTCAGCAGCAGATTCTGAGTCTGGATTTGTGCCCGGTTGATGACAATATGCCTTATATGGGACTTAAATTTCTGATAAACTGTGGGTAAACTTCATGCCTCTGCCCAACCCTCCGGGGAATACAGGCGTGATGGTATGTATTTCGAGCCGTTCTCAAGTGATGAACTTTCATATAGTTAAGTATATGCGGCAATTAATTTCTATTTATATAGATAATGTCATGTTGTTTGTTTGTTGCAGCAATTCTCCCGTACCGCGAGGATGCGCACCCGCAGACGCGCGAGTTCCTCTCGCGCGTGGTCGACGTGCTGCTCGACTTCGTGCATCAGGTCAACGACCGCAACGAGAAGGTACTTTCAAATATTCGGACCCTTTACAGCGTCCATGGTCACGGCACACCTGTGACACTCCATAAAAACTTTCCGATACCGCTGCACACTACAATACCAAATGTCAAACTTGTCAAAATTACGTTTGTACACGTGCAAATGCAAATGTGTGCGTGACGGTGCGTAGGGTTTGTTGGCAGTCCGTCCGGCAAGAACACCGGCAGAATGCGGGGGACCTGAGGTATCTGACGTTAGGGAGGGGCGGAGAGTGGCCATTCTGTATTATTTATTCTGTAGTCACGGGCAGACTAAGCTGGTAGGCATCCGTCTCGTGCTTATTTTTTGAGACAAGGAAAACTCTATAACATTTTGCTTAGGCTGGGAATCAAACCGAAGTAGTAACGCTCCGCAGCCGTTGAGGCAATTTTTTTATATAATCATCATCCTCCTGCATTTATCCCAATTCACTTGGTGTTGGCGCAGTATGTGTTTTTCTTCCATACATCTCTATTAGCCGTAAAACAATTAATACACAAAAAAAATACACTCAATTAAAAATCACTTATCCACTAATCAACTACAACCCGCCGACTACTAAAGATGTCAAATGAAAATCATGTAACAAGAACATAATTCCTATGTCATCACATAAATATTTGTGTCCTGTGAGAATCGAATCCCCAACCTCGTGATCAGTGCCTCGACCCTGCGTTTTTCTCACTAGACTCGCTAGCGACGCCGTAAAATATTTGTAAGGAAAACCCTCGCAGCACCTCTAGCGGTTACGTTAGGAACTAAAATCCGCTATGAGATTATAGTGTTTCGATGCGTAAAAAATCTATCGAAAGCCATTCGATAGAACCCATGGTTGACGTACTGCAGTTCGGTACTGCGCAGACGTCGTCAAAAATACTAATGAATCCGTATTTAATGCAGAATTAAAATATATACTTTCTTTCTTTCCCGTAGATCTTGGAGTTCAAGATGCCGGAGGAGATGATCAAGATGCTGGAATTCCAGCTGCACGACGAGCCGCTGCCGCTGAAGCAGCTGCTCGAAGACTGCAAGGTGGCGCTCAAGCATCAGGTCAAGACTGGTGAGTGATGATGCTAGATTCTTAACACAAGAGACACTGCAACGCCTGTTAGTACTACGAACCACTGAAGTTCAACTACTCTGCATAGTCTACAGTTTACTGTTGATCATGGGCGCTATACAAGGTGGAAGGGACATCGCCGCACAAACGTCGTGACAAGTTTTCATTCAAAGTCAAAAATAAAATGACCAAGGTCATTCATGTAGAAAATGATCGGTTATTACAGATATTGACATTTTTGAGCGCGCAGTGTATTGCTAGAAACGCGATCATAAAGCTCCGCGGTGAATGTAGGTAAACTCGTGCGCGATCCGAAATAAATGAAATAATGTTTTTTTAATTATAAATCTAACTTGGGTAGATAGAAATAATGTTTTTTTACACGTTCAAGTAAAAAAAACTGAAGAAAATATTTCAAAATTAATGAAATAAGTTAGGGAATATTTCAACACAGGGGGGTCCAGAATCATGTACTGAACTCATGGTATACGGATGTGCCTTTTACCTTGTATACTACTGTTGATAGGTTGACCCGACGTGGAATCGTTATACGATATGTCTTTCTAAGGCGTTCCCTCCCGGCGCTTGCACTGTCATTCGCCTTATAAATCGTTTTTGTTAGCCGCCTAAGATTGTTCTTTTTCTAAAACGCGATTCGCCCCGCCAACGCAGCCTAACTCATCCCATGTTATCCGTCCCCTTTTATTTACAAGCAAGTGTATCAAATCGGTGAGGAATGCAATTATAAATATGTGCAGTATTCCGCTCGGCGGAGTGCGAGCGAGGGCCATCATTCCGATACATTTGAGTGTGTAAGTGAATTGTTTGGCGGAGGGTTCAGGAAAGCTCGGGAGAGCTCGGGTGGATTCGGAGACGGTGGAAAATTGGATCGGATGCAACGAAATAGATAGGGTGTACCTTTTTCCAACTGCTTGAGACTGTTCAAGGTCTCAAGGTGACAACGTGCGAGTGATACCACTGGTGGTGCTTTCTATTTTGTTGAAAAGATAATTATGGTTAAAGAAACTTTATTCTCAATAAAACATATAACATGTCAGTTACTTGAGAACAATACTAAAATAATAAGATTATGTTCAATTACATTTTGTATATTTATTCTGTATTTAAAATCTAATATTTTGTACAAGTTTTTTCATAATTCTAATCGTAGCTCAATAGACTGTCTTTAGAAAATACATTCCACCATCTTGCACAAAGATTTTTCTTGTATCTTGTAGTGATAGGTGAAAATTCGTCGACCGCACTGTTGTTTACCAACAGGCAACGTAGTGGTCAAACGTAAGCCCAAAGAGTATATAAAAAAAACATTTAAGCAACTAGGAATAACTATGTTATAAGTACTTAGTACATATAAAGCAAAAAGATCTGTGCGGGCATCGAATCCGCGACTCTTTGCACGAAGCCACCCAACTACTGCGCCAGTCGTGCCTGAAATGTGTAGAGGGGCAATCATTCCGATACATTTGAGGACATAATTGAATTGTTTGATACCGCGGTCGAGGGGTTCGGGCGGGTTCGGGAAAGCTCGGGTATTAGTCGACACTGTGGCTTTTACAGGAGCACTCTTGCGAATTCATTTGGATTCAAATATTTTTGTGTTGAATCTATATTCCTGCGTAACGCGGTATTCTATGCATTGTCTTTGTGTGTATGACAAGATGTATGAACGTGGGAGAAGCACAATAACACAATCGTAGCAAGTGCCGTTTTGTCAAAATCAAAATAAAATAGTTTTATTTTCACATAGACCATAAACAGGCACTTATGAAATGTCGAAATTAGGTGCACGATTCCAAATTACTTAATCGGTTTCTATAGAGAAGAACCGGCAAGAAACTCCATGGTTACTCTTTTAAAATTTATCTTTCCGTATTTTATTGGAAAAAAGGTGGACAGTGTGTGAGTGAATTTTTGCACAAAAATAATTTTGCAAAATGTGTAGTACCTCTACCTACTTAAGTATTTACATACCGTCAAAAAAGTAATTCCAGCACTGACTACCATCAAACACATTCCTCATCCATTTGTCTCGAAAAACATCAAAAACACTCAACCCCCCTTCGCCCGCACGTATCTCGCGCTCGGCCGAGCATGAGACAATCGCTTGTCTGAGCACCCCGAGCCGTGCGAATGGATTGACGTCGAGTTCAACCCTGGTATTACTACTGATGTTTGGTAACAGAGAGGAACAATTAAAGAATGTATAATTATTTTAGTGATGGCTACACAAACTAATATAAAAAGAGAAGACTTACACAATGATTCCTTCGATGTGAGAAAAAATATTGCGATGTACTGCAATTAATACTCAGATCTCTTCTATTATTTAATTAATAAAAATTTTGTGTTCCAGATAAAGTATAAAAAATTGAATATTAATAAAAAAAATATGTCATTTTCCATGCTAAGATATTAATATCTATACTTAAAAATATTTTAGGTCAAGTGTAGAGAAACTTAGTAGTATTAGAAGTATTAAAAATACTGACACGTAAAAAAATGTCTATAAAGGATCTACGTACAGAAATAAATATCATTTCATTTCAAACGAATTTGAGTTAAGAATTCAAAAACTGCTGGAAATAAGACAGGACATTCTAACACAAAACCGAGCAACAAAATGTCTTTAAAAGAACACCTTACCAACCGTCTTCACCAACTATTTTTAATAAAATTCTATTACTCCTGAGACTTATAAGCTTACAGGCAAAATCTCTGAACCTATAAAGTGTTAGAAATGGCCATAAAAACGATAAATAAGGCGTAAGTGGCGCCGCCCGGAGAGCTTCACGTGCGGGCCGCGCGCCACCGCTAATGTTACGCAAATCATTGGATTAGAGCGCCGAGTAGGGTGGGGCTGTGTATCGAGCATTGGGGACAAATTTCATAATAATTGAACAATAAATGCACTGAGAGAATTAATTCGATTCAACAAGACATTTTTTCTTGGACTCACTAAATTCTCCATAGTATTCTTTAATAAGTGATGTTCTTAGTTTTTAACGGAGAACATCCATTTTAATATTTATCCAAACGTCCTCGTCAAATATAAGTGCAACAAAACACAAAACCAAAGGCTACTTTTGTTAACATTAAGTTTGCTAGTAATTAAATTAAAACATGCTGCGATTTATGATTTTATACATTAATGAAATCATTATTTGCAAACACCGCTCGTTCATACTCTTGTTAGAACCAAAATAATGTAAAGTAGTCAGGCTTGCAATCTCAAGATCAATGATGTTATTAAAATGTAAACTTATTTGAACACATCTTTTACAAATGATTATTTAAAAAGTAAAATGCCCAACCACCTCACTATCTCTCAAACAGCACAAAGTCTGTCCACCCTACTACATCCCCCATCATCTCGTATTAACATAGTTTGATGGATCATCCCTGTCCGTTGTTGAATTTAGATTAGGATTCCACTGTTATGGATTGATTTTTATAGACTCTTTGTGCGGAGTGGGTGGGGGATAATAGTCGGATTTTGTACCCTGCGGGTGCGGCGAAACTTTATACGTAAGTACTTGGATTTTAGAGTATGCATATTGGAATATAGTGTAAAAGGTTTCGATCGTTCATCACTTTCTAAATCTTCACTTGCCAATTCTTAAACAGACATTAAAAATACTTAACTTTCGTATCTAATTGGTTTTTGAAAAAGAACCTCCAAGAAGGTTCCCTTTTGACCTCTACCTTCAATTGTTTTTATAAATGTCCCAGTTGATGTCTTCATATTTATAGCAACCCTCTTAGCAAGTTCGCTTTACAATGCTTTCCTAGTTAAGACCAGTTACTATTGTAATACACGTCAAGTCGTGTTAGTGCTCGATGGCTACCCATCCAAGAGCTGACCGCGATAAGAACTGAATTATAACCATGGAAATAGAGCGAATTCTAATTAAACATTGAACACAGTAGAAGTTAATGAACAAACTTATTCGTTTTCTATCAAACGTGACGTCTGATATAATTAAAACTCACATAAATACTTGAACAATAGCTCTGATTGCGGTCCCGCTAGTACAAACTAGATTAAACCAGATATATCCGGATGTTACTGTGAATACTCTCGTCAGCGATCACGTGCCGCCGCAAATTGAATCAATTGAGGACTTGTCGCATACTGAGTGGCTTACTTGGTTACCCTACTATTATACACTGCATTAATTTGTGGTTTATTGTCACTAGACGCAAATGGGGGGTCTTGTAGCTAAAATGAAATATGGCTTGGTCGATAGATAAGGTTAAGTTACGTATACCGAGGTCAATTTACAGATGGCTGACCATAATTAACAATAAAGATCACTCCGTGGCTTCTTTGTCATATTAGGACGTTAGGACTGAAGCTAATCAAAAGCCTAAGGTGTTTTATGATATTATCAAATATCTAAATACTATAACGTACCTACAGGTTACGGTTGCCGTTTATGCCGCTTGCCGGGGTCATTCTGTGATGAAAAGATCAAGAATTCATCAAGTAGCCATCATGAACATAGGGTGATTAGCCAGGAATCCAGGATGCATCAGAAAGGCATCTAAATATCGCTCTCAGAGTCTCTCCCAAAACTCCAACAAGCTACCACTATAAAAGATATTAATATGTCAAAAGGAATTTAATATTAATCCCCTCAGCTACCGACAGATGGGGCCCCGGTCAGGTGTTGCGTAATGCTGGTTTAATCGTAGAGGGCGCCACCGGTGCAGTTGGGGGAAGTTTTTATAAAACGAATGTTAGGGAATTCTGTTTTTGTTTGTGATTAGTTTTGTTGAGAATGGACTTAGTCGAAGGGTAGGCAGATTCTTGCAATGCATTGAACGATCTGGGACCAAGATGCACAATGTAAATACATAATTATTATTCTTAGATAATTATTCTTCTTCTGTATTAATATTCTTATTATTTTTCTTCTGCATTAATATTCTTATTTATGGACAACCAACAAAGCGTACACCAAGAGCTCATAGAAGTGATACAATGACTTGTTACATTTGTGTGGTGTAGCCTCAATTATAGGCTGCCACGCCTGCCACGGTATGCATTAGGGCACTAGGAAAATACAAGACAGTGTCGCTTGAGTAGGCAGACTTAGATAACATATTAAACAATTTTGTACGAACGAAAAATCATTTTTACATAGAACAAAAAGAATATTCGTTAAATTACAGACACATTTTTTTATAAAAGTGTAAAAAACCACCCTGGGCGCAGCAATCTTATTTTTAAGAAATTAATAATAGAATTATTCTTCTTCTGCATTAATATTCTTATTATTCTTCTTCTGCATTCATTCTTTTGGAGTATTCGGTGATGTTGGTGCGGGATAGATTTTATTATAAGTATTTAATTAGCCCTGATTGAACTAAAATTATCAAAATGACCGTCTACTTATTAAATGTTTTAACTAATAAAAAGACAAAAAATAAAATTGTCCTATTAAAAGAGTTTTTTTCCACTTTCAATATTATTAAGTTAATATATTTATTCAAAATTTTAATTAATTAGTTTTCTATGTATGTTTTAAACACATTTGTGTATAAACTCACTTGTGACAAACGCATAAACATTTTGATAAATATTCAGTCTTGACAGTTTCGGCCCCAAAACAATAAAAACAACACTGATCCCTTTTTAATTCCACCACATTGCCCAAAAATCAGTTTTAAAACAATGAAAGTGGCCCTAATTCATAATCCTGGTGGATTTAATTCTGTTGATCCCCCGCATCTGTGAGGCGTGATAAACCGTCCCCGGGGACGAGCGCCGGCGCCCCTCGTGCGGGGATACGGATACTCCGTATCCCCGCACGAGGGGCGCCGGCGCTTATTCACACTTTTATAAGGCTCAAATTATTCTGTAGGATTTTGGTTGATCAGTATGAAATACTCGAGATAAAAATAGGAATTTTGTTATAATAATAATAAATATCCTGGGACATTTTTACACCATCTAGTCCCAAACTAAGCAGAGCTTGTACTATGGGTACTAGACAATGGATATAATACTTATATACTTTTTTTTGTTGTAAATACATACTTATAATACGTAGGAAACACCCAGACAAACACAAACACTTATATTCGTCATAATAAATGTTTGTGTCCTGTGGGAATCGAATCCACGACCTCGTGATCAGCAGTCCGGTACTCGAACCACTAGACCACAGACGTCGTCATATCTCGTTTTTTTTATAATGGGCACACGTCAAAGATTCGGTTGCCATTGACTGGCTTAATCAACCTCTACAATGAAATCCTTACCAAAACATACCATCACGCCTGTACTCCCCGAAAGGTTAGGCAGAGGTGTACTAATGTACACCCACAGTTCGCAGGTATGTTTAGGTCCCATGTAATAGGGGGCGAGCCTATTGCCATCAACCGGGCACAAATCCAGACTCCAATTTGCTTCTTTGAATTTCAATGATAAACCCAACAATACTTTTCTCGACCTGGGATTCGAATACAGGACCTCTAGCGTAGCAGTCGCGCTTTGGACCACTAGACTAACGAGGCAGTAATATCTTTTATTTAGAAATATTTTTGGGTGATGCCATATTTTTTACGAGTGGTAATATTTTGTTATCTTAATAATTATTTATTCTCTGTACTTTTTATAGCTACCTATCTATGTTGCCATAAAAAGCGCTCCATACAGTCTATCAACGCTCCCTTTTACAGTCCCTAGAGGACGCTATTTTCAATACTGTCATTTATATTTTTTATCTGTGGCCCCGCCTCTGCGATGTCACAAAAAATATGTGTTTCTGATAAACTGCGCTTTGGGGGACCAAAGAGGTCTTATCTTTTTCATTTGTGGGTTTGTGAGCTTGTCATAGACACGTATCTCGCTTTTTTATGATGGTAGATTGAATTACAAGTGATATTATGTCCTTTGATTACGAAATAAGCGAGTTTGAATCTTAGAAATGTTGTCTATGTAATGTAATAACTTGGTATTTGGATATGTAACCCGTTATTGCTGATATAGGACCATTGATTTAAATACTAAAGATAGGGCCGTCCGAACATAGGGTCTATAAACATAGCCGCGAACTGTGGTTGTACAAAGTACTATCTCTGTCTACCTAACCCTTCATACATACAGGG
Organism: Acronicta psi; assembly: GCA_946251955.1. Taxonomy (NCBI): domain Eukaryota; kingdom Metazoa; phylum Arthropoda; class Insecta; order Lepidoptera; family Noctuidae; genus Acronicta; species Acronicta psi. The sequence goes on along the minus strand of OX276495.1, from coordinate 325,787 downwards.
ATAATGATATGTATAAAAAAATATATTTAAAAACACTACAAGCATTATACTGATTTCTGACACTTGCGCGAATACTAGACATTGAAATAAAACTACTTTTTACGGATTTTATCGCGTTATATTGATATTATTTTAATCCCGACGTTTCGGACCCTTTACAGCGTCCATGGTCACGGGTGACTAAGGTGGTAGGCGTTTTGACGTTTCAATTACTAACAGCTACCCTACATTTTTGCTAATTGTTGGCAATCCGATTCACGCAGAACGAGCTCACCGTATCCTTCAGTCTTGCAATTTTAGGCTTGGATTTAGATTTAATTGAATCTATAATAGGGTTCCAAGCAGGTGGTAAGACCCAGCCATCTTCTCTATTGAAATTTGGATGTTTTTAATTTCAATGGCCTCACAAATCATCCTGGGTAGGAATCGGTTTTCTTTTGCGAGGACTTGTGGTTGATCAAATCTGATGTAATGCCGGGCAAAATACAAGCATTCATGAAATATTTGTTTGTTCGACCAGATCATTTTTTGAACAAAGAAAATAGCGCGGAAATTGTCAAGTCTCGTTTGTACAATCAATTTCCGTTGACCACAAAGACGGCTATATCCGGAGAGTAACCGGACGTGACGACACGGTGTAATGACGTGTGGTATTGCATCCGCATCGGATAGCCGCCGGACCGGTTCACTTGTGTTTGATATTGACAGTTTTGGTCGCGATACAAATAGTGATTAGCTGGATCGGTTACATGTAAACCGTCTGGATGTCGGTATTATTTAAAGTATTTTGGCTGTGCCGACATCGAAACGAGCTATGAGATTATATGATCTAGCACTTTGTCGTTGTAATATTTAATTATTAATGTTGTTGTTATGGGACTGACATGTTCTGATAGAATAAAAGTCCCTTATAAAATAAATAGAAAAAAAAAATAGTGATTAGTGTCTAACGAACTTATAGATAATAAATATAAATCTTGGGACATTTTTTCACAGCACCATCTAGTCCCAAGCTAAGCAGAGCTTTTACTATGGGTACTAGACAATGGATATAATACTTATATACTTTTTTTTGTAAATATATATTTATAATATATAGGACCAGACAAACACAAACATGTATGTAATATGTTTATCACATAAATATTTGTGTCATGTGGGAATCGAACCCACGACCTCGTGGTCAGCAGTCCGGTACTCGAACCACTAGACCACAGACGTCGGTCGTCGTCAACTTACACGATAACTACGTCGAAAACGAAAGATATTCGGTTCATGCCTCTGTTTATCACGAATTTTCTTTCTTCCGTTTAATCTAAGTACCAATATTATAAATGTGTTTTGTTTATTTGAAGTTTGGATGGATCTGGATGAAATTTGGCACAGAGATAGATTATTTTATTTCATTTTTATTATATTACTAGCTTTTCGCCTGCGGCTTCGCCCGCGTGGTCTTGATAACTTTTTCTCCCGTTTTTGCAACATTTTTCATTGCTACTCCGCTCCTATTAGTGATTACCAGCCTAGCCCTGCAGTTTGATTTTGTCATGCTCACTTAAATGTTCTGCTGATGGTGGCGTTGTGTGTCGGGTCTTTTTATTCCTTATAACATGGTTGAGTCAAACGGCGCCGATACACACGTCATGCTTCACGAGCATGACGTGTGTATCGGGTGCTGTCTGTCGGGACTGGTCAGCTCTTACTGCTATGGCTATTTTTCTTTTCTTTTCTTTTTTATTAATCCTTACACATCAAACTGCTAAAGACTCATATTATTCACAACAAAAAAATTGTTACTGTCTCACTATCTTTTTTTAAAAGAGTGACTATGGAGTTTCTTGCCGGCTCTTCTCCATAAGTCCTACTTTTTTGGAACCGAGCAACTAGTTTGACTGTTCAAAAGTGTCTATTTATATGTCTATTTGAAATAAAATATTTTGAATTTGAATTTGATAGCGTGATGGTATATATAGCCTATAAACGTCCTCGATAAACAGGCTATCTAAAACTGAGAGAATTTTTCAAATTGGTCCAGTAGTTTCGGACCCAAACAATCAAATCTTTCCTCTTTATAATTTTAGTATAGATAAATAAAATCTGTGTTCTCTTCTTCCCTCAGGTCATCCGCACTTCTTCAACCAGCTCTCGTGCGGGCTGGACATCATCTCGCTGGCGGGAGAGTGGCTGACAGCCGCCGCCAACACGAACATGTTCACCTACGAGATCGCGCCCGTGTTCATCCTCATGGAGAACGTCGTGCTAGAGAAGATGAGGAACATGATCGGGTGGAGAACTGGAGACTCCATCTTGGCACCTGGTTAGTTATAACAAAATACAATAAGTACGAATATTGAAAAAAACTACCTACCTACATAGAAATGATTGTAATAAAAATAAATAATCGGGCTGCAACAACTAGTAATAATTCTTGACTCATGGGGGAGTCTAATAATAATGAATTATCACTCGCTTACAACGGTGAAGGAAAACATCGTGAGGAAACCTGCATGCCTGAGAGATTTTCTCTACGGCATGTGAAGTCTGCCAACCCGCACTGGGCCAGCGTGGTGGACTAAGCCTAACACCTCTTATTATCAGAGGAGACCCGTGCCCAGCAGTGGGACGCTTAATGGGTTGTTGTTGATGAACTTATTTTTTTCTTTCGAAATTATTATTATACAGAATGTCTAAAAAATGGCACGCCACAGCGACACTGGAAACAGGCTAGCGCTATTCCACAAAAACAATATTTATTTTAAATAAAATAAAATGTACTTAAATTAGCTACTAGCTACTAATAGCTACTAGCTAATAGCTATTAGTAGCTAGTATTTAAAATTAATTGCGAGTCCAGCGTAGAACGTTTTTTTTTCGACTAACTGCAAATCTGTACTTTACACTAATGGCGACCAATGATTAGTTTACTTTACTCAAACTACTATTAGGAATAAGTTCAAAATATAAAAACTTTAAGTAGTCATTTGTGACAATTTTGTTACTCAACATAAAAATCGATAAATTCTAATATCTCGAAATCCATGAGACTTTTCTTCGACCATTTTTTTGTGGAAAAGACCTAGGGCGTGCCTACTTCCAGTGTCGCAGTAGCGTGTCATTTTTGGGCAACCCTGTATTGTATTTATCGGTCGTCCAGGTGGTTCTGTGTCGAACCTGTACGCGTTCCTGGCGGCGCGCCACCACAAGTTCCCGCAGTACAAGGAGAAGGGGCTCTCCAGCATCCCCGGACACCTCGTCATGTTCACCTCAGACCAGGTCAGTCACACTCACACGCTGGATTGTGCCCAGCTGGGGCAGAACAGTGCTGTGATGTAGTCGTGGTAGTGCTCTCGATGCCTCTCTGCCTTTTTATGCCCACGAACATAGGATAGGCAAGTGCGATTTCAAGTACAGTTCTTGCCAATATGTTTGGCGAGAACTGTACCAAATTGCAGCTTATAGGACTTTGGGAAGTACCTAAGAGTTCTGATGATCGATATTAATAACATCTAAAGTATAAGACCTATACAATTGAAACTCTGTAGTATGTTTAATAAGAACACTACTAATTTGGATTAGTAGTGTTCTACCCCATCTTTTAACCCCCATGATCCAAGTCATGGGGGTTAAAAAAACAAAAAAGCATTTCGAGAAAAGGTAGGTACTGTACTGCCCTTGCGCTTTGCTTGACTCGTCTAGGCGGGGCCACTACCGTGCCTTCGTACTTAGCAGTAAGCACAGTAAAGTTACTAAGTAACTATAACTACATGAGTTTTCGTGTTGTCTGCTAGTGCCACTACTCGGTGAAGTCGTGCGCGTCGGTGTGCGGGCTGGGCACGGACTACTGCATCAGCGTGCCGTCCGACGAGCGCGGCCGCATGCTGCCCGCCGAGCTCGAGCGCCTCGTGCGACACCACAAGGACAGGGGCAATGTGAGTATTAGTAATGTGGATAGTAAACCTACTTTTGTAAGATAATTATATACCGTCAAACGTCAGAAATGTGACTTCTGACTCGTTCCAGATCTGACATCCATCCTTTAAATTAAGTCAAAGTTTGTACCTATTGACGTAGGATTTTACGATTTGTTCTTAGGATTGTAACATTTAATTGTTACAATCTAAAAAGTTCCCGAAACTTTTATCATGCGAAATACTAATATTCAGCTATTCAGCATTATTTATTACTAGGTTTAATGTTTATACATTGCTTAGGCAGTCGCGCTAACTTACTTGAGCCATGTCTTTTTGGCACAAAGAAGTTATGATGTAGGTATCCGCTAAGAAAGGATTTTGAGACTTCTACAACTTATACATTTGTCTTTGTTAGTTCTGCAGACGGTTACTCATGTCGGTGACTTAATACCAACCATATATCTTCGAGTCCAGGTTTCAAATTCGTCTGTTTTCATCAGGTGCCGTTCTTCGTGAACGCCACGTCGGGCACCACAGTGCTGGGAGCCTTCGACCCTCTCGAGGAGATCGCAGACATCTGCCAGAAGTACGACATGTGGATGCACGTCGATGTAAGTACTGCTTCAGATCATTTAAACGATACTTAGCTTTAGCTTTTGGCAAGTATTCGACTCCGATATGTATTTAAGGCCTCTAGATAGCCGCTAACCGACAGATAAATAAAAAAATGTTGCAATATTTATTAGTAGAAATAGGCTCTTAGTTTTTGTATTTAAACTTCATGGAATTAGACACAAAATATAGATTCAAGATAATTCTCTGGGACGGCCTCGTAATATTTGACATGTTCACATTATGTATGCAGGCTGCGTGGGGCGGAGGCCTCCTGTTCTCCAAGAAGTACCGCCATCCTCGCCTCACAGGCGTCGAGAGGTAAGTACTAATACCTACATCTTCTTAATATATACAGGTTTGTTACAACACTTATATTGTAACGGGCCAATTAGGACCAATTTTCATCTGTGATTTGTTGGATTTGTCTCCACCCCGAATAACAGAATAACTATTAAAACATCATACAAATTCACAAAAAAAAAGCCAATGGGGTGTTACGGAGTTCAAACTTGGCGCGAGCGAAGCTGCGGAAAAAGCTAGTTTTAAATAAAAACAAATTAATTTAGACGGGATTGCATGAAATCGAATCTATTTCGATTTAAGTTTTTTTTTCACATCACTTAATTGACAGTCCACCTCCTCTTCGGTACTCTATAAAGCCCCAAAAACAAGTAGCAAGTTCAGTTAGCAGTTCCTTATTATCCGTTATTAATCCGGTTCGCCATTAGCGTCCATCAATCATGAGTGTTCGGCGCTAAATGCCGTCGAACTAAGCTGCGAGCGAGGCACCCCCGCGGTGGCGCGGGACGACGGCGGGGAGGGGGAAATCTAGCTAAATGCAGCAGACGCGCGCGCTGGAGCGTGCGACAGATGAGATAGGGGTGCCACAAACAAATTAATGGTTGCGAAAATATTGATGAAATTGGATATTAGAAATCAATGTTAATTTTGATTGGTCAATCAATAATTAAAGAAGCTATTACGATATTATAAAAAAACTGGCCAAGTGCGAGTCGCACTCGCACGCAAAGCGTTCCATACTATTTTTAACTCATATCAATAAAAATAGTATACATTTGTCGTTATAGTAGCACTAGAAATAGAAACTGGAAATTTCAACTCTCTACCTATTACGGTTTATGAGATACAGCCCGCTGACAGACAGGCAGACGGACAGACGGATGGACAGTGGAGGCTTAGTAATAGGGTCCCGTCGGCACCCTTTGGGTACAGAAGCCTAAAAAAACAACACAGAAATGCGTGTGGTGTGTTGTTTATAAAAAGTGAAATGTTAAAAAAACACACAATTGATGCTTTCTTAAAATTCGCACTCTTTTTCCATCTTCTCTCTCCATCTCATCATCTCTCTTTTTTCCATTTAGAGTGAAGCGAGGGCGGGTCCCTAGTCCCCAATAAAAAAAAATTGCATAGAGATATTTTAAAATCTGCTGGCTACGATACAAAAAGACCATCTGCCAACCCTACGCTGAATATTAAGGATTACGCGTAGCTCGTAGCTCGTAGCGCTACGCTCGTAGCGTTCGTAGCAGCCCGCCGGTTCACATGTCAATCTTACGAGTAGGGTAAATGCTCAAATCCGGGGTAAAATGTTACAGCTGATCGCTTTGATCCGTTGCCCGACTTACAAGAGAGAGCTGTTGTGTTTGACTGTTTGAATCGTCTACAATTACGTTGCCATTTTAATGTCAACAATTTAGTATATCAATTTAAATATCACTGTTAACATATGGAGTTTATCCACATACCTTAGAACTTAGGGCCACTCTGGTCCCATACTGTGCGAGTTCAGAGGAATTTCCTCAAATGGACGCTCAGGTCGTGGAATTACAACCTGCGATTCTTCGAAAAGGGTGTGAAAAGATTTTTACAGTGTCGGCAACGCGCGAGTGATAAATAGCCATAGCCTATGGTGTTGCAAGCATCCATAGGCTATGGTAACCGCTTACCATCAGGCGGGCCGTAAGCTTGTTTGCCACCTTAGTGGTATAAAAAAATATAATTATGGCACCATTTTTTTAAAAACACCTTTTATCACTAGGTCTTCACCACCCGACACAAATATATCTCAAAATTCATCAGTATTACACTCAAAAAAAAATCAATCAATCAACACTGCCAACTAAGAAAAGAAAAAGTAAATTCAAATATAGAACAGCCCCACTTTCCCTCCGGCACACTAAACCCTCCGTCCCCATAAGCGTTCGCGTACTATTAAACCTCTTTTAAGATTAATTAAAACTCCCTCCTCCGCGCCGTGAGTAACAAAAAACAAAAAAAAGGTACATAGGTATTCACTTGCGAAGCGATCACTTATCACGAAGTACTGTTGGTTGGATGACTGTTACACCGTGCTACTGTTTTATTTTTTATAATCTTAAAACAATTTTATATACCTGTTTTATATACATTTATGTTGCCTGTGCCTGTAATATTTATTATTATTAGTATAAAAGAATAACAAGAGGAATTATCAAACTTATTAATAATAATTTTATTCAGGTAATTGCCACCCATTACAAAAACATTATTACACAGGTATTGAGAAAATAAAATAAAATAAATAAATAAATTGAACTAGAATAAATTAAAACAGTAATTAAAATCAAAATTCAATAAAATAAATTACAATTCAAATAAATAATGCCTGTTTTACCACCTCGTGATAAGTACCCGTTAAATTACATCGCAGATAATTTCATACAAATTATGTTACAGTTTGTAATTTATCCGGCACTTAATCATTTAAAATCAAATAAGTAAGTACCTATGAAATGTAAGAATGAACTGTATAGAATGGGATTTTACAAAGTTCAGTACCTATCCAGAGAAAATAATTATTCACTTGGTAAAAGACACTCTATCAACACAACACAGAAATTTGATAAAACTAAAATATATTTAAAATCAATATTTATTTACCAACGTGGAGCTGTTTTAGAATGTCCAAAAATATTTATTTATTTATTTAAAATGATCTCTATTTCTATTTTGTTATTACACTTCGGTGTAAATGTGGTTCGCTTGCGACCCTCGAAGCTGTAAAAACAGAGGATTAACTAAAGCGCCGGCAGAGGGCGCCGCTGTGTCAATACGATACACAGTGTGTGTTTGACTTTGTACTTTATAGTGTCGATGCATTTTAAACATACCATCACGCCTGTATTCGCCGTAAGGATTGGCAGAGTTCATTGTTATATTTTAGGTGTCTTATAACTCTTAGTGTTTTTGTTTCGATTTTATTTTGTATTTTTTATTGCTAAGTAGTTATAGCCTGGATATGACTGCACTGCAAAGTCAAAGGTCTCATGTTGGAATCCAAGGCACTTACCTCTGACTTTTCGAAGTCATCACTGCGCTTCTAATTATATCTGTGTGTAATTATCACTGGTTCCGACGGTAAAGGAAAGCATCGTGAGGAAGCCAACCCGCATTAGGGTAGCGTGGTGGACTATAGCCTAATCCCTCTCATACTGAGCGGAGACCCGTGCCCAGCAGTGGCATAGTACATGGGTCAATGATGATTACCATTATATGTAACAAATACAGACTCAACACAAAATATTTTGTTTTATGAACCCTGGGGCCATACGCGCTTTGAATTACCCTTCAGATAGTACAAGCTTCATGGTATGTTATTTACATTTAAAACCTAATGTTTTGGGCAGTGTAAGCCATTAGAAATTTAATAGAAAGCTCTCTAGTACCTAACTATGACGTAAGCCGCTTATACAAAATTTGGAAAAACTAAAAATCTAAAAACAAGCTATGTATGAAAATGTATTGCAGGCGGGATAAGCTATTCGTTTAATCTAAATTATAAACAAAATTATTTCTTTGCTTGTCCGGCCTGCAGTACACTTTCATACAATGAGCTTGTTTTTAGATTTTTAGTTTTTAGTTAGTATTTTTGAGGCAGTCAGGTTTTTTATTTAAGAATCATTGATTTTATTTCCTACTTTTTAGTTTATAAATCATCATAGCATCTCTCGATAGATCCAAAATGATAATTTGAAATGAAAAATGATAAACCTAAAGATTATATTCAAAATCAGCCCATTCAAAATCATTAAATCCGCAATTTAGATTTTTTTGTACTTCGTGTACCCAGTGAAACTCGTACCATCAAGACAATAATCTAATGATGTATAATTTATCTAAATCGGTTGAGCCGTTGAGTAGTTACAAGTGGACATAGGAACGGAAATACTCGTCAAACACATACCCTCCTTCGGCAGTCGGGTAAAAAGACGTTTAACTCCAAGGGACAAAGCTAATAGTTATAGTTTTCTAGCTCATCTCACAGTGGGAGAGATAGACCTCTCCTAAAATCCCCCACACTCCCCCACAAGTGTGAACCAATCCCCCACAAACAAATAAAAGGGGTGCACCGGGGTGCGTTGATTCACAATTGATTACGGCATTATGCAAATTGCCCCGCGTCACCCCGGCCACTGACTAATGACCTCGGTTTAGTCAAAAATCAACATTGAATTTTACATTCAATTTCCATAATAATTGTGGGATAAAATTAGAGGGAGATTTGTGTACTCACTGTCAGTAGTGCAGTGGTTGAAAATGCGACCGCGAAAAGTGTGATCAAATTCAATTTTGAGAAGTTTGTGCGAAGTGGTAGCAAGATAATTTTATTTTATTAATTTATGGGAAAAATACTTAATATACAAATAAGTATCAAGTACACGAATTACACAATAAATGTACAAGAAAGCACGATGGATATTTATTACACGACCAACCAAAAAATGAGACGCCAATATAATTATAACTTTAAGCGTTTTGAAATAAAAAGTTAAACTGTTAGACGATACCACCGTAGTATCTCGTAGCAACCGCGTAGCACTTCGTAGCAGATACTACGAACGTAGCAATATCGTAGACAAAAGCTACAACATCATTTTTCGTTTTTTCGCGGAGAGCGTCAAAGGCGACACATGATCGTCCGGAGCACACTGTATAGTCATCCTCTCAAAGAAATGTCACCGTCAGGTCATACGACACTATATTTAAGTCCATTTTTTTAATTACTATCTTTCCGCCAGCGTCTTCGCCCGCGTTATCTTATAATTTTTTTCCCCGGTTTTGCAACATTTTTCATTGCTACTCCGCTCCTATTAGTCATAGCGTGATGGTATATAGTCTATAGTCTTCCCCGATAAATGGGCTATCTTACACTGAAAGAATTTTTCGAATCGGTCCTGTAGTTTCGGAGCCTATTATACAAACAAACAAACAATGAAATCTTTCCTCTTTATAATATTAGTTTTAGATTTGCGGCTAGTATGTCACTGCGACCGTACTAGTAGGTCTATTTTGATCGCCGTTTAATGGTCTGGAGTTATACTTCACCGCTCAACCCTACGGCTGACACAAACTACAGGATTTGCTTAGAAGTGAGCACCTTTATTTCATCTGGACTTACGATATTGTGGCGGGACGAGGTGTGTTGTCCCTCGCACCAAAGGGAGGATCCTCCGACCAGGCGGGTGTTATGCCTGGCGGGCCACTGCCCAACGGTTGATGTCGGGCGGTTGTATATATGCACGTTGCACGGTAAACTTCACTTGCGCGATTCAGGATTTTAGCTTCGTACAAGTTCTTATGTAGCGCGATAGATGTCGCTACAATATATTTAACTATAGTCTGCGCGGAACTAGTTGGCCGCGCTTTAGGTAGGGACAGGGGTGAGGCGGCGGGTTACTGTGAATGAAAACAAGAGCCCCCGCCCCTCCGCCCCACCGCTCACATACCTAAGGCGCGGCCAAATAGTTCCGCGCAGACTCTAGATGAGCCTGCGCTTGTGTATTAGCGATCGACATTCCGCAAGAAGGTGGAGTGTTTTAACAGCCTCTTCACAGCGTCGGCTGGTGCGCGTATCACTCAGCCGCGTTTAAGTACATACCATATCCATGGTCTAGTAATGATACAAGCTCCGCTTAGTTTGGTACTAACTTTTTTTAAATGGTGTGTTTGTCCGCAGGGCTGACTCGGTGACGTGGAACCCTCACAAGCTGATGGGGACCCTGCTGCAGTGCTCCACCGTCCACTTCAAGTATGAGGTCAGTACAACATCAAAATCGTAAGACTCGTGAGACGCATTACAAAGGAAATTTTGTTTCAAACAAAATTCGTGTTGTATGATGAATATCAGTAACTAGCTTTCCGCCAGCGGCTTCGCTCACGTGGTCTGGTATTTCTTATAAGTTTCATCCTCTTATAACTCTTTTTCGCATTAAAAAGTAGCCTAGATTATCTGTGTATCAAATTTCATTTAAAGCGGTTCAGTAGTTTTGGCGTGAAAGTACGACAGACAGACAGATAGAGTTACTTTAACATTTATAATATTAGTAAGTATAGTAATGAAACAAATGCACTGACTAGTGTTTATTCTGGTAATGTGAACTAAGTCATGTTTCCACTACACTTCTACTAAAACCTTTGTATATTTAAAATTTTTATATTTATTATCTTTTTGTATTTTGTTAAGCATTTTCCATGCTAAGAAAAGGGGCTCGCGGTAGCTTAGCGGTCGAAGCGTCTGGTGTACCGAACCAGACGACGCAGGTTCGAATCCTGCCCGCCAGCCTAACTGATCTATCAACGCACAGACTAAACCACTGAACAGACTGGGCTAAAATTTGGCACACAGCTCGAGAATTCTCTAGCAGACCCTATGACGTATGCATCCACAATTCCACAATGTTATGTTCCATACAAATGGTGTTGCATTTTTTTAATTTATCCGGTGGATAGGGGCTATCCAGACATAGTGAAACAGGCCTTAAGCATCATTCAAGTCTTCATTAAATATTATGATAGCTTCTGGACTGGTAATGACATTAACTATTAAACTGCCATTAAACACACTCACTGCGCACTGAGCGCCTGCAAGTTATAGCCTGATCCCGGCGCCCCCCAGCGGCGCCAGCGGTGCGGAATTTTGTTTGTCAATTCTTCACATAAAGGGTGCTTGATAATTAGTGTAAATAACAAACAACATTCCTAAATAAAAATGTTACAAAAAAACATGTCACACAAAAATCCATATTAGCGAAGCGATATCGGAACGCACAGCTTGACCGAGCTGCTTTGATATTGTAGCGGTTTAGTAATATATTTTTTGACACTGAAATAAAAAAAACGTGTCTGGAAAATTGTTATCTGTAATGAGTACCATCAATATATGTTAATTATTTTACATTAATTTATTACTAATCAAACTATAATCAATGACGATAATTTTGCGCTCATGAAATCGAACGCCAAAATCACATTTAATAATAATATTACTTAATATCAACCGTAAAAATAGCACAGATTAGATAAAATATAAAAAGCCACTTAACAATAACAAATATCTGTATTCCTAAACCATTTTCATGTTCAAAACAATCTAAGCCTTGTCTCATGTGTAGTAGAGTCTCATTTATGGCAAAGTATGCACCCATAATTCTTGCAGAAAATTAATAATAATATTGCAAGGGATTTTGAGACTAATATTGCTGAGTTTAAGGTTGATATTTGGTGTTTGTTGGCGATAAGGGTTGCTCCAATTGGCAACATATGTTCGCAAGTGTTGCCAAGAGGAATTTAATTAAATGTGCCACGTGCCTGACAAAGACTTAGGGATGTAACTGTGGTTATATCGATAATCTATATCTGATTAATATGGCTTCCCGCCAGCGGCTTCGGCTGCGTGGTCTAATAAATTATAGCCTATGTTATTCAGGAAAGATATAGCTTTCTGATGATAAAAGAATATTTAAAATCGGTCAACTAGTTATTGAGTTTACTCATCACAAACATACAAAACTACAAATCTTTTCTCTTCGTAATATTAGTATAGATAAAAGCGAAATACCTGACTCACTAACTTATCATGAAATCTCAGAAATAATAGCCCACAAACTTAACATTTGGTATTTGGGTTCAACTTATTGATTAAGCATTTACCTATTTCAAATTATTATTATTATTTCGGCCGTGATGTCCCACTGCAGGGCAAAGGCCTCTCTTTCCTCCTTCCAGTCTTCTCGGTTGAGAGATTAATTTCAAATGATTCAATCAAATTTATCGATATCGACATTGTCCCTTCTCGAAGCCCTAGACATGAAGTGTAGGCGTGGTCCGCGGGAATTTATCACGAGCCGTAGTGTGCTGACGTGACACCACCATTTACTGCCCTAATAACTTTTCTTATTACAAAGGATTAAAGTCGAAAATGTCTTGAAATATTTAGTTATTTGTTTTTATTTTTGTGACTTATTCTTATATTCCTTTTGTCTATGGAATAGGCAGTGGTTTTTTGCTGTTAATATTTAGAATTTCTAACAGAACTGAATAATAATATCAAATCTGGGCACAGTATTAACAGCTGTGCTTACCCCTGTTATAGGAATAATTGTACAGGCACGATCAAAAATATTTATACACTAACAAAATTGCTCAATCGATTTTCTCCTAAAGTACTTAGGTACCAATAGAAATTTTGTTCTATTGGTACTTTAGTATTTTTTTAAATATTTTTTTTATACCGCTAAGGGGGCAAACATGCATACGTCCCGCCTGATGGTAATCAGTTACCATAGCCTGTGGACGCTTGCAACACCAAGGCTATCACACGCGCGTTGCCTACCCGAAAAACCTCTTAGAGTTTTATGGAGGATTCACTGCGCCGACAGTTTGAGGGAATATTCCTCTTACTGCCAGCGCAGCGCATCCTTAGAAGGAGCTCTGGCGACCACACTGGTTATCACAAAGTTCCAATCATTCATTCATGAAAAAATTGCTTTAGCCTTTTTTTTAAGTGTTTATATGGCTGTGTTCGTGAAGTTACAGAAATAACAAATACCCGGCACTACTTGTGAAGTATCAGGATTTTCTATGGTGGATATCTGTGAAAGAAAAGATCAGTAGAGGCGCAATCAACGCTATATTCACTACGAAAAGGTCGGAGTGTCTAAAAAAAATGTTTCCACTTCTTCTTTAAATTCAAAATTATAAATGAGTTCTTTTTAATCCATGCCAGTGTAACGCAAAATCGATTATGATGCGACCTTCTTTAACAAATCTCTACTCTAGTTACCTATACTTACAAGCGGTCAGTCATTCTCCGTTCTATTTCTGTGAAGGAAAGTTTGCCCCCACCTAAATACCTATACTGTGGGTAAGGGTGTGTCTGTTTAACATATAAATCATAGACAAACATCTGTGTGGGACAGATAGCGGATCTGCATAATGCTCTACCAACTCTTTGGTTAACTGTTCATACAGAGATTTAAATGGGGTGCTTACATTATCTTGAATTTTAAAATTTAGTTTCTGTCTTGATTTATTTTGAAGCATTTAAATCTCTGCAAAACATAACGCCGAACATCTTGACGTCTGTGGTCTAGTGGTTTGAGTACCGGACTGCTGATCACGGCCGTGGGTTCAATTCCCACAGGACACAAATATTTATGTGACGAACATAAGTGTTTGTGTTTGTCTAGGTGTCTCTATTATAAGTCTACCCATAGTACAAGCTCTGCTTAGTTTGGGACTAGATGTTGTCGTGTAAAAATGTCCCAGGATATTTATTTATTTTATCATGCTTTATGATAAGGGATTTCTGCTTCTTAACAAAATACAACCATCTTTAGGTACCTTAGAAGTTGTTCATTGCTCCTCTAACCAGCTCTGTCCTTCCAGGGCATCCTACTGAACTGCAACGCGATGTCTGCGGAGTACCTGTTCATGACTGACAAGATCTACGACCCCAAGTACGACACGGGCGACAAGGTGATCCAGTGCGGGCGACACAACGATATCTTCAAGCTGTGGCTGCAGTGGCGCGGGAAGGTATGTATTAGTCTTACGCATAGTTTTAATCTTCATTGAATATGGAAGTTCTTGGTGTCATGAACAATAATAATTTACGTTATTTTAATGAAGGAAAAAATCGGCTAGCGGGCAGGATAGTAATTTATTTACTTACATTATTATTAATTTTTATAATTAATATTTACGTATTATCACTCGCTTTAACGGTGAAAGAAAACATCGTGAGGAAACCTGCATGCCTCAGGTATATTCTTGACGGCATTAATAATATTCATTCTAGAACGAATTCGGATTTCGTTCAGTAGTTTCTTTATCATAATAAAAATAATTTATTTTAAACTCTAAGTATCAATTTTCGTAACTATTCATTCGTATGATCTCAGTATTTTAGTATTTATATGTTTTAAGTTTTATTTTATTTTCTATTACATAAATTTAAGTTTTAATTTAAAAGTTGCGCATGCCTATAAGTAACTTATTTGCACAGGACAACCTGGAATTATGTAATATCTACCTACACATATTTTGTATATAAGTTGATGGTGTGCCTTATAAATAAATACATAAATAAACACTTTCACTTTTTAAGTGTTTATTTCGGATTCAACTGTTGGTGACCACCCTAGCAGTAGGTACCATAAAGCATCTTTGTATGCGTTTAGAGAACAGACACCTGACAATCATGAAAGTAAAAGAAGACCCCATATGCCCTGCATGCGGGGAAGCAGAAGAAACAAGCTTCCATCTAGTAGCAGAATGCACAATGTATGCACTACTCAGATGGGAAATATTAGGTACTGACGAAGCAAACGAAGAGCAACTTGCAGAAATATCCATCAGACAACTGGTGGGCTTCTGCAAAGCAACTAGGAGATTCGCGACGCCGAGCGCCAGTAACCCATGAAGGGATCCACCAAAATGGGGAACTGGGCGAAATAATCCCAACAAGAGGACTGATCGCCCGCCTGGTGCCTGCAGGCGTCCCCGAAGATAAATAGAATATAAATAGAAGATGCGTTTAGATGTTTTCGCGTTAGAGTCAATTGCGGCTTCTGCGTCTCCGGAACTCTACAGTCTGTCTTCAAGTGCCTCCTTTGGTGCTGCAAGGTGTCAACACAGGTCAACACTTATACTATTATCAATATCATACAGTGACCCTGCTATTATACTAAAATTTCAAGTGTGTCGATGGAATAATGAAATTTTACACATTTGGTAGTCTGCTCTTTATGGCGTTCCAGTGACTTTCCATTCAACTGTCATTGAGGGAATTTAGACTTTTGTTAGGCCGATCGTCAACAATTTAATTCTGTAATGAATTATTATTAATCATAATACTAAATAATAAATGAGTTAAGAAAGAATACAAACCGTTTAGCGACACTTCACCGACACACTATTGGTAGGATATTAAATATTTAGCAAAATAGGTACCCAATCTGTCAAAATCTCAGTAGAATCTTAGTAGGTGTCGGTGGAATGGTAATCCTTATTGAAATAGAAGAATTGGGGCCTAGAGCGTTTGCCACCAAAAACCATAAAAAACACACACTAACTTATCATCACCCTCTGTCCCAGGGCACCTCCGGCTTCGAGCGTCTCATGGACCGGCTGATGGAGCTGGCGGAGTACCAAGTGCGGCGCATCAAGGAGCAGCCCGACAAGTTCCACCTGATCCTGGAGCCCGAGCTGGTGAACGTGTCGTTCTGGTACCTGCCGCAGCAGCTGCGCGGCGTGCCGCACGACGCGCACAAGGAGATCAAGCTCGGCAAGGTGGGTGAGGGGGGCGAAGCGGTTCTTGGGCTTAGATTGAAGGGTTCTTGTCTACAACTTTCGGGAATATGAAATATTTAAATTTGGAGATTAGTTAAATTTTGGGCTTAAACTGTTTAGGCTGACTTAAAAAATTAAAAGTAGGTATTCCATTGATTAGCATTTCTTTTTGAATGGTGTTTCGAACCATGGATTCGTGGGTGATTATGAACTTACATAATTATAACATTTGCCCTATAAAAATCTTAAGATGGTAATTCGTAAACGTACAGCGCCATCTAGTATCTAATAGCAGAAATATTGCAGGTGTGCGCCAAACTGAAGGGTAAAATGATGCAGTCGGGCACGCTGATGGTCGGCTACCAGCCGGACGACCGCCGCCCCAACTTCTTCCGCAGCATCATCTCCTCAGCAGCTGTCACCGAGAAGGACGTCGACTTCATGCTGTCAGAAATGGACCGTCTTGGGCACGACATCATCGTCGACTAAAAGCTTTAAGTACGTTTGGTGCAGCGGCGGGAGTTTTTTGTTTTGATCATAAACGGTATATATTGCTAATTTTGTGTGATGATATTTCATTGCTTATTTTTATTATTATAATTTGATGTATAGGTATATTGCTATAATGTATGTATCGTATGTATAATCAAAATTAGAATACCGCTCTTCGCCTCGATTAAATTTGTAATATGTTGGGGCAAACAAAATATGAAATATCTATACCTATTATATGTAATTATTATGTACTTATATACGTAAAAACTCCTTGCCGTTAACTAAACTTTAATATAATGTTACATCCATGTATCGGAACATCTAGTAATTTATTTGTCTAGAAGTTATCTGCTGTAAAAATGCATAGCAATCTTAGATGGGCTTGAGGAGGAACATTCATTCACTATCTAATAAGTAAAACTTGATTACACGCTTCACTGTCGCCATCTATTGGGGAGTAGCTGAATTAAATTAACAAAATTGCGTATTTAACTACTATTTAATGTCTAATTGGGATTTTTACAAAACAATGACATTGAGTTTTTGAATGGATTTATACATTGGCCGAGTGTGTCTTGTTCGTTCGAATAAGTAATTAACAATTCTTAGCTAATTTTAGGAACAATTTTAGAACTTTATTCAGAATTTTCTGATTTTTATTAGAATCTTATGTCACTGTAGATAATTAGTGTTTTTAGTCAAATTAAACAACGACACATTTTTTTACTTTATTCATCTAAATAGTTCCCCGCTTTTCGAAGTCTTTCGAACAAATTAACAACAAGATTCTACTATAAAACTGAACAAATCTATCTCGAATCTTTAAAATTAATATATCAAAGTACTTACATTTGAAATTGCCCAATTTAGAAATAAAAATGTCTTCGACTCCTCGACATAATGGTCCACTGTCTTCTCACAAAAAAATTATGAAAGTGTACGAAGAACCGTCTCTTCTTAGTGTCTAAATGTTAAAATAAATATATTTATTAAATGTTGGTCGTTCTCTTATATAATATGTATTTGTATGTTTATAATTATGAAATATTGACAGTGAAAATATTTTTTCGAATAGGTTTAGGTAACTTTAAATTTGAACAAAAGAGATTTGAACGCTCAAGATGTGTTGGCGAGTACGAATTGTAGAAATTTCGGCTGAAAATAGGCAACGTTATTAAAAAAAAATCGTAGATTGTGTCGTGTCGTCAGTAAGTAAATGTGTGTGTGTGTGTGTGTGTGTGTGTGAGAGAGAAAAAAAAGCATGTGTATTGTGTGTGACTGACGTTTATGTATAAGAAAATGTGTATCGCTGTGTCTAGTTAATTGTTACTTAAAAAGGTGTTTTAGTAAGGATAGGCATCCATTATTGATGTGAAAATATTTTTAAACCCGAAACATTCAATGATTGATACCTATTCCATTTATAATAAATATAGGTAATAAGATACTGTTTTTGAATGAACTAAAAGTTGTTTCTGCTATAAATATTTATCTATTTATATTTAAATTGTTTATTAAAACTAGCGCTTAGCGTTACTACTGAAAAATAATTAATATAATACCATATTATTTATGTATATTATATTATATTTAAAATCACATTTACAAAACATATCTCCCGTTTTGCCAATTAAAGAGTATTGTTAAAATTTATATGTTGTGAAGCGCATTGTTTAAAGCTTTTCGGTGCTTAATAAAAAAATATTTTTAGTTATAGCCAAAGGCGCGTCTGGGAGACAATAATATCTCTAATTATAAAAACTAAATGTTAAACAAGTAACGCCATGTTGTAACAGTTAGCTTAAGCAAACTTTTAGACTATTTGACAATAGATGGCGTTACCTAATTTCGTGTATAATATCGCAATAAAAATTTACGTGACGCATTCGATGTTAGATTGTCTGTACCTCGATGTTTAGATAGTGAGATAGAATAATTGTATTAATTGTTTTCACTGAGATTATATTATCAACTTAGAGTATTGGTTCATCTTCGATAACTTTATTTACATTAGACTTTAATCTTTCTATATAATTTATTTAAACTCAATTTCTATGGTATAACGTATATTTGGTTGTATAGTCTTAAGAATTTAGCAAAATAAGTATGTAAATACGAAAAAACAACGTGACGATGACAATAGAAAAAGTAGAATAGTTTGTGAACGTAGAGAGAGGAGTCTACGTTTGTGAGAAATGAACTCCGTTCGGTGCGAATGTGGGTAAATTAATGTTAGTGTTATTAGATGTCTGTGGTATTAATTTATAAATTAGATTTTTTTGCGGAAATTATTTTATTTATTCTAGCACTAGTGGCCAATAGCAGAAGTAAGTGAATACTAATTTTAGTTTGAAATTTAAATGACACTATCGGTCAAATTATTAAAAACTAACTTGTAAATATGTAGTGCGTTAGCAAGCTACTTAAAAGGTTATATTATTGCATTATTAAATAAAAATCGAAGAACTTTCTTCGTCTTTTCGACTACTCAATAACAGATGGCAGTGTGCTAGTTAGTTTACTCTTTTACCACTAGATGTCACTTTAAATTTAATCGCAGTGCTTCCATTTAGATCGTAAGATATTCTTCGAAATCTATTTTCAATGTCAATATTATAAACAAACTTTCGAAGTCTTCCAATTTGTCTTCCGTTTAACAATGTTTGTGTTCAATATATATTAATATTATATAATTATATATATTATTATGTAATTTAGACCATAAACTAGTGTTTCGAAAGGTTTAGTGTTTAGAAGCAATATACTGTTCACTTTTTGATCACTTATAATGTGAGACAAAATTAGTAAAACTATCCTATTATTGTTGCTATATGTAAAAATCTGTATAACCAAATAAATGGTATTGTTGTTAGTTTGTTGCACTCTCTTATTTCTTGAATGATTCTAAGAAATGTTTCGATGCTACTTTGTGAAACATATAATTAATAAAGTCATGAGTGGTTTGTGTCAAGGAAGGTCAAGCAAGACTACCTATAAGGGAACTTTTTTCTTCTGACATTGCTCTGTTATCTATCGCATTATGGATGGCACCTTTAGTGCCGCGCTAATGTGCGCTTACAACATTTTAACAATTTGAATAAGAATGGTCTTGAATTATTAAAACTGTGCTTACATCACTATGGATACGGAGTGACTAAAACAAACGCACAAAATCGATTTTTAATAGTTTTATTGGAAACAAAATAATAATTATGCTATATATTGCACGTGACTCGCTAGTCTAGATCCACACTTTGAGCAAAACCCACTTTCACTTACTTACGTACCCGACAAGTCGCAGCGACTTTAAAACGTGTAGTCGAATGCGCGCTCGACCTTATTGTTATACGCAGTAGTTACGAACAACAAAAAAACTAAACTGCATATACGTTTGAGATGAAACATTATAGAGAGTATGTTTGGCTAGAATTTAATAAGTTTGATTTGTTTTGACTACATATTTGTGTCTATATGTTAAAATATACTCTCCATAAAGCCTCATATATTCACTTATAACTCGTTACAAGAAAATCTTATTATTGAAAAGGACTTCCATATTCCCACTAATGTATGCAAAATCTGAAAATTATCTTTTTTAATTAAAAAATTTAAATCTTTACAATCATTAATGACAATGTAGCAATACCTTTCACATTTAAAACTATTACTTTTGATAGAAAATGCTTTAGTGGAATCCTTATGACACAAACCATATTTTCTAGCAAAAAGTTATAAGAAGTTTAATGTTTAGTTAGCATCTTTATCGCTAAAGTTGAATTGGTTATATAAAATGATAGTTTTTCAATATCTTTTTGTATACAATTGAGTCTGGACTATTGCACAGTACATTACACCACACCGGCGTCAAGAAATTCTTTCACCAGCTCACATTTCTGGTCTAAAACGATTTTATTACAATATTATTTATAAAAATGCGTTAAAAATGCAAAATTCAACTTTAGCAAGGCTCAAGAAAGGAATATCGCCAAATATATCGACTTGTTTAGTAAAAAATAAAATAAAAATGCAAAGTCGAAATCTTTTGGCAATATTTCTGATCGTATAATAGATGTTACAAGATGCTGTTTATAAGTGTAATCGGGGTTTTGTAGACAAATAATTTCGGTCAATCAGGCGGCGAAGCGCGCATCGTCGCCACAAACGTAATATTACTAATTTTGTCCAATTTATCAACAATAATCATCATCCAACCGCGAAAGAAAAATGTCTAATAAACGACTTCTCAATGTCAAATGACAAATTCAATTATCAAAATACAAAATGGTGACCAAATTAGATGTATTTTTTAATGAATTTAAACGTCAAGAATGACACCATGGCATACCTATATAAAAAACAGATATTGGCGACAAAAACATCTCTTGCGCGCTTGGATAAAGTGGGACAGAATCAGTGGCAGAACATTTATGGCGACAGTGCGCGGCCGCTGGTCCCTGAACACTGGGAACTTATATATACCGCTGTGGGTACACGCCTGCGCAACATTGTTAGTGATCACATCTGACGCGAGGAGAGAACAATAAAGAGTTAACTATCACAGTTTATTAAACCCGTTTGGATCCGACATGTGGAAACCCATGATGATAATCACGGACTGAGCGAGCAAGGTTTTAGTTTAAATAAACATTACCGTTTATGAGGCGAATCTTAAATCGCGGCTTTATTTTTCATATATAACTAATAACATGCTCAATAATCGTGTGAAATTTTCACATTTCGGCTTTTTTATATTTCAGATCAGTACTATGAAGCGCACTTTCGGAAGATTGGTTACAACTCGGGATGAAACACGTGTGAACTGGTGCCACTAACAATATCGCGCGACAGTTCTCATAACTTCACAACATCGCAACAACATGATTTCATCAACAAAAAAATGCAATATAATCAAAAAAGGCTTAGTATATAAACTAGTACAAAAAGATCTTACCACGCCCAGCGTTGGGCAAACATTGTTTCGAGCAAGGAGACCAGCTTTGCCCCGAAGTAGATTGGATATAAGTTGTCAATAGAATGTAAATGCCGAAAATAAGTTTTTCAGATAGTGTAACCAATATTTTAATTTCTATTCATATAAATCTATACCTAAATGTTATGTTCTTCGGCTGTTATGATAAATATGCACTAACATAGAAGTAAAATATTAAGTATTAATTTATATGAATAAATAACTAAAAGATAGTTAACATTATAAGACAAAACGGAATGAAAGAAGTCGGAAATAGTTTTATAAAAACAATAGACAACTTAGATCAAAGCTTTCTGAGGCAAGAACACAATGGGGCAAATAAGGTCAGATTCGCCCAAAACAAACAAAACAATATCATAGTTGCCCAGAATCTCACATTTAAAAAACACATAACCCTCCTCCTTCGGCAGTCGGGTAATAACTTTAATTTCATATGGCATGTTGGACAATATTGGACTGTATGCCATTTATATTCGAGAAATACTGAGTGTTCAGCATAGCTTATTTTAGAACCATGAGACCAACTGGGACCTATACCGGAGCAGTTAAACAGCAAATTATTATGAGTAACGAAATATTCACGTCTCTGTTGCTAAGTGCAATAATAATTATTATATGGCATGTTATTTCTTCGCTATAGTAAAGGATAGGCAGCAAGCTTGCCCTCTTAAATCACTTAAAACCATAGTCTAAAGGCGGAACGGTGTCTTATGGTACAATAATCAGCCTCATGGCTGTAAAATAGCTTCAAATTTTCGAAGTTACAGTTTTTCAAAATATTTAATAGTTGCTTTACTTAAATACATAAAGTACATTCAAACTGGATAAAAACAGCATAAAAATGCTACACAAATTCATTTTTTGAAGTTCATTACATTATTTTCGAGAAAATAATCATTGAATTCTATTTTGGTGATAAGTTTCATTCCACCTACCGTACCATGTTATGACCATAGTTATGGACAAGAGATGATCCTTACAATTTTACAACATTAGAGTACACTATTTTGAAAATAACGCAACATTTCATTTCGATAAAAGAAATCGATGTTCGATTGATTTCATCATTTCATTGAAAAATATTTTTTTTATATTTCACTGTCCAATTGTCAGTGACAGTTGTAGGGGGCGCTGCTATCCATAATAATACATGTTACAGCCATAGCTTGGTACGATATGCAAGAGACCTTTACTACATAGTTATATCGTTTTTCTACGTCACGAAAAAACGCCGAATGACGTCAATCGACACACTGGTTGTGACGTCACTCGCGTTGTTAAGCCAACTTAGCAGATATCACTAAATTTTGCTCATATTATAAAGATAAAGGCGTGGAGCGCCCAAGATTCATCTTTTATTCCGAAATAACCAATCCCACAACTCATTTTCAAGTCTTAGGCTAATATTCAGAGACGATGCTCAGCATAAACTTAGGCTCCCGTATGTCAAATTGTCATACAAATTTGACATACGGAAGCATAAGTTCATGTTGAGTCTCGTTTCTGAATATCAGCCTTAGAGTTTAGTGAAGGTTGAAATTTTGAGTGTTATACTCTACTAAATACTGGAAGCATGTAAACAAGTTGTCAGATTTTAATATATTACACATATGGAATCATAAATACAGTAGAAATTAACCAGTTTGTACTAATTTAAGAGACAAACCGATTTCACCGTCACGACGCAAACTACTCTAATAATATATTAGTGAGATTCTTCCATCGCACTCGCACAACAATGCTCTTGCAAACAAGTCTAAATTATTGGAAATATACATCTCACTGGATAATATTATAGTTTTTATTTATGGCAGCACTTTCAACAGTGTTACCAGTACGCTGAACTTTCTCATATTCACCAGTTTGCTAAAGAAAATTAAAATATTTTTTGATTTTTTGTAATTTGTGGTGTTGTTGGCAACTTTTTTTAAATGTTACCATAAACGAAAACTGGCAGTCAACGGACCAATCAGACGAACTGACACGTGATTGGCTAATTATAATCTCACATACTGAAATATACACATATTAAATCATTGCGCTGCGTTCTGAGGGGCGTGGGTAGGGGCTAAATCTTATTCGTAAACATTCAAATTGCAATTTTTTTTTACTTTTCTGGGGCAATATTTTAATATGAAATGACTTACCTTTAAGAAAAATAAATACGTTTTACAGTAATTTTACTATGATTTTAGCGTAGTTCGGAGGCTATAATGACATCTTATATTTAGCAGTTTCTAAGATATTTTAGACTAGAAAATGTCTTTTTGATATATTTCGACGGTACCCTCCGTCACGCCCTACACAGCGTACAGCAGAAATACTCCCGTCCCGCTCACACGCTCACCTCTCACTTGCGTCACGCACAACCACTTTGTTTATATTTTTTATTTATTTATATAATAACTAATAACGTCGACGGCTTCTTAATTTTTTTTATAATTTTGTGCGTCCCTTAAACAGGAGCTGTAAAATGGGCGCTATAAATCAAGTATTATTGCTCTTTATTTTTTCTTTAGAAACACCTTACTTGACTTTAATTTAGCTATGTCCACAAAGTATTATAAATTATTGGCAACAACATTGCCACATAAGGAATCCCATAGAGAACAATTTAAGGTCTAATTTTAAATGTGACGTCTGTATTATGTTAAGTGGTATGTTTGCCGTCGACGCGACTAATCTAGTCTTACTCGTGTGTCCGGCGTCACCGGCGACATTAATACTATAGCGTAGCGACAGCCGGCGGCTGTCCGCGCATGCGCCCGCCTAGCTCGCCGCGCCCATACCTACTACCACATGTACGAAAACTACCGCCATCTGGCGGGTATTTGTGGAATCATAGTCATCTTAGATGTGTTTTTTTGTTTATTTAAATGCTATATTTAGGAATGAACAGTAAAAAAAAAACGAAATTCAAATCTACTGAAGGTTTTTTGTGTGATGTTTTTTTTTAATAATAATAAAACCTTCTATTAAACTTAAATCTAAATTAGAGAGCATAATAAACATTAACTTTAAGTCGTTTTTCTAGAAATAGAATCAGATCGAAATTCATATATAAAGTTCATCAAACCAACAATTTTACTGTATCTGTTCACCAAGAAAAAATATTGCAATTAATTAAATTTAAACTTAATGCATATGGCTACAACATTGATTTTTCAATACTCGGATAATATAGTCAAAGTTATAACAAGTTGATTTTATATTTTTTTGTCAAATCGGAAGATACAAAACGATTTTATTTGATTGAAGAATTTATAAACTTTACATTAAAGTCGCATTTTGAATATTACATATCCAACAACGATTATTGGATTTTCGAGATGGATTCCTGCCAACCCTCCTTTAGTGAAGACTGGGGAATAAAAATATTTCGTACTCATTCTTTAATACCTATATTTTCAATTCAAACCCTATACACTTAACTTAAAGTCGATTTTTGAAACCTCTATCCACCAACTATGGCATGCCGATATGAAGATAGTCCTAACTCAATATCAGTTTAGTTTGATTTCAGACCTTATAACATTAAAAATAAAGTAGTTTTTTATAGAAGCGGCGAGCGTAGCGATCGCGTGCGCCATCACAGTCAAATAAGGGCTAAGATACCGACGTAGTGACTCGCACTGGCTCGTATATATAACATATTATATATATATAACTCTCGAGACAAGTGTGACCAGAAATATATAATATAGAGAGCTGATAACGTTACACCGGCCACACACAGTTGTCTATTAATCTTAATAAATCATTAAATAATTGATCCTTTTTATTAATTTCGGAATTTAATGGAAATAAGTCTTAATACACCATTATTCAAAAGCAGGAATAGTACCTATTAGTCCTACCAAAATGTCAGACTAAATATTGCGTCAATAACGTTGTGTGACAGTTAATCAATCATTAACAAATGTTTCATTAACACTGATGAACGTCTGGGTGCGGCGGTTACTGGTTAATAAATAGCAGCCAAGAAATTGCTGGTAATTTGTCTATAACCCTGTATCTATTAGTTTTTCATAGCTCTGTATATAATAAGTTTATTTCTTAGCACAGTTGTCTCAACAATACAAATCACGAAACAAACTCAATGTATTAACGATTCAAGTCGGAAAGTGTCAGAAGTCGACTACGAGATTCAAAATGGATGCCACGACATAATTTTCCCGTCACATTATCTCGTCTCTAGCCATAGTTCCGGCACGAGATGTGCGACGACAAAATTATTTTGTAGCGAAATCCTGACATGTTCTCATTACTACGAGATCAACTATAAAAGTACAGCTAATGTATTTTTCCGACTAATCTTGTTTATATACTCGTTTGTACACATGTACATAATGGTAATATTATACAGGTTTAACCTGTGTGCGTATTACACATACAAAGATAACCTGTACTTTATATATGTATAATTTGTGTTCGTGAATATGTATAAGTTTAAAATACATATGGAAAAATAAAGTACGATTACGTACCATGGCTTCTTTCCATAAATTTTGGAAAAATCACAGCAGTTTAGTGAGGCGACTGGTTGAATTTCAAATTTACTCAAAATTACACCCACTTTTGTAATAAATTAACGATGATATAATCTAAAAACCTTACCTTTAATCTATTTAAGACATTTCATAAACAAATTTAACATTTTATATGATTTCTACAACCATATATACATTTTATGAATTGTTAATCATAACAGTTCAAAACACAATTAAAATAAAATAACATAATTTATTAAAATTGTGTTTAGAGCCTTAAACTGTTCGGTACATCTGAAAGTTATTAGACAATTGAGTAAAAGACAGTTCGGTTCAATAGAAATAGTTAGAAGGTACCTGTCAGTCGCCCCACAGGTCGAGAAGTTGCTGTGATGAAGGTTAGAGAGTGAGTGAACTAAACAACAAGTTCGTTCATTCTCTAAGGGTAAGGCATCTAACGTACTGCGGAGGTGCGATGTCCAACGTCGGAATAGATCGTTGCCTTTGTTTAGCGCCAACTGAAGTAGAAATATAATTAAATTAGACATTTAATGACAATGAGTGTGCAAGAATTTTAGCAAGTGGTATTCTCTAGTTTCTCTCAAACTCAGACTGAACAATTGGTTCTCTGCCAGACAATGTAACATTAGTACCTCAGGATTTGAAATTGGGTGTGGTTTCCCTCAAGCGTCACAGGGATTTCTAAAAGCTAACAAACGAGTAGTCACGTTGTCGCGACAGAATTTAATGTATTCAAATTATCGCTGTTTTGTAATTGCATGTTTTACTTCCTAAGCATATAATAAGTGTATGTGCATGTTTCATAATACTCACAGCACTTGGTGCGGCTGCAGCGCGGCGAGGTGCGCGGGGGAGGGCGGCACGCCGGGCGGCGCGGGCGGCAGCAGCGTCTGCGCCAGGCCCTCGAAGCGCCCGCCAGCCTCGAAACCGTTCTGCGGGGACATACACACTACAGGACCGAGGATCCACCCTTGTGGCACTCCAATGTAAACGTTGAGAAACCAGAACACTCCTTTTAAAGTTACTATTCTCTTTTTATGACGAAATCATTATTTGAAATCGTGAGCTATTTAAACGTTGTGTTGCGATTGTATTTTAATTGTATTTTTCAAAGAGTCCAATTGTAATAAACTCTATCAAAGGCTTTGGAAAGTTCTCAATCTTATATAATTTAAATACATACGGGAATCATGATGGTAGGCCGCAGCGGCTGGATGGAGGGCTGCACGGCGGTCGGGTAGTACGGGTAGTACTGCACCGGGTAGCCGATGTAGCCCGGGTAGCCGGCGGCCGCCGCGTACATGGCCGCGGCCGGGCTGTACATCTGTGTGTACAAATGTTGGTTCTGCTTAGCCTAAAGACTACTGATCTAGGTACATGTTATAGATGGTAAATATGTGCAACATAATCGAATGATACCGAAGCTACTACTGCAAGGTACTCACCGGTAGCTGCTGGCTCAGTGCGGGGATCGCCTGGTGGTGCTGCAGCTGCTCATACGGAGGAGGAGCATACACTCCGCCGGCTCCAGCGCCTGCTCCACCGAAAGTCACGCCGTACGGGGATCCACCTGCCACTGTGACGTAACAATTTTCTTAAGCGGAAAATAAAAACTATAGTTAGGTAATTTCATTTCATTGCAAGAAACATTGAATCATCTCAAAAAAACCTGACACTTGTGAGGGAAGTTACCTATGTAATACAAATACGATTGAACTTCGTATTTAAAGGTTTTGCAATTACAACAATGATAACAACTGTAGCCTAAAACATTTAAGACAAAATCAATGGAGTCACTCTTTCTTGGATTACCTTTGTAGCAGAATCCGACAGAAGAAACAGATTATCTACTTTTACAGTAAAATGGTAGTTGTACATTGCCAAACATAGGCAAGCTCCGGACGCTCCATATCAAATCGGATACCTACTGATGCCTACAACACCATGAAGGTTGCTCTATTTTGCCTTAACATAATTATGATCTGGGTTCTCGTTCCTTCACCCAGTGCAGATCATATTTTAGAGAAAAGTAACACTAGAACAACGTCAGGCTGTGTAGTAGACCGTTCTATAAGTACATTATACTATTAGTTATTTTACATAGACAGAATTATTAGACTTCTAAATAAAATTCTTAGACGTCTACTGGAAATATAAGCTGACCTCCATATTGGGGCGCGGCCTGGTGCGGAGGCGCCGGCAGGAATGGTCCCTGCGGCGGCTGGGGTTGGGGGTACGCGCCCAGCGGGGGAGTCACTGTAACAACTCGACAGCTATAACGGTGCCCAGCACTAGTGGACGCGCCCCCGCCACACTGATACATCACATCACTAGGCCGAACATTTAAATTATGTTCGAAAATTTGAAAATGTTACTTGGAATTTGAATATGGGTAGTTTAATATTTGCACATTATGGTTCAAACTATATAATTTGGAATTTCAAATTCCAAAGTTTTCCAGATAATTATAAGTTTAGTGGATAAATTAAAATACCCAAAAGTTTAAAGAATTATAGTGATGTGACCGTGCTTCAGTGTGTCGGGTGCGCATATTCGCGCGGTGGCGCGCCGCAACCCAAGCCCGAGCATTCACGCTTGACGCAGTGGTGGAGTTATGCTAGTGTATATACTGCTATAGTCAGAATCAACATTCAAAATACTCACCAGGTATTAGATAAAATATTTATTTGTAGTAACAAAAAAGGAAATAAACATTGACATTACTTGTCTCTTTCTTACATATCTAAGGCGGAATGTGAAAATGAGACAATGTTATAAACAAAAAACACTATAGCAATATTTTTAGCACGACCAAAACGTGGGTGAAATACGAAGCTCGAAAAAATATATTAACACACTAGGGTAACCAGTTATTTTGTAAAACGGCATAGAAATAAAAGAAATCTTATTACTTTCCAATGATTTAACCCACGTAATATTCACTAACGTCAGTGTTAACGACAAGCGATGCCCATACAACGCGTTATCACTAAACCGAGTCTTTCAAAAATATGAACACTAAACTTTGCATCCTGAAAGACCCGTCAGTGTGGTGACAACACTTCGGAACGACAAACATAAATATCTCTTTATAAAAAAGAAATATTTAAATTCCCGCGCCAAAGGTGAAAAATACAGTAAATTTGGTAGGCCAAGTTAATGTTTCAACACAGTATGTGAGTGCTGAAAGCCTACCAAATTAGTTATTTACAATGCATTCCTTATTTTTAATGGTCACCCTAGCTGGACTGACTATATGAAGTACATTAAAAATAATAACAACTGTAGTTTATCATTAAAATGTGTTACACTTTGATACATCTCGACAGTTGACCGAATTCAATTTGCATCGCTAATAGCCTTATACGTCGCAGTAAGGGGCGCGGATTTCCATATAATCAGTAAATATTCACTTCAAGCCTTGTGCATAAAAAGCTAGTGTGACCATCCAAACGTATTTTCATTAGGAAAATTCTTAAATAACAAAACAATCATCACACGATAAGGAACCTTTTAAAAAGTACAATATTTATTTGTTATATGACCTTGAACTTTTACGTACAGCCACCGGCGTGACACTGCTGTCTCAGCATTTGTAATGCAACATTTTACCTGGCTACTTTGTTTGCATGATATTTTTAAAAAAATCAAAATTTTCCAAGTTCAGAGTCATAAATATTGATCGTCAAGACTGACGACCAAACGTGTATACATGATGTGAACATTCCTTGAAAAAATAAATATATTCATGTTCTATTGAGTTACTAACTATTCAACAAGTGTACCAAGATTTTTTGCTGATTTATTTCATACTTTCATATACGATATTTTGCTGTTCAATTCTTAAAAGCATTTTGATGCAGGAAAAGCAAAAAAAAACTAATAAAGATCTATGATATCAGTGCGTTGAAGGACACAGGAACATGCAAGTTGTGACAACACAAACATTCTAAAAACATTTCCAATGCTATGCATGCAATACAAAACAAGACTTAACTACTAAAAAACTTAAGTAAGTATGTACTTATAAATATTAAAAATGCATTTTCAAAAACTATTCCTAATAACTCTAAAACAACAAACAATAATTAATCTACTTGAGAAGCTTCCAGAAACAAAACTGCGGCAACGCATGCTTGTCCAAACAAAACACGAAATCAGCTGCAATGTAACAGCAAAATGTTCATATACTTATATGGATGTTAGCAAACCACAAAAAAACCTGGTCACATCCGTCACCTAGACATTAATTAATTACTAAATTATTACCACTACCGAAAAGGATGCTTTAGTTTAATGTGTAATACTCTCCCTTTTTAAATAGATTTGCAAACTTTTCAATATGGCCGACACAAAATACTTCCAAATATTTTAAAAGCTTAATTAAGATTTAATTGCAACAAGCAGGGTAGTTTACTGTTATATCATGAGATATAACAACAAACTGAAAATTGCATGTTTATGACTGCTGTGAATAAATTAGTTATTAAAATCGTTTGAACATCCGGATCCCTGTAAAAGACTCGAAGCACCGACATAAGGAAGACCAAAAGGAAGTTGAGAAAAAGTAAAAAATAAAATTTAAAAAGTTGTGGATCCTATAAAAATGGTGTTTGAATATAAAGTCCGTGGTTTAAGGTGTTTTGTACTAGCCGACCAGTTACTTTAGACCCTCACAACTGGCATACTTCCCTGTCCTTCGATTAAGCTTATATTTGCATGCATTGTTGCCTGTAGCACTGGTCCGGTGCTAAAGGCAGCATAAAACGAATATATATCGCCAGCTCTTATATAAAAGATCTCTGAATTTTTTTTTTATTTAAAAAAAACATTAGACATTTAATATAATGTATATTTTTTTGTCTGGTAATACATATTTGTTGACTTAAATCTATTCACACACGCACTAACATTGTGTCATTCCTGTTAACATATTAACTCGAGTGTTGACTTAAAATCCTTTCCTTATTTAAAGACCTTATAAGTATTAAAAAAAAAGATTGGAAAAACGGTTAGGATTGTACGTCATATTTTAGATCAGGTATCACTATAAATATGTAGGTAGACACCGAATCTAAAACATTTGTTAAACATAGTGTAATTTAGACATACAACTAGAAAAATTGGCATTAAACCTTTGAAGATACAAACAAGTGAATTTAAAAAACAACCTTTTTGTTAGTGCCAATTTTACCATCA
Organism: Acronicta psi; assembly: GCA_946251955.1. NCBI lineage: Eukaryota > Metazoa > Arthropoda > Insecta > Lepidoptera > Noctuidae > Acronicta > Acronicta psi. The sequence goes on along the minus strand of OX276495.1, from coordinate 294,435 downwards.
CCTTACATATAAATGTCTACAATGTCTGTAGACACTAATAAATGCAAAAGAGAAAATTGGTTTCTTACTAAACATAATAATAAAGATAATTACTTTTTTATTTTTTACTCTTTGGCATTTTACTTGGTTAGTATTAGACACACGACCTTAAACAGTAATGGATACGACTTTTATTTATATTGTAGATTCAATGATAATAATTATATGATTGATGAGTTTTACTTTCTTTCCATTAATCTAAAGTAAAAGTCGTATCTGTTTGTCAGTAACAAAAATCAGCTAGCTTTTTTGTGCCTTTGTAACTGGATTCAAAATTAGATTTAGAATCCAATACAAAACATAAATAAATGACGGATTTCAAATACTAGGCATTATGTAAATGTTCAATTATTTTCGTATGATATTTCTGTCCATTTTAATACGTCATTCATTTTAGATAAACATCATTACTAAAAAGTTAGCTTAATCTATATCAGAAAAACAAAAATAAAACAAACACAAGACATCCCTATTAGAATTTTAAACAATAGGGAAGCTTAATAACCAGTCAGGCAAATCCATATTTTTTATTATTATTATTATATGTATAAATAAAGGATGAAACATTGCCCAACTGTTATTTAAGGTGCACTGAACTAGCAAACAATAATTACTGGTTATTGCTTAGACTTCATTAAAAAAATACTTTAACTTCAATTTTATTTAATTATTTATTTTGATACTTAAATGTTACCAGTAATTATTACAACTTAAAAATAAGTGTTAAAAAAAATAAAAAAATAAGCTGTGAACTAAATGTTGAGAAAGAAATTAAAGAAAAAATAATGATAGCTAAGACACATATTTTTAAAGAAAGAGTTCCATCTTAATACGAGGAAATTAGAAAAAAAATATTTTAGACAGAACTCTGTGACTTAGAACAACTTATTTTTTTAAGACATGGTTAACTAAGAAACCTGGTAAGCATTTATGTTTTTTTAGGCACAAATCCAGGACATTTTTGTAACTCTATACAAATAGTATCAAGCCAAAGACATCTACTGTACAGCCAACCATTTAGCTTCATGACAGTTGTCCATGAGGATTTGTGTTATAGTATATGACATCTGATCTGGGTAGTATAGAAACATGGTAAAGCAAAAAAGATTGTATTAAACATAGATGCTTATCAGACTTGTATAGAAAAACATAATAATGGCTTGGGTGCTGTAATTTTTTAAGTAGACTCAAAAGTATAATATTTTCTGAGCTTATATTATATGATTCACCATTTCAAATTAGGGATTCATCATCATCATTCTGTCATGATCCCAACTTATTAAATTTGAGTAATGCAATTGCCCCCCCATCAATCTTAGTACGCTACAAGTTTTCATTTACAGAAAATTAAATATAGCCTTTGTGTATTACAACATCCAAACCAAAACAAATGGGTTACAATCGAATTAATAACACATACGATCGTCCACACGCCGATACGCACATATCATATATTTGTCTCTCTTTAACTATGTTTCCAAAAAAAAGAAAAATAAAGAAAGAAAAATTCTATATGATTTCATTACATGATAGCGATTAGTCGACCGCCGCGCGGGGTCTGCGCCGTCGGACTCGCGGCTCCTGTAGAGGGGGGGCGGCGGCTGGGAGGGGGAGGGGTGTGGGTAACTTTGTATTATCATCAAGTCTTACATTGCCACGCCAGAGTCAAAACTGTCTCACACTTGTTTCTGCAGTAGGAAACCTCAAACTTATTGGTGTATAAGGTGTTTTGATTCCAAATTCAAAGTATTATTTTAATGATTACTGTGGAGTAGGGACAAAGTAGCAGATAAAAAATCTGTAACTTACATAACAGTAAAAGTAAACAGATGTGATCATTAACTATTCCAATATCAATGAACTAGCTGGTTTGAGATAAATTTGTCTGTATGATGTTTATAAGTCACCAGTATGTTTGAGATTTCTGAAATGTTACTCTAAACTTGGTTCCCAACATTTGTAACACAAGAAGAACCTCTTTTTAAGACAGTTTTACTCAGTGTGTAGCCAGCCTTACACTGTCTATGGGCCATTGTTTTTAAGTGACACATGTATTTCTCCAGACATCCAGTGTCTTATTTCACAATATACATAGTTTGTATATTTGGAAACATTATGGAACTAAGAAGCTTATAATAATAATTATGGTTGCATGTTCTGACATTTGTAACGTCACCAAGGTTGCATACTAATATGCTTATGAATGCGAAGTTAGGTGACTTGTTGGCATCTTCAATGAAGAGATTACTGGGATCATTTTAATAATTCAGTTCTATTTGAACATGGGCCTTCTCTGAGATTAACAAAGGGTCATATAGATAGCATACATAATGTACTATATTGACTTGTAACATGCTGCCTGATGATCATCCTCAAATAATTTCATTTAAATGATCAAAAGACATAAGACAGTTATTCATTTAGGATGATTTATTTGTGTATATTTATGAAATTAACAGGTTTATCATGAATTGGAATTCATAATAATTATAGTTATTAGAAAAAGATTAGTCAGTAATGTCCAGTTTATTCAATATCACAAACAGCTGTTATAATATTGGTTTGAGAATCAAGTTGTGTGGCTTTTAAAAGAATTTTTGAATTTTAAAGAATCATGATCCACATTGATCCCATATGCATTACAGTCACTCTTATGACTACAGAGATTTGACTGATACTATTTGAATATTTAATTATTCTGATGGGCGTTTAATTAATTTGAATACTAATCATGAGACTGATGTATGTGCCTATAACTCTGTGACCTACTTATAAAAGGTCAGCACTGGATAAAACACTTGTGTAAAATATCGATTCGGGAGTTCACGCCATTCACTGGTAGGATTTTTATACTACCATGATATTTTTCTAAAGTAAAATACGAAACAGATGTTGGTGATCTCGCTGAAATAGGTTTCAAATTAAATGCATCTTGAAAGCTAAAGTCGGCCCATGTAACGAGGGCTCATGAATCAGTTGTAGTAATGAATGGACCTAAAATTAGAATTATTAGAACCCGCCTTGCAAATTCTAAGGGTAGGTAGGTGGTCGACCATCTTGAATTATTATCGCAAGTATCGATCTACCGCGCAACACCTTCTCGTCAATATTACAACAAAATTATCGCTAAACAGCCCCATCCGATGCAATAATCTCGCGTCCGGGGATTAAATCATTGTTTTATTAGCGAAAACTTGTATTTCAAGGCCCTGCCGTGACGTTACACATGTCAGAACGTATAGTATGAAAAGAACAAAGAAATTAATAAATCAACAGTATAAATACCTTTTTTGTCAGCCATTTATATAGTAACGAAATGAATATTAGTTAGAACGTTAATATCTTGTGTTATGTTGCGAGAATTACAGGAAATTCGCAATTAAATTTGGACGCAGTCGCAGCAAACGCTTCGCAACGATTCTCGCAACGACAACTAGTGTAGTGATGTAATTTCAATAAAAATCAATACATCATAGAAATAGTTGGTTGTCATGTCAGTCAGTGTCCCTCAGTGTAGTTCTGTCAATCGATTTACTTTATAAAATTTAGTCGATTATAGCAAGTATCTTTCCTAATAGAAAATTAGAAATACTAATCTATCTAAAAATATTAAATGGCACTACATGACTACATTACTTCGAATAAATTAACCATATTTTATTCCAGCTCGCTAATCTATTCACTTTTAATCTATTTAAATTAATTTAATTTATATCACAGCACGATTATATTCCATGTAACATCCTTCCTTATTGATAATATAATGTCTTTATTTATTTAATATTAAGCTGGTCTGGAACCATGAAGATACATTCAACCCTCTCCAATTGTATTTTTTAGAAGAGAATGCTGAGAAGACTGCTGGTGCTGGTAGTCCCAGGTAGTCCAATATTGTCTCGCACGCGATGCATTAAGGGGCCGCTCTTTTTCGTATTATTGTTATAACTAAAGCAATCCATCTAATTTAATTCAGAAATAATTTAGTTTATTATAAGATCCAAAAACGTAGACCTACGCAACATAGGGTCCGAGGCCTAACAGAACACAAGCTTTACATAATAACATAATGTAATAGTATGTAAGGTGACGTCACGCAGCGGTATCCTAGGTGGTAAATAATAAAAGTGATGTCTTTTCTTATTTACTGTAATGTTTTGGATAATCCATGGAACTACAATCGTTTCATTTCGTGAATTTTAATTTCCAAGGGGGACTCTTCAGTTCAGTGATCAATAGTGTGACAGGCTTATCTGACCTGGTGGCCGTAATTGGAACCAAAGTAGCTTTAGCCATTTAGCCGCACAGCAGTGGACTGAAAATCGATTTTCATAGAATTGGGGATCAACTTAGAAAATCTTTTCTTTTTTCAGCAAAAATGGGTTTAGGTATGATTTATTGATGAATTGAATGCCATTTTAGTTCTTCAATACAAGTTTTTCTCTACTTTATAGCACTTTTACTTTTATAGCAAATTTTATTGGGGTCGGGTTAACCTGCCCGACACATGCTGAACTGGGACCCTGTTTGATGCAGTGCTGACAATCTTATTTGTATATCAAATATTCTATTTGAATAGTAAACACACAATAGGGTAGTGGTTTTTTGTTCTATTTTATTTCCTATTACATATTTTTTATTTTACGGAAAATCTACAGCTATGCATATATTAAATAGCAACAGTTGGGATACAGAAAGCCAATTACAGATTTTCACTGATAACTATTGTAGGTATAAACCTACCTCTCTTCTTAAATATCAGTTGTAATAATAACAAAATAATGATAAAAGAACATTTATTATTTTATAGTTATTTACAAATTGGTTAATACTTATTAATTTATTAAAAACTAATGAGATTTATATATTTGTGAATAAAGTCCATTTTCCACCGCATCTGCAATAAATTAAAAAAATATAAGTACAAGTAGATGTTCGGGCATATACATTTGTATGGCCTACCAGTCCTTGGATATGGTTCGGGTGTTTGTGTATGTAAGAGGTGTTTTTCAAACGTTTTGAAAATGTATTTTTGGTATCTCACAAGGAAGACCGATGCCTTCCACACTTGTCACTAGTCCCCGTGGACAGTAGATATGAGCGCCGCGCCGGCGCGCCGCCGTCGCCGTGAGTTCATGTCGGCGCGCCGCCGCCGAGTGTAGCACGCGGCGCGCCGCCGCGCACGACCGGCCTGACCGCATCCCTTCGCCACGCCTAGAGTTGCCAGGCGTCCGGATAAAGCCGGACATAAGTAGTTAGGCTTTTTGATTGTCTGTCCGGCCAAAATAAACTGGCTCTGATAGGCTTTTTACATAACGCAAACGAGCGAGTACCGAGCGTAGCCGAGCGAAGGTGAGCCCAGGGATGTCCGGCTTTTTTACCCAAATGTCGAGCCTAACCGGCTGGTCTATCCGGCTATTCTAATTGTCCGGTTTGGCGACCTGGCAAACCTAGCCGCGCCAGTGACTCACACATGGTAGTACTGCAGGTCACGGAAACCGTGAATCGTATCACAGTCGAGCGCTTACCTGTAGTAGTACCATATGTGAGCGGAGTCACTAACAGTTAAAACAAGCCGCTGAAGGAGATCAGTCAGTTTTTACCACCTGTAAAGTGTCACTACCTCTACATGATGCAGGAGTATACAAGCTTGATTGTGACTGTGGTCTCTCTTACATAGGCCAAACTAATCGAAGCGTAGGGACCCGCGTAAAAGAACAAAGCTAATGTCAAACTCCGCCGTTCCGGAAAGTCTGCAATTTATGAACCCTTGACAAGGCCCAGCATTACATCAGATTTAATAAACCACAAGTCCTCGCAAAAGTTAACCGATTCTTACCCAGGATGATTCGTGAGGCTATTGAAATTAAAAAACACCCAAATTTCAATAGAGGAGATGGCTGGGTCCTACCACCTGCTTGGAACGCAATTATAGATTCATCATCAGCCCGTATTCGTTCACTGCTGGACGTAGGCCTCCTTTAGTGAACGCCACAGAGCTCGATCTTTAGCTCTTTTCATCCAGTTGCTGCCAGCTACCTTCTGCAGGTCGTCACTCCATCTGGCTGGCGGGCGTCCTACACTACGCCTGCCTAGACGTGGTCTCCACCTAAGAACTCGTTCACTCCAACGATTGTCGGTTCTCCGAGAGACGTGACCGGCCCATTGCCACTTCAGCGTGCTAATCCTTTTAGCTATGTCGGTTATTTTGGTTCTCTGACGTCCGTGGTTACGAATTTTATCCCTCAGAGAGACTCCGGGCATAGCTCTCTCCATAGCTCGCTGTGCGACTTTTAACTTATGGACCGGTCTCGCCGTGATGCCATGCCGAGTGTCCACGTTTCAGCTGCGTGGGTCATGACTGGTGGGACGCGCGCATCGAAGACTTTCGTCTTAAGGCAATGTGGAATAGATAGCGAGAAGACTTGTCGAAGTTTACCAAATGCAGCCAGTCCATCCCAGCTGAATCGTCCTTTCGGCTTCCCTCTCGAAGTTGTTTCTACCTACTTGTATTGTCTGCCCTAGGTACACGTATCCCGGAACCACTTCGGACGACCGGTCTCGGGGTAATAAGGTCGTTAAACATAACCTTTGTTGGATCTGTGTTCATTATAGATTCAATTAAATCTAACACTAAGCCTAAAACTGCAAGACCGAAGGATACGGTGAGCTCGTTCTGCGTGAATCGGATTGCCAATAATTAACAAAAATTTAGGGTAGCTGTTAGTAATTAAAACGTCAAGACGCCTACCACCTTAGTCACCCGTGACCATGGACGCTGTAAAGGGTCCGAAACGTCAGGATTCAAATAATGTCAATATAACGCGATAAAATCCGTAGTTTTAATTCAGTTATGTATTTTGCAGACTCCATAAACTAATAAACGGCATTTTTTTGTAAGTCTACTTATGCATAATTAAATATTTTATTATAGGTAGGTATAATATTTTCTGATCCCAACTTATTATTTAGAATACTGCAAAATTGTAATTAAAAATTAATTATGTTGCTATAAAAAGCTTTTTTGGTGACAACAGTATGATTTTCGTTATGCTATTTTTAAGAAATCTCTCCCTTATTAAAAAACACTATGGCCCACGGCCGGCCACGCCGCGCCGCCGCGACGCCGCCGCCGCCGTGGAAATTTTTTGGCCACGCCGCCGCCGTGAAATTGGCCATCGGCGCTCATGTCTAGTGGACAGTACAGACCTGCAGGCGGCGAGGAAGCGCGCGTCGTATGCGGCCTGCAGCGCGTGGCGCGCCGGGCGCGGCGCCGCCAGCGCGCGCGAGCCGCAGCGCGCGCACTGGCGCCAGCGCGCCGGCCGCCAGCCGCCGCCTATCCACATGTACCTGCACCAAAATACATTCATATAATCGAAAACTATACAAAGTCACTCTCCCAAAAAAACATACTACAAGGTCGTATTCCCATTAATCATTCTTGTGTCCAAGGTTATAATCCCGAAAAAAATATTCTTCCGTACAAGGTCGTACTCCCCAAAAACAATTCCTGAGTACAAGGTCATACTCCCCAAAAACAATTCCTGTGTACAAGGTCATACTCCCCAAAAATCACTCACGTTTACAAGATCGTCAAAAATCACTTCGTGTCATATTCCCTAAAAAAACTTCGACCGATAAGGAAAATTCCTCCTGTATATATTGCGTTTTAATGTTTGTTCATAATAACGAGTACGACAACTCAAAAACCATTAAAATTTCAAGGTGTGTCGGTAATAAGTTGTCCTAAAAACCTGTATAATATTCATTGTTTTCTATATTCGTAATAATTCTGGCTCACCGATACAGTCTGCGTCACTATGTAATGTAAACAGCACTAACCGTATAGCGTCCATATTGACCGACGGCGTGGTCTCGCACTGCGCGTACGGCGGCGGCTCAGGGTTGTACCGCAGCGCTTCAGGCTCCACTCCGTATTCCAACTGGGGAGAAATACATAACCATAGAAAGCTTCCGATATTATGCGCTCAATGTGCGCGAGATCAAGGGAAAGGGAAAGGGAAACCAAATGTAAGGACGTTATTTAGTTTTTTAAGATAGCGCCTTAAGCGCGGCCGACCACTGCGTGCTCAGCGCCGCGCACTGCTCTAACACAGTAGGGGGTAGGCAGGAGCCTGTAAGGCTGGTGTACTCACGTATAGCGGCCACAGCTTGGCGTGCGGCGCGCTGACGCTGCAGCGCGGCAGAGCCTCCCACACGCGCGCGCCCGACCACTGCGTGCTCAGCGCCGCGCACTGCTCTAACACAGTAGGGGGTAGGCAGGAGCGTGTAAGGCTGGTGTACTCACGTATAGCGGCCACAGCTTGGCGTGCGGCGCGCTGACGCTGCAGCGCGGCAGAGCCTCCCACACGCGCGCGCCCGACCACTGCGTGCTCAGCGCCGCGCACTCCTCTGCAATATATATTTACTACTACATTGCCGATACTCCTATAGCTCCCTATCCCTCCCTAAATAACGAAGCCCACGAACCATTACGAAAAATTGCCTCACACAATTGCTCCCAGTGGGAGCACTTTTAGGCTGTTTGTCTACCGCCACCGTCTCCGGGACGTCACCGGCAACGAGATGACAGCGCCGATTTAGCGAAACTTTTTTTTTTTTTCACCAGAACTTATTGAAAATTATGTATTCTCATTCGAGAATTACAAATAGTTCACTAAAAAGTCTTATTTCATAATATTAGGAGTAGTCTCAAAAATAGCTCATTGCTAGTACTTACACACTAAATTTGATTTGATTTAGTGCAATCACTTTCAATCTAGAGAAGTTTAAATGACTAAATTGGAGAAAAAAAAATCATAACTCCTAAACTACTGATTTTCGCGGAACATACGTTTCGTTTAGAGTAACCATTGGGATGTCCTAGATCCAAAAAAAACTTTTGGCTTATTGTAAATGGGTTACTCTGTATATAAAAAATAATTTTAGAAATGATTGTACGCGCATAACTTCCGAACAACTCTGTACCTAAGTCAGGACAATTTTTGTATGTAAGTTTTTTTTTAAATCACCCGGAAACACAGGCGAAGCTGCGCACGGGCCGCTAGTGTATAATATTAGTAGGATAACGTGACGTACCGATGAGCTCTTGCTTGGGCGCGGCGCAGGAGGCGAGGCGCGCCAGCGGGCGGGCCAGCGCGTCGGCCGGCCGCCCCGCCGCGCGCGCCAGCGCCGCCAGCTTGCGCAGCAGCGTCACCGCCGCGCCGTCCGCCCACAGCTCGTAACTGCACCACACAACAACTAAAGCTCGCTGCATACATAACGGGATTTTCTCGTACGGGACGGGACGAGATGATTTTTAAACATCGTTGCATATAAATATATACTCGAACAGGAATACGTATGGGAAGGGACGGAGCGGGACGGGACGTCAAAAAACATCGTTGGCGACGATGATTTCCCCGTCCCGTTCGTGATTCCGTTGTGTATGCACAGGACGTCTCGTCGCGGCATGGTGTTGTAAATCATGACGTATTGTTTTGTGTGGTGCACGTTTCCACCACCAGACCACGTCCACCACCACCAAGTTAAGACCGTTCACGTCATGAACGATGCACGTCCCGTCCTTATGCAGCGACCTTAAAACTCTATTTGTAAGACGACTCTTCATCCGGGTCCGGAATAATGTTGTACATACTGGTGCGGATGTATCTGGTGTTGGTGCTGGTACGCGAGCGACAGCAGCGCGGTGAGCCCGATGTCGAGCGCGCGCTGCAGGCACAGCCGCAGCGGCTGCAGCGTCACCGCCTCCGACAGCGCTTCCGGCTTCGCTTCCAGCGCTAGAAGGTTCTACAACAATACGATATTACATCTATATGGGGCAAAACTGATTTGAATATTGGTCTATATGCACTAATTATACCTATATTATAAAAAAATCTTCTACCATTGTGAAATTGCATCTTTAACACCGATGGTCTGATACCAACCAAAGGACCATGCAAAAAATCGTCCCCACCCATCAACAGATTTCAAACATATCTCATAAAATACATCTTGGCAGCCTGATGATTTTTCACTATGACGTCATCCGCCGAATGTATGGGGTTTTCTTGCAAATCGAACTTGAATTATTAATTTTATGAATTTTTCGATACTCCTTATTTTAAAAAGGAACACAATTCAAATAGAAAAAGTTATTATACACGTCCTAACGTCGCGTGGGTTGCATGTACCCCTCAGCAGCCGCGGCTAATAACTATTTTCCGCTGTGTTTACGTTGTTTATCGGTGCGGCTAAACTGACCCTGTGCCTATAGACAAGTTACAATTTGAAATTCGAATCACGGAATAGAAACAAAAACTATGGAAATGACAACAGCTTACGACAAATCGAGCTGTCACTAATGTCATTTCCATACATTTTTTTGTTGATTTGATTGCTTTCCGAGTGACCCTGCCACGCTTACTGGGCTGTTGCTTATCGGACCTTTTGATTGCTTTTCCACGCACGCAACGGAAACTCCCAAAAGGAATAATTTTCCCCCGTTTTTGCATCATTTTTCATTTATACTCAGCTCCTATTAGTCGTAGCGTGTTGCTATATAGCTAATAGCCTTTCCCGATAAACGGGCTATCAAAGACTGAAAGAATTTTTCAAATCGGTCCAGTAGTTTTGGAGTATAGATAAGTTAAAATAAACAGATTAGTAATATAGCTTTTATGTTGAATTTTTTTAAGAACCCCATCGATTTTATATTTAAAAATGATTATTATTATTTTTATGAGACGTCATAAACATATTAATACTAGTGCCATGTCTGTTGGTGGGTGGGGACAGTGCCCCTACATTTTTTTGCATGGTCCTTTATGTGGAAATATTCTTTCAAATAAAATAAATGAATGGTCGTTTTATAACGAAATAATAAAAAAAACTATACATATAAAAATGAATTACCGAAATATTTGTACGCGTTAACTTCCAGACGACTGACCAAATTGGATAATTCTTTTTTTGATGTGATCGTTATTGCCTGGACACGGTTTGTATGTAAGATAATTATTTTTAGAGATTATTGATTATTTTAATTTTTACAGACACGTTTACGTCCACGCGATGCATTGACTATTGAGCTACGTTATACAGCGAATGTTATGACACGACGCGCGGTAGGGGCACGTTGCGCAGTAGCGATAGTTGCGCGGTAGCGACACTCGCGCGGTAGCGACACTCGCGCGGTATGGGCACGTTGCGCAGTAGCGACACGTCGCGCGGTAGGGGCACGTTGCGCAGTAGCGACACTCGCGCGGTATGGGCACGTTGCGCAGTAGCGACACGTCGCGCGGTAGGGGCACGTTGCGCAGTAGCGACACTCGCGCGGTATGGGCACGTTGCGCAGTAGCGACACGTTGCGCAGTAGCGACACATCGCGCGGTAGGGGCACGTTGCGCAGTAGCGACACTCGCGCGGTAGCGACACTCGCGCGGTAGCGACACTCGCGCGGTATGGGCACGTTGCGCAGTAGCGACACGTCGCGCGGTAGGGGCACGTTGCGCAGTAGCGACACTCGCGCGGTATGGGCACGTTGCGCAGTAGCGACACGTCGCGCGGTAGGGGCACGTTGCGCAGTAGCGACACTCGCGCGGTAGCGACACTCGCGCGGTAGCGACACTCGCGCGGTATGGGCACGTTGCGCAGTAGCGACACGTCGCGCGGTAGGGGCACGGTCCGCAGTAGCGACACTCGCGCGGTAGCGACACTCGCGCGGTATGGGCACGTTGCGCAGTAGCGACACTCGCGCGGTAGCGACACTCGCGCGGTATGGGCACGTTGCGCAGTAGCGACACGTCGCGCGGTAGGGGCACGTTGCGCAGTAGCGACACTCGCGCGGTATGGGCACGTTGCGCAGTAGCGACACGTCGCGCGGTAGGGGCACGTTGCGCAGTAGCGACACTCGCGCGGTAGCGACACTCGCGCGGTATGGGCACGTTGCGCAGTAGCGACACGTCGCGCGGTAGGGGCACGTTGCGCAGTAGCGACACGTCGCGCGGTAGGGGCACGTTGCGCAGTAGCGACACGTCGCGCGGTAGGGGCACGTTGCGCAGTAGCGACACTCGCGCGGTAGCGACACTCGCGCGGTATGGGCACGTTGCGCAGTAGCGACACGTCGCGCGGTAGGGGCACGTTGCGCAGTAGCGACACGTCGCGCGGTAGGGGCACGTTGCGCAGTAGCGACACGTCGCGCGGTAGGGGCACGTTGCGCAGTAGCGACACTCGCGCGGTAGCGACACTCGCGCGGTAGGGGCACGTTGCGCAGTAGCGACACCCGCGCGGTATGGGCACGTTGCGCAGTAGCGACACTCGCGCTGTTGGGGCACGTTGCGCAGTAGCAACACGTGGCGAGGCAATATAGTAGGTGATGAGGCGGCCTACCTTGTCATGTTCATGTGTGTGGTCGTCGAGCAGCGCGGCGAGCGGCGCGGCGTCGGGCTTGTCGTCGGGGCGCAGCGCCAGCGCCGCGGCCGCCCAGCCCGCCTGCACGCTCTGCAGGCACGTCAGCCACGACACGCTGCTCTGCGCCGTGGGGACCAGCCTACACACCGATACACGATACATACAACACCCGACTGACGACCGATATGGGCCAGCGCAGCTTGACAGAATTCAGAAGGGCTGAATTTGTTAGAAAGTAAATTCAACTGCGTAAATTCCACTCCACAAGTTGGCACTGACTTAGCTGGCGCAACCTAGGCAGTCAGCTTCGCTGTCACCCTGCTGAATGAATCCTATTTTCAACACAGTATCAATTTTAATGTGTAGCTGACATCGAAGCAATAGAAGTTCATACAAATAATGATGTACACAGTCATCAGTCCAGAACAGGTTTACCTGCACAGCGCTATCCTGAGTTTCAGCCAGCTATGGAAGTAGTATTGTTGGAACGCGGCCGGCTGCCGCTGGAATGTTTCCGTCAATCTGAAAACAATAATAAAGTCAATTATTCGACGTCAGTTCATGCTGCACCACTGCAGCTGATACTATGATGTGCGTCACCTGTCGTACAGCAGCTCGAGCATGTTGTGCTTGGTGCCGGAGCAGGCCAGCAGCACGTCGAGGCAGTCCAGCCCCGACACCAGCGCGAACTCCAACACGCTGGTCGCGTGCTGTACTGCCATTGGAGTCGCTGCCACCAATAAATACACAAATATTGGACCATTCCCAATAACAAAGTGTATGAGAATGACATTTGTAAACGTTAGATTTGGCGAAAGCTTATGTCATTCTCAAACATTTTGTTTCTGTTCGTTTGTTACATTAGATTGAAACTTGGCTAGGCCTACTGGTCTGTGCGCCGCCGGTTGAAGCATTTTTGGAGGAATAAGATACACTAGAGAGAGAATAAGGATACACTGGTATAGAGTTCGGTCGAAATAACTGTGCATATCCGAAGTTGTTGTTGAGTTTCAACTCGATGTAGATAGTCGTAAACATTTTTGCTTTCATGATTATTGTCCTTACTCATTTAGATATTTTTGTATAAAAGAACTTTTTAAGAGACTTTAGCTGCACGGCCTTTCGGAACAGCTAATTTCAGACACGAGCAATTATTTCGATACTAGGTGAGCTTATATTTAAGAAACGAGGATTGGATTTTTTTTTAACTTAGCGTGAGTGGGCAAATGCTAGTATGATCATGATTGTTGGTGTGTGGGTACACTCACGTATATCGGCCCAGGGCTGCGGCAGCTTGTAGAGGTGCAGCTGCGCATGCGTGTCGATGGCCAGCACCACGCCGCCCAGCTGCGACATCTCCACGCACGACACGATGGCGCAGCCCGCGCCCGCGCCGCTCTGGGAACAGGGGCCGTATTATGAAGCTTTAGAGCCATCGTTGTTACAGTGCGAGAGAGAGAGATGGAGCTAACAATCCCAGGTAGCTCCATCTCTCTCTCGCATTGGACGCCTGTACATTAAAACATACCACCACACCCGCCTCTGAGGGGTTAGGCAGTTGTACCGCAGTTTGCTGGTATGTGTTAGGTCCCATGTAATTAGGGCAAGCTTATTACTAACCGCAGTCAGATGAGCTGTGGGCTAAAAGAACCACCAAATGGGTCACATTAAATGTAAGACGATATCGCGGTAGACCAAGGCGGAGATGAAGAGACCAGCTTAACTTCTACTGTAAAGATTGGAGCTCATTGACAGAAAATAGAGATGTGTGGAAAAGGGAGACGAATGCCTTTGCCCAGCAGTGGGACAAGATAGGCCAGATCGATAGATTATTGCTAACAATTAACAATGTACTACATTTTACGTGTACTACCAAACGAACATTTACAGATTGTTTGCTATGCATGGTTATGAAAAAATATACATTGAATTTAATTAAAACATAGCTTATTAGTGTGTGTGTGTGTGTGTATGTAGTGTGTGTACTCACGTTGGTGTTGGCGCCGTACTTGTGCTTCTTGGGCGGCGTGGCGGCCGCCTCCAGTGCGCCGGCGCCGCCGCCCGCCAGCGCGCGGCTGCACAGCTGCGACACACATCCTATCAACTGACGATCACATGCCGTCTCCCTCCCGCTCAGTACTGGACTGTTCACAGTGATAGAGACGGCACCAGATTGACAGTTGTTTCATACAAGCAATCAGTCTAAGGGCCCTGTTTCACCACCTCGTGGCCAGTTCCCGTTAAATTAGTTAGCAGATAATTTCATACAAATATTGCTCCATTTTTTAATGTATTCGACAGTTTAGATGTGCATAAATAGGCCTTTAATGTCGTGGATTGTACAATTATGTATTCTGTGTTTCAAGACTTCCGTTTAATTACTTAAAATAGTCAAATAATATCTTTTAATATTTTATTCTCCATAATATTTTAAATGAATTTAAGTCGTTCGCAGTGCTTAAAATTAATCTAATGAACGGTATCATATGTTCGGTTACTGGAAGCCCTGTCTTAGGCCTAGGTGGTAAGCAGCAGGGTTATATAATACAATGTGTAGCCCTCACATAGTGGTGCGTGTCCCTGGCGAGCAGGTGCAGCGCGCGGGGCGTGGCCAGCACGGCGTGGGGCGCCCCGATGGCCAGGCGCGAGCTGGCCGCGCACATCGCGCCCTCGCCCCCCTCCACGCCCCACGCCGCCGTCTTCTGCCACACCTACGTTGTCGAGAACAAACTATTAAAACTGGCAACACCAACAACCTTAGATCTGAACATTTATTGATGTTAATGTCGTGAAAGAAATAAAAAATAACTGAACTGGTCACAGTACACTTCCGACGAAATAACTGTTCATATCTGAAGTAAAGAACAGCAGCACCGGCAGATCACTTTTGTGCCAAAATATCAAACTTAAAAAGGACACTAATAACGTCGAAATATCGTTTAACTGAGTTTGGAGGCACATCACTTGGGTGCAACTTCAGACACGCACAGTTATTTCGTCCCAACTTTTCACAATTCGATTCAAACTTAATGGCCGCTCGGAAGTTAGCTACTCGCTGCGCAGTACCCCACCTCTCACCCCCGCTGTCACATAAATTCGTGACTGCGCAGCGACTCGCCTCAAGTTCTGAGCCGCTATTAAGTTTGAATCGAACTGTAACCACTTTTTATTGCTCTATCGCGTCCCTGGGTCAGCACAAGTTCCGTCCAGAGTCCCATCTGTGGTCAAATATCAATTCACACACAAAATATAAACATGTTTATAACTCACCACGGTGTTGAAGCAGTCTGTCCCCGGCTTGGGCCCGCCGCCCGGCGTGGTGCTGCCTTGTAGAGGACCTTCACACAACATCACACTTTAGTCTCGCTAAACATCGAGTACTTTCGCTAGTTCATCATCTTACTAGCTTTTTCCCAGCCATGTTAGGGTCGGCTTCCAGTATAACCAGATGCGGCTGAATATCAGTATTTTTCACGAAGCGACTGCCATCAGACCTCCGCAACACAATTTCTGGGCAATACCGATATTCGGACGATAGACTGGTTGTGAGGCTTTTTGGGATTCTGACTACCACTAACGATTGTCATTGGTATTTTCCATAGATATTTATTTTTCTCTCTGATTTTTACGGCCGGGCTAAAGTCAGCACATGCCAACTTCAAGCCGGACAACAAGACTGGCGAGAACTGTACCTGTATAGATGACGTCACAGTTTACTTGTAAGTAAAGTTTTGTATAGGAATTTGACAGGGCTATACGAAAACTTTGCCTTTAGATATAGGTATGGAGTAGTGAGTGTAGTGTGCTCGTACCCTTGGCGAGCAGCTTGTGCACGTGGTGCGCGCGCTCGGAGCACTTCCACATGGTGAGCGTGGCGCCCGCCACCAGCAGCGACTCCGTGTCCTCGCGCTGACACCACGTTATCGATACTAAGTACAAACTAATTCTTTTTATTTGGCCTTCACCGATAAAACACATCATGTAATAAAACATACAATTAAAGATATCAAACTAAAGGACATGGCTAAATTGAGTTAAGGCGACTGCCTAAGCAATGTATAAACATTGAACCTAGTAATAAATAATCCTGAATAGCAGAATATTAGTATTTCGCATGATAAAAGGTTCGGGAACTTTTTAGATGGTAACAATTAAATGTTACAATCCTCAGAACAAATCGCAAAATCTTCCGTCAATAGGTATAAACTTCGACTTAAGTCAAAGATAATAAACAAAGGTCAGATCTGGAACGAGTCAGATGTCACATTTCTGACGTTTGATGGTATTTAATTATCTACAAATGGAGGTTTATACCTATTTTTGACAAACAATTTGAAAAATTAAATTAAAATCTTTTAATTACTTAATTAGTTCTCGCAAGTTCTATAAGAATTATATGTACATGTACATGTCTGAGGCAGTCATTCAGCCATGTCCTTTAATTACCTAAAGGAAAAACTAAAATACTTTTAAATTTACTTTTCTGAGGACCATTATAGTATAATAACATACCAGGCTGGCTGTCCTGAGGCGGCAGGTATATTGTGGGCAGCGGCGAAAGGGTTATGGTAGGCGCGGGCGACGATGACGTCACAGATGCGCACACGCAGCGCACGCACCAGCGGCCCAGCGAACCGCCCGACCGACAGATAGCGGCTATTACTAGACTGCCGTCTGAGAAAAAAAAGTTTATTTATTTTGAGGTGCTGTTTCACGACGTCCTAGTAAATTATCTGGCAGTTAGCGGCTATCCAGGGGTTGGAACTTAAGGGTACGAATGTAATTATGCGGGTCCTTTCTGTGGTCGTTGTCGGTCGGTCTCGGTCAGACCCGTCGCTGTGATGACTTACTCTTGTGTGTGATACTGGCGGCGGTGATGTGGTCGCGCGTGGGGCGCAGGCAGTCCGTGGCCACGTGCGCGCGCGCACCCTCGCCGGGCGGCGTCAGCGCGCCGATCAGACCCGTCGCTGTGATGACTTACTCTTGTGTGTGATACTGGCGGCGGTGATGTGGTCGCGCGTGGGGCGCAGGCAGTCCGTGGCCACGTGCGCGCGCGCACCCTCGCCGGGCGGCGTCAGCGCGCCGATCAGACCCGTCGCTGTGATGACTTACTCTTGTGTGTGATACTGGCGGCGGTGATGTGGTCGCGCGTGGGGCGCAGGCAGTCCGTGGCCACGTGCGCGCGCGCACCCTCGCCGGGCGGCGTCAGCGCGCCGATCAGACCCGTCGCTGTGATGACTTACTCTTGTGTGTGATACTGGCGGCGGTGATGTGGTCGCGCGTGGGGCGCAGGCAGTCCGTGGCCACGTGCGCGCGCGCACCCTCGCCGGGCGGCGTCAGCGCGCCGATCAGACCCGTCGCTGTGATGACTTACTCTTGTGTGTGATACTGGCGGCGGTGATGTGGTCGCGCGTGGGGCGCAGGCAGTCCGTGGCCACGTGCGCGCGCGCACCCTCGCCGGGCGGCGTCAGCGCGCCGATCAGACCCGTCGCTGTGATGACTTACTCTTGTGTGTGATACTGGCGGCGGTGATGTGGTCGCGCGTGGGGCGCAGGCAGTCCGTGGCCACGTGCGCGCGCGCACCCTCGCCGGGCGGCGTCAGCGCGCCGATCAGACCCGTCGCTGTGATGATGCAGGCGCCTTCACTGGCTACGCCACTGTAACAACAAAGGGAATTTGAATAGAGAAGTACAGAATGAGCTTTTGTTGATCAGTATGGAAACTTTTTGTTTTTACTTTTTTCTGTTTGTGCTATTGGCAAAAGCTTTTTTTAATATTCATTAAAATTATATTTAACATTTTTACTAATTATTATTAGTAAAAATAATTTATAAGCCAATATAGTAGCTATTTTTTAAAACAAATTAAAAGACGAAAAGGTAATGAACCTCATTGGCTTATTTAAAATTGCAAGCAATATGTGTTTAACAGTAAACTGATATTTTAAATTAATGAAGAAAGTGTTAGTATTTTCAAAGATAATGTAGTGTTATAGAGGATATCTGTGCCCGAAAACAATATATCATGTATCTTTATTTTGTTTATCATCATTATTATGGTGTAATCATGTAGAGATCACAGGAAAGCAGTGACTTACCCAAACCCCTTCAGCGTGGGTGCAGACCGCAGCATCTGGACCCTGTCTGTGATAGGGGCATCCGGCTTCTTGTCCATCATGATCAGTCGCCGGCCGTTGTGGAAGAATGTGGCGCGGATTATGTGTTCACCTGTTTATATTATAATTATTAAACAGTAATACAAGCATAGAAGTAATCATGTAACACAATTAGTTGACCATGCTCTAACCCAACCGATCCCCCTTTTAATCATACCTATATCTACAAAAGGGTTAGGCAGAAGTGTACCAATTTACATCCAGTTTGTGGGATGGTTTAATGTCCTTAATATTAGGGGGTGAGCCTATTACTAAACACCCAGCACAAATCTAAGTTTAACATCTTTTTATAGAAATGATAACACTTGGCTACTTAGAACCTTTGATGGCTTAGCAGCCAGTTAGCCACATAGGGTAGGCTCAATTCTAAATTGTCAACATGCACTTTAATATGCCCCATAACTTAAATTTATTATACCGACCTGGAAAGTTGGCAGTGTAAATACAAGTCCAGTCATTCAGCAGGTAGTCCTTCTGTGTGTACACGGACACGTCCCCCACTGTGGTAGCTACCAGCAACTGTTTGCCCTCTATGTCCCATTCTAATGCTGATATCTGAAAAGGTAAATAAGTTATTTTAATATTACTAAAATTCTAACACATAACCATATACAGAGTCGGTAGAAAATTGTGGATCAAACGAAACAGGGCAATAGTTGGGGTTATTTGCAGTAAAACATATCAGCACCATATATCTTGGAACCTAATATCATAAAACCACTTTTGTAGTGATAATACATTTCCTAAAAGCAACTAGACACCATTTTTTGTTTTAAAATACGTACCAATTTTACTTTAATTGCCTGTTTACTACAAATTCTGGTATTTTCTTCAGAAAACACTCAAAAAGTCATAACTTTTAAGGAAGTCAAGTTAGAGCTCTGCCCTTGAGATATTTTTTACTGCAAATAACCCCAACTTTCTCCCTGTTTTGTTTGATCCATGATTTTTGCCCACACTGTATAGTGAGGATGGATGAACGGAGATTGATGAATTAAGTATACATGGTGTTGATGGTAATTTACAGAAGGTATGTTATTTTATAAGGTAGGTACATCATGAAATTTAGCATAAGTGCAATCTAACAATAAGTATAATAGTAAATTTTATTTAAATTCATACTTTCATGAGTGGGTACCTCAACTGACACCAAATAAACACAAATACCAAGCCCAAGAGATCAAAAATGTGGAAATTAAACACACTTACAGGATATGTAGTGCTGGTCACTTTGTGGCTGTCCCAAGGGGTGTCCAGGTCGCACACATACACATGCCCTCCCCACGTATCCCCCTCACTGTCATCCAGCTCCGTGGGGGACGAGAATGCAATGATATTGCATGTTGATATTGTGCAAATCGGGCGCACTACTTCATGATCCGATACCCTGGATATTAGACAAGGAAGACAAGTTTAAAAAGCCTTTAGGTTTATTCTATAAGAATACCTCTGTTCAAACCAGGGTTTTCGCCAGTTCTACAGGCATTAAGTTGGACCCACACCACTTCATTAAACTAAAGTAAAATTGGATTGAAAAATGTTGTTTACCTTTCAAAGTGCGGTGGTTCGCATTTTAGAGGCTTACGCCTCATAGAGTATATAAGTTCCATTTTAATTTCTTCGTTTTGTTTCACCAATTCTTAGTGAATATATATTGTACCTATTTAATTAATAACGAAATTATCTACCGTGCAAGCTTTAGCTTGAGCAACACAACAAGCAAAGCAAGTCAACGACATAAATGTCAATACTGTCATTACAGTCAAATATCTGTCAATGTCAACCCGCAGTCTGCCACAGGGACTTGAAACTCTGCCACTATGTGACGTAGACACACTACAGTACAACACTATTTTTATGGTTCCGTACTCCGTACCTCAACGGAAAGAACAAAAATATTAAAGATTACCTACCTTTATAAGATCACGGAGAACGGGAGAATGAAGGTAACGGTGATCCGTGAACTTCAGTGGTCAAAGTAAACAAAAAATCATTTCCGAAATTAGAAAGTCAGGTTGAAGAGAAGGTATGCGAGAACTCTCTTAGCGAAATTAAATTACCTATATTCTGAACAACATTTTTTTTTTCTCTTTGAAATAAAACTTTATGTTACGTACGGTTCCTCTCGGACTCTCGGTAATAATATATTATGGAATTATTTATTTACTCCTGCTTCTGAATACCAAATAAAATAAATAATTTTATCGATAAGTAATAAAAAGCAGAATCGGCAAGCTGATCTTATCGATGACTTTTCAATGCACTACAGCACTAGTTAGTACTGCGCCTTACTTCAATGCATAGCCCTCAAGTCAAAAGCTGCTAGCTTCACGACACATAAACCCGGACATTGCCCTTTTCATTATTGAGTTGTGTTTCCGAACGCGGCGGTGCCCGCTCGAAAATGGCGGACCGTCCGAAGTAACATCGCTACAACGCTGTGTAATTTAACATAAAATATTCGTGAATTTTATGTGAAAATGTGAATCGTTTGAATTAAAACATATTGTGTGGTGTTGTTAAAGTGTTTTGCAACATGTGGCGGACAGGGATGTGTCGTTTCGGTGTCGGGAACTGGATATTCTTGGTCGCCTGTCTCCATTTGTTTACATACGCTCAAGGTAAGCTTTTTATAAATAATACCATTTACTATTAATCGCTGGTCTTGTAGCTGTTGCTAATAACAGGATCTATGTAATTATGCAAATAATTGCATCCAGTTGGGTGGCATTTAAATACTTGAACTATACTATACTAATAGTATTAAATCGAGTTAAAACGCTTTACAAGTTGAAGTCGATTTCTCTTAGCTAAAGCTGAAAGCAACTTAACTATAGGTGCCTAGCCTACATTGTTCACAAGTTGAGCGCCATGCAAAAGGGTTTATTTACTGTTTTGTTTTACCTTCCTTTTTTAAAAACGAGAGGAAGGCGATGATTTTATTTTATATTCGCAGTGTTCCAATATGCAGCAGGTATGTGCAACATAAAAGTGTAGTTTTTTTTATTATTTAGGGCTTTCCTGTCGGTCCTCCGCCCTCGCATTCTAACGACGCACGTAAATTCCTCATTATTGACTTCTTTTGGGTTAATAAGAGGGTTTAATTTAATTTGTAAACAGGTTGTAAAGTTTAATGTTCCTATTGGAATGGCTCTGGAAACCGTCCAAAAGTCTCTCATTATGGTTAAAGTTGTTTATGCAGGTTCAGTGATTAATTTATAGGCCCATTATTGTGCGTTCTGCACTGAAATAGTGTTCGCATAAATAGAACTGAATCATGTGGTTTCCTTGAAGTACCTAGATACATTTAATTATTTTTAAAAGCTTATCTTTTTAAACACTAGTCCGATTTTCTTCGAAAATCGTAAAAATCTCAATGCATCGGAAATCCAGTTGCTAACCGTTAGTTCTTGTTATAAGACTAAGTAGATAGGTAGGTACCTACTTATTTATACAGGGTGTTTGGTAGAACGTTGAACATACGAAAATGGTGGTTAGTTGGGGTCATCTGCTACCCACTGGGACCAAATTATTTAACCTTGGCCGCACTGTTTTTTTTTTACTTTTTTTTAATTTCACAGAAAATTATCAGTTTTTTATCAATTTAAATTCGAATATCTTTACTTGTGATGGGTAAAACAGGCAGGATGTTGTTTTGTATTAATGTCTAATTATATTCGAATTTTAAGTAAAAAAAACTGGTAATTTTCTGTGAAATTAAAAAAAGTAAAAATGAAAACGGTGCGGCCAAGGTCAAATAATTTGGGCCAAGTGGGTAGCAGATGACCCCAACTAACCACCATTTTCGTATGTTCAACGTTCTACCAAACACCCTGTATATAGTAATAGGTAGTTAATTCTGCAGGCCTCTTAGATCCTTAAGCCCAAGTCTACAAAATAAATAACTACAGAGTAGATAGGTGCCTAAGCAATGTTACTGACTACGGATCCCAAAAGTAGCTTCGTGCATAAAATTGAAAAAATTGCCAAGTTAGTAGATTAGCTAAATAATCTTTACAACGCTCAGTTCTATACAATAGTGTTGACAATAGGTGTTAGAGCTTCTGAGTATTTAGAAAGCTGCCCACAAGGAATTCTGACGACCTAGGTAATATGTCTAGACCTAGGTATAGTCTAGTAAATTCCAGTACTAGCTTGGGCGCACAGGAATGTAGGAATTGACGCGATCGACTGATTCGATGATCTACACGCCGATTGGTAGTTTCCTTGATTGTGAAATGTCGTCCTATTTTGCTGCCATATTTGTTTAGCAGGTTGTAATTCTTGCTCCCTGCTAAAGGCACACATACTACACATACTATAAACTATATACTACACATACTATAAACGAATCAACGATGTTCGAAATAAGTTAACTTAAATGGACACAAATTTAGAATTATTCCGAGTCCTAACTCCTCCTAACACAGTCACGGTTCTCAACGCCAACAAATTATTTAATCCTATTAAAGAACTTGCAAGTTATAGATAACGATCAAAAACATCCTTTTAAATTTCTAAGGCCCGATTTTATGTATAAAACCTCAATGGTCATAAATTACTAACTTAATGCCATCATTTCGACCCTCCCTGTTAAACTCGTATTTCCTAGCTGAAATGCACAAAGGGACCATATTTAATGATCTATGAATACTTCTAAATGTTATGCAGACGCCTTGTATTATACAAGAGTTCATGGACACCAAAGTTCATGAACTGTCTTGAACAATTTAAGTTTATACTACGAACTACGAATATTTATGGAAATTAATTCAGGTTTTTGGTGAAGTAACTGACAGACTGGCGCAGTGCCAAGGATGAAAATCGATATAAATACGTGATAGCTGCAGCTTCGTGAGAAACTCCGCCATATGCCGGGAATCAGGATAGACCCCAAGATATTCGGCAAATGATGATGAAAGGCACACTCTGTGCCCGCGACTGACTGGGCCGTCCGCATCACAGATCTACGTCTGTGGTCCGGATGGCGCTGTGTCCATAGACGTGGGTCTATATCGACCTACTGACTGGCAAGTCTTTTTACCTTAATCGGGATTCTGTGGTAATTGGGCCGTGTCCATGGGCATCTGCAATGTCGGGACATAGCCAGACCTATTGTAAAGATCTTTCCTTTGCTTTTAGAGGAAAATGTCACAGCGCCGTCAAACAAATTAGTGCATACCTACGTAGACAAAAATGGAGGCGGTGAAATGCCCTCTCTTTTAGTCAATAGACACGTCGACAAAAGCCTTTTTTTAATCATTGTCTTGCTATTCCTGCTAAAAATAATTATCATAAGTAACACGACAATACAGCTAACATTAGAAACTCCTTGCGCTCACTAGTAAGGTAACTATGGTAACAATGCATTAGAAATCTAACCGGTAACAGGCAGTTAAATCAGCCGAGACACAGATACCGTCACCTACACAGTGCTACGGTTAAACGGTTATAGGACAACTTGTGAATATTATAAGTTATGAATTTATATTATGATTGACATTAACAATATGACTCTTTCTAAAAACATCACTATCCAAATCGCGAGGCAAAAGAAATCATAGAATAATTGAAGCTTCTCCTTCTCCTCTTTGAAGCCTTTTTATTAAACCGCTGTTCGTCTGTCCGTCCGTCTGTCTGTGTGTCCCTTTATGCGCGGTTTCGATTGGCATTTGACCGGTTTTAGTATAATTTTGCAACAAATGCCCAACAATCAAAATTATACTCTTTATTATCCCATGATTTTACTCTGAAAAGAAGACTGGCGCGATTTAAGAATAAATTAGGTACATCTCTCTAGAACCGGTCAAACACTAATACAATTTGTAAACTTACTCAATTCGAAGTCCGTTTTAGACCGAGTACGAGTACTTACTGCTACAACTACCATCGATTTAACAAAACAAGACTAAATCAACAATTTTAAAAACCCCCGGCACAAAAAAAAAAGATTTACCTAACTAGCAATTTTGTCCACCTTTCAAACAAATAAAAACACAATCAAAATCGGTTCATCCTTCGGGATCTACGATGCCACAGACACACACACCCATGCAGACACGTCAAACTCAAAACACCCCGTCGTTTTTGCCTCGGGGGTTAATTACATTCATTGAATCTAAAACCATTGATAGAGTACTCATGCATCAGCTTGAACTTGTCTCTTAATTAGATTTTATTGATCGTAAATGGTCAGCTTTGGTGGCTTTGTCCAATTTACAATATAAAACGTAAGAAACATGGCGTCAAATAAATACCTCGGAGTTGCGCGCGTAATCCGCGGCAATATCGCACGTTTGCGACGGAAAATATACACAAAGGTACAATACTATACAATAAGGGTTTTTACTTGTCTGCTTATCCCTGTTCTAGTTGCAGCTGGGATTTCAATTCATAGATTTTTACACATAGACACGCTTATATTCCCCGAAAGCTTTGGCAGATGTGCCAATGTGTAGTACACACACAGTTCGCCGTTATGTTTGGGTCCCATGTAATAGGTGGCGAGCCTATTGCCATCAACCGGACACAAATCCAGACCCCGAGCTGCTACTGGGATTTCAGAGAAAAACCCAACAATATTGCTTAACCTGAAAATCGAATCTAAGACTTTTAGCGTAGCAGTCGCGCTTGGGGACCACTAGCTGACTACTAAACAGCTGAAGCTGTGCATATTTGGATGGTGACCGAATTGTCAGTGAAAAAAATATGAAAATTAAAAAGTGTCAATTCCGCCACTGTGTCCGAATTTATTGTGTCTGAATCGTCAGCTAGCCAATAATACGATTTTTTTATTGTTAGCTTTCCGCCAGCGGCTTCGCCCGCGTGGTCTTATAAATTTTCCCCTGTTTTTGCAACATTTTTCATTGCTACTCCGTTCCTATAAGCCGTAGCGTGATTTTATATAGCCTTCCCCGATAAATGGGCTATCTAACACTGAAAGAATTTTTCAAATCGGTCCAGTAGTTTCGGAGCCTATTCAATACAAACAAACAATCAAATCCTTCCTCTTTATAATATTAGTATAGAATAGATTCTTCTCTTAAAAATCTCTACGTTTATCCGAACTGAAGCTTTTCCGATATATTCTCACGGGATTTGGATACGAAACGATACGAGGTACACAGATAGTAAATAAATAAAGCTTAATCCACAGTGTAAATCTAAGTACACTATGCTTAATCTTTCTCATTCTGTGAGGAGGCCCGTAAGCAAGGTTACTCAAATTATGATTATCTTATCTTTGTAAAGTACAATCTGTTCAGGACTTAAAAGCGCGCGTGATTATGTAATTCGTGCCTATGCACGAAGCTTTCTATTAACATTAATGTAATTACAAAGTGCCTTAGTGTAACAGAATTATACCGTGGAGAGATTCGCGAAGTGCTGCCAAATGAGCTCCAGATATGTACATAGGTACTTTAGAATTAAGTACCTTACTACGACCTTACGTACTTATAATGCTTATTAGTGTAGTTAATCTTCAGCGCGGCTGCCAAGCGTGATGTTTTAGGTTTGATTCCCCAGGCGAGTAGGTGGTGTTATTGGTTTTTTATTTGAAAAATAGTTTCTTTCCGCCAGCGACTTCGCTCCCGCTATCCCACTATATCGGCTATAATCTATCTCTGTGTCGAATTTCATCCAGATCCGTTCAGTAGTATTTGCGTGAAAGAGTAACAAACATCCATCGATGCATCCATACATCCAAACTTTCACATTTATAATATAAGTAGAATTAGCAGGATTCTATGCTACTGAGTATTCTCGAATGGTCGGAGTTTAGATGTGTGCCTCGTTTAAAGGCAATATTAGTTTGTTCTACGTTACACACACCAGCTTCTCTGCCTTACCCCTTCGAAGAATACATACATATAAACATGAACTGAACGCCATTCGCTCCAAGTGTGATGGTAGTCACAGTTAAATCCACTCTACGATCTCAAAGGTCACAAGAAATCAATTTTTCAATGTACTTTGCTGTGTATAATTAATTAAGAAAGTCCGCACCAAAAGCTTTACAAGACTTACTTATAAAAAAATAATCTCCGCAGCAACCCTGCGAATGCTTGATTGAATTTCAAATTTACATTTTATGCGCGCCCGGGGTGGCATTCAATGTAAATTGATGGAGCTTCGCGTTTGATTAGGTTCAAGTAAACAGAGTACTGTTTATGACTATCTGTGGTCGGTAGGGATGCGGTTAGACGGGTATGATTGGGTTAATTTTATCAGTTGAATTCACCTAATAATTATTAGTTCCCATGACAATGGGAAAATGGTATGTTGGCCTGTTTGACCGCCTGCTAG
The DNA here is from genome assembly GCA_946251955.1 of Acronicta psi. Lineage (NCBI taxonomy): Eukaryota > Metazoa > Arthropoda > Insecta > Lepidoptera > Noctuidae > Acronicta > Acronicta psi. The sequence goes on along the minus strand of OX276495.1, from coordinate 267,503 downwards.
TACTTACCGCATTTATTTATTTATAAGGAAGTTAGTGGTTCTCCCGAGATGGTAAACCAGGCCCTCAGTGTTCACAACAAAACACGTTCCTAATCTCTTTTCCGTTTTTCGGTTGTCTGTACGAAATTGCATCTAGCGGTAAGACCACCAATTGTACTCCTGTAAAGTCTGTAATGTCACTTAATTTTTTTATCCTTTGGTGTACAATAAAGTGTATTCTATCTATCTAATCGATTTTGTATGCAGAATTTTAGTCTCATTAGGTACTCCGCTACAAAAGCTTATACAAATCAAACCAACTTTCAACCCTCAAAACCGATTAGTTCACCTAATGCAGCTTGATTAATGAATGGCGCCAGCACTCGATACATTAATAAAATTAAAAAACGTGGCCCAATATCGTTTAGATTACCTGCACAGTGTGGGGGCTGACCTAATACCGGCGCGGCGAGCCTGCAATGGATAATTAAGTAACATGATTTTAATATTTAGGTCAAGATTTAAGTAGGGTTAATGGAAATTGATGAACTGCGTTATACGCGCTCTTTGGTTTAGTTGACGGGTTGGAATATCGGTAAAAAAACAGGTGAAATAACTTCAAAGCTTCAGGCGGCCTAGCCAAGTTGCAATCTAACGGTCGGATCGACAAATGAATAGAAACATAAAAACCCCCGGCACAAAATGAAAAAAAAAACCTCCATTTTGTGGCGGCGGCCATCTTAGACCGGTTTTCATCAAACATAGCTAAGAACACTTCAGACTAATTCACCTTTTAAACAAAAAAAACTAAATCAAAACTGGTTCATCCATTCGGGAGCTACGATGCCACAGACACGTCCAACTCATAACACCTCGTCGTTTTTGCGTCGGGAGTTAATGACATTAATTGAATCTAAAACCATTGATACTCTATCACAACAAGTGTTCACAAACACACACAGACACGTCAAACTTATAACACCCCGTCGTTTTTGCGTCGGGGATTAAAAATGTATGGAAATGACATTTATAAACGTCAGATTTGTCGAAAGCTTGTCATTTTTACAAGCTTTTATTTAACTTGCTTTGTTAGTATGTGTGTATGTTTAGAGCAAAATTTGAGAGCCTATTCTGACCCACTTCCCGGTGTCCAATTGATCAGTAATTTGGTGCACTTATGGAAACCGAGGCACATTTTGAAAATATGATACTATTGAGCTGGTTTGATGATGGAGCGGGAAGGTGGCGATAGGAACTCTGTGATAAAACTGTGCAAACTACATGGAATTTGCTGTATTTATATATTGTGACCAGCATTAGCATATAGAGTACATACGGTACCGGAAAAGTGCGGGGTGTTCCTTAAAATCCCGGAAATCTTATTGGGCATATTTATCTAAGGTTTAGATCAGCTAATCGCTGAAATGATGTAATTTTTATCAATCCCGGGATTCCGAGTGCGGTAAAAGGGCTCATCAGATTTGCATGAAATCTGGTGCATATATAGTTTATTACCGGCATTACTATATACAATACTCACGATCCCGGAAAAATGCTGGGTTTTCCTAAAAATCCCGGGAATCTTCTTCAATAATAAATTTGCAATTACTTAAGCTTTGTTACCTAATAGATCAGTTAAACGATCAAATCATTTATATTTTATCACGAAGAAAAGGCGGGAAATCTCGGGATTCAAAGTGTGTTAAAACGGCTCGTCAGATTTACATGAAATTTCTTGCACCAATAGTATGTGACCAACATAAACATCTTACAAACTCTGACGAAAGAGTGCTTTTCTAGAAAATCTCTGAAAGTTAAACCTGGTTTACGACCAGCACTAACATGTTCAGTGCTAATCTTTATACCGGTCATGTACATACCATCACGCCTGTATTCCCCGAAGGGTAGGCAAAGGCGTACTAATGTACACCCACATTTCGCCGGTATGTGTAATAGGGGGCGCGTCTATTGCCATCAATCAAAACCAGACTCCAAGAATTAAAACCCTTTGACTAAAAAGTATAAAATAAAATTGAAGTAAAAAATATTTAAGGACAAGCTTTTGTTTTAATATTGACTAAAAATATATAAATAATGGTATTAACATAAACTGTTACATACTAATAAAATTCAATAGAGAAATACTAAAACTTTAAAAATGAAAGTGTGGCGCCCGCCAGAGAAATAATGTTTTAGTAACTTTGTTACTAGTACTAATGTCTCATCTTCTAGCATTTTTCCATCCATGTTGGGTCCATCCATCCATCCAGGCAGAGTAGATGTATGATGGCAGTCATCAGGCTCCGCAACCAATTTTTTTGGCAATACAATACCGATATTGCCAAAGGATAGACTATTGTCAGGCTGATGCTGTCAGGATTTTTGGGCTTCCGACTACCACTTACGATTGTCATAGGCATTCGTATGACAACCGGGACCGACGATTTAAGTACTTTTCTATGACAGGTCTCAGGATTCTCGATATGTTAAGAATGGAAGCCATGCCTGTGCTGAGCGGGAGAGGTTCAACTTCTGGCGCCACACTTTCATTTTTAAAGTTTTAGTATTTCTCTATTGAATTTTATTAGTATGTAACAGTTTATGTTAATACCATTATTTATATATTTTTAGTCAATATTAAAACAAAAGCTTGTCCTTAAATATTTTTTACTTCAATTTTATTATAAAACAAAAAACTATTCGTTCAAATTATGACACCTTAGTCTAAGCATTCCGTGCCTGATGTCGAGAGTGGAACTCAATATAACAGTGGCGTGATAGTGAAAACACGCAAAAATCGCTGACACATAACCCTATGTCTCTTCAAAGCCCAAACACGTATCGCAGGTACTCAAAGATAATTCTCTTCCCAAATACCATCGTCAGTTGGAGGGTAGATGGCATTCCTTGTAAAGCTTTTCAGATATAAATTATATATATGAAAGATAAGCGGAAAAGCGGAAGATATCTGCAGTCTGGTCACGCGCGGCCCCATGCTGGCGGCATGGCGCGCCACACCACGTCATGGTATGTGCAATAATAACGAGAGATGCCGCAGACACCTGGCGATATTGCCCGCCTTCCATAATATAGTGTATAGTGGGTTTTATATGGATGCCGACATACTTGGATGGAGAGACGGTATTTTGTTTTGAAACACACACAATATGATTTGAGTCTCTGTACAACCTGGGAGTTCTAGGAGTTCTAGGCAAGCGTGCTTCATCCTCGACTGCAGGTGAGGTAGTGGTCAAACCTCAGCGTATGTTGATACGCTGACGTTAGACCAGTAAAATATATTATGGGGAGTGGTCCGAGGAACTGTTCGGATTTATCCCTGCTGCCTCTTTCGCCATCATTCTATGCAACAGTTCCATCCCCATCATATAGACGGTTGGCAGTCCACAATTGTGCGTTTCTCTAAAAACTTTTCGCCTCGCACAACAAAACTGTGGAATGATCGATCGCCTCATAAGCTCAGCTTCAAAAAAAGAGCGTACTCCCTTTTAAAAGGTCGGCAACGCACTTGTGACTCCTCTAGTGTCGCGGGTGACCATGGGCGGTAATCGCTTACCATCAGGCGATCCATCTGCTCGTTTGCTTCCTATACACTTAGGAAGTGCCAGTGCCGTTTAGTGGTCTCGTTGCTTGAAAGGTTCGAAGGATTGCTTGTCCAACGCCTGTCGGGGTCTATAGTGCGAGGTATAAAAAAGGATACTAGTCCATCAGTATCTACGAGTCCGATAGACATTGCAGACTTTCCTGGTGGCAGAGGATCTATGGGGATATTCCGTACCACACAAAAGTAAGTAATTAATGCCATCTAAAAATTACTCACAATACGCTCTTGTCAAATAGGATTTCAAATGTATGGATGTAGTGCACTGGACATGAGAAGCTTCAATGTAGTTTTAAGCACGCCACTTTGTTGATAAAGATCGTTACACGGCAGACAGGTTTGTGTCACATTCCAGGACAGGTTCCTGCCCACTACCCGACCCTGTGGACAGTTGATAAGCACAATCAGATCAACATGAATTGCACTCATTATTCAACCGTGTATATATCTTCTGTTATCCTTGTAAGAACTGTTTTATTTTATACTATGCTGTAAATTATGTAAATAGGTATTGCTTTACTATACATTAATGCATTGAAAATGTCAATTTTAGGTTTATTAACGTCACGAGGCAGATTAAAACCTGGTATCGTTCTTCAATTTCCACTATCATATTGTACTCATATGTGTTTTCGGGATATCAGCGATTGTTAGAACTGCCCTCTGCTACTTACATATTTTTTAATTCAGTACGCGAACGCACTAAAGGATCTCATACAGTTTACCGTACCACAATATGCCTTTGTGATAAAATTATAAAGCTGTTGATTGACGACGGAACGCTCTACTAGAGGTCTGTTGAGTTGGAAAAGTGAGCAGTAGTAGAGGTGACAGAATCATGCGAATGAAAGATTGACGAACTTGGTATTCGATGTAACACTGTAGTGATTGATGCCTTGGAATATATACAGTTAGCAGATTAGTTAGAAGTCCATTCAATTACCCGACTCGCTCCGCACAGAACTAATCAAGTAATCACACAGTTACTCAGTATTATAATGACTAGAGGACGTTCGTCTGCTTCTAATAAGATAGCATCTTGTAGCATCGCGTAGGTTGTCACTACCACACATCACTCCCCACGTCAGAACCGCTACGTCTTTGCTAGGACATTGTCAGTTGCAGTAGGATTTATGCCGGTTGACGGTGTAAAGGAATGTTTCATAGAAAACCTATTAGGTTGCATACTATTCCGAATGTTCATTTTAGATACTACAAACACGGTGAAATGATTTATACGGGTTTCTTCGTAAGCTTAGTAGGTCGACGTATCATTAGGTCGAAACAACGAAAGTTCGACGGAATACTTTTTCTTGACTTTTTGTTTTTATGTGTGTGTCAATATTTAAGATACAGACTACTTTTTTATGCAGCCTCTTTTGTGTCCCACTGGTGGGCAAAGACCTCCCCACAGTCTCAGTCTTTTGCTTCATACTATGGCCAGGCTACGTTGGGAAAAAACTGTCCAAAAAAATTACCCCGCCAACGTCTCTTCGGCAGACCTCGTCTACGAATAGGTATAAGGTACAGAGTAATACTAAGTATTGCTTTTTAATTTACAAGACTTCGACATTAACGACCCGGGACGTCTAGCGTAGCAGTCGCGGTCAGGTACACTAGGCTAACGAGACAGAGGGATAACTTTGTATACATCCGCGGCGCGATACGTAAACATACATAGTAACACCGGGTAATAGGTGGCTAAACTAATAAACACATGTAGTGAACGACCCGCCGCCGACCAAGTAGTTGGTGTGCAGGAAGCCGCGCCATTAGCGCCGGACACCGGACGACCGGCCCGGCCGCGCGCCGCCGCCGCCGCCGGACGGCAACTAATTATACCACTAACGTGTGAGATGGCACTCGCTGATCGCCTGTAGAATTGAGGGTAATAAGAGCTTCTAGGTCAAGCAGTAAACTAAAGACACACATACATACTGTTACACATTTTTCTAATAGAGTTACGCAGACTATTTGATCGCCAATTGCACCGATTATTTTTTGTATGGCAAGTATGCTAGCACTAAGCAAGGATTTTGGGAAATTCTCATGGGATTGACTCTAATGGGAAAAACTAGATCAACAATGTAACCCTGTAAAACCGCGGGGAACAACTTTTTTTTTTACTATCCCGTATTGTCCCATCTCCTTCGTGGTCTGCCGCGTTTTCGGTTAACTGTCTTAGGGCTCCAGTTCTGTGCAATAGAAGCCCACAGTTCATCCGGCATGCGGCAGACATGGCCTGCCCAGTCCCATTTAAGTTTAGCAGCCTTTTGAGCCACATCGGTTATTTGGGTTTTGGAGCGCAGTAGCGGAGGGGAACAACTAGTAAAAATAAAGGTGGTTTTTATTCTAGAGAGAGAATAGACATAGGCAGAGCTTACAGAGCATTTATTTGAGCATGGGATGGTGGTCCTCGCTTCGATGACTGCTGAATTATTCTCGGAAACATCGATTAAAAATAATTGTTAACAAACAGTAGCTACTAAAATCTTGGCTTATTTTTCCATATTTGAGGATTTGAGAAAAGTTAATAATAAAATCTACTTGAATTTTAGGCATCAAGGTGAGGTAGTTAAATACACCAAGGGAAGGAAATACGTAGGGCACTGACAAATCTGTCATTGTAGAGTGGAAAGCTATGCCCTCAGTGAAGACAGCGCAGCACCGCTAATTGGCCGCTGTCCAGTTGGTAGCACCGTTTAGTGCTAACTTTCACGACGCGAGGGTATTTGTCAGGTTTCTAACTGGCGACAGCTTGTTACGAGCGCTAATAGCTATAGTGACGAACACAAGGACCGATGGAACAGACGTAGCCAACTTGATTACACTAACAAATTTTGTGATAAGGTGGTCTGTAACTCTGTAAACATTTAAGGCAGTAAATCAACTGATTTCATTTACTTTAGTCCACTCCCACTGGTGGACGGGCCTCTATTAATGAACCTCCTCTCTCCTAATTTACTTAAGCGAGCTTCAATTCCAATGAATCTTACTAAAGCAAATTATTCCGAGTTGTCTCATTTAAAATCATGTCCGTTTCGTTTGAGCGGCAGCGTTCGAATTACTTCCATTCTATTTCCTGAAACATTTTAATGAATTTCCAACAATTTGCTAAAGCGGGGTGTCAGGATTTGTGACGTCATTTCCCGTGGCAGATTTGAAATGTGATGAGAAATTGTTCGGCTAAATGGCAAAGCCTCGGATCGCCTGATCTGTGATATTTTCTGTGATGTCTTTGCCGTCGTCATTCCGTGGATGGGTGGCCATTCCTAATACGAACTCTTTAGTAGTAGAAACGACACGAAAATAAAAAAATAAGATAGTCACATAGCTTTTAGTGTAGCTATAGCAACAACATTCAGTTAATATAGATCCATTAATAAAGGACAATTTTTTTTTATAAAAGTAAACAATATAAAATAAGTCACACAGAGCATGGACCTCGTGCCTCGTGTCTGTGGTAAAAGGCATTAATAAAAAAAAAAGTGATTATTACTACTAGAAATATAAACGAAAATTGTTAAAAGTTAAAAATTTTATTTGCATAATGAAGGTTAGTTTTATTTAACACATACCTACAAATTAACAAAAAAAGAAACCATAAACAATATTCGCCCGCTGGGTAAGCCCGTTACTAAGCAATATTAAGGTAATTATTAACATTAACATTAATTGGCATGCCTGACTGCGACGGTAAGTTATAATTCGCTACAAATTAATTCCAAAACAATTTGTAAAATTACGGGGGTTACCCATCTGTCAAAATGACAGTGACAGCTGCGGATGAACTGGTACCGGTCATAAATAATTGTGACGTCAGCAACAAATTTCCTGAATAATAATTTGGTTGAGGGGAGAGTTGACATCTTGTTATTGTGGTTTGTAGATTTGAGACAAATTATAATAAAGAATGGACTCGGTGGTATAGAGAGGAAATACGCCGTCCATCATTGCTATTAGCAACGTTGTTGTCAAGAGATCAAAGTTAAAATTGTGTTGAGGTTGTCTACCAGTGTAACCGAAATACAATTTTATTTAATTGCTATCTTACAAAATAAGCGTATTGGCTGCCGAATTCAAAACCGTTAACCCCATATAAGGCCGTCTTTTTAAATGTTTTTGTCTAAATAGTATCGAAAAGGAAGGAATCATTCGAACGCGTCAGGCTTATTGATGCGCAACGCACGTATAGACTTGACAAACTTATATTTTTCAAATCTTGATTGTTACAACAAAAATGTTCTGCATTTAAGATTTCCAGACGCCTTTGTAGGTTTGTAGAGTCCAGTATCACAATATTAATAAAAGAAAGAGTTCCTCTGCGATTTGGTGACAGATCCTCTTTTTAGGGATTCGTAGTGAAATAAATAATAATAAATAATAAATATCCTGGGACATTTTACACAGCACCACCTAGTCCCAAACTAAGCAGAGCTTGTACTATGGGTACTAGACAATGGATAATATATTTATATACTTTTTTTTTTGTAAATACATACTTATAATACATAAGAAACACCCAGACAAACACAAACACTTAAGTTCATCACATAAATGTTTGTGTCCTGTGGGAATCGAACCCACGACCTCATGATGAGCAGTCCGGTACTCGAACCACTAGACCACAGACGTCGTCAATGATCAATTCATATGATACATATCATGTGCCTTTAAAGCTAAAGCTGATTGGACTCAGCGGCTTTCACTGATGAATATAGGCTGAAGATGCACATGCTTTTGTGACAAACCAAAATGTGGTGCCTGTTCGTACTTTAGGTCTTAACAATAAAAATGCAGGCACTCGCAAAATTACTGAATTTCTGAAGGAAATTAAAACGACCATGTATTAGATTATGTATATGTTATGTATCAGATAGGGGGGGGGGGGGGGGTTGATATTTCGGGCTCCTACCGATTAAAAATGGTCCCTGTTTTCACTTGTTCTGTAGTCGCGGCCATTAGATTCATATATTTCCCACGACCATACCAGGCTGAGGTCCAGTACAAACACCAGAACCCCTTCCAGGGCGAGGCATTGCTTCGCTACTTAGCTCTAAGGAACCCTAACTTAATGCTCGGCCCACACACACTTATCTCATCTATATTTCGATCAGTTTCTGCGAAAACTATCAATACCTATATCACTTTGATCACAGTCGGCACGTCGTGGTCACGTATCCCACTGTCCCCTGTGACACTGGCACTAGATATTGAGGCGCAAGCACGACTGATTTATCAATTATATTGAGCGGCGTTGGCGGGAGAGGAATATAAAAGGGACTAGATGGGACGGGCGGTGCTACCCGAGTTAGGGCCTGTTTCACCAACTCTGGATAGCTGCCGAATAACTTAAAAAATAGTTTATTATTTTATAATACATAATTACATACACAAGTGTGTTCAGGTTCCTGAAGCGAACCTATTGCCATACGTGGATCAGGTATAAACCCAATATCCAAGGGAGAGAATAGTAAGTATCAAGACCTCACGTTCTACCACCATTGAGTTTTTAAACCCCCGACGCTAAAACGACGGGTGATTATAAGTTTGATGTGTCTGTGTTGCCACACAAACTTATAACAACACTCGTAGCTCCCGAACGTGCGAACGGCTGAACCGATTTTGATTGAAAGGTAAATTAGTCGAGTGTTCTTAGCTATGTTTAATGAAAATCGGTCAAGATGACCGCCGCTACAGAAAGGCGGAATACATATTTTGTATCAATTCTCTCAGTATGGGTATCTAATGAAAGGGCTTGACTAGTAGGATACTATACACTATGATAAATCTTAAATCCAAGATTGCCGACACCACAAAATGGCGAATTTTGTTTTGCATTTTGTGTCGAGTTTTATTTTATTTTAATTTAGTTGTTATTAGACTTGACTACAGTAATGATTACCCTATAGAGTACAGAGCACGTGTCAAGTAATTCTCATAGCGTCCTGAAACTCTGCCGTCTCCGAAACAATTGGAACAGTTGAGCTCTGAACTTAATCGTCCGCAAACATTTTAATAGCCCACAGCCCACAGTTGGCCATCAACTACAGCTCCGGTTGCTAAAGGGTTACCCGAGACTTTAATATTTGAGAACGACTTTAATTGGGTAGTTTGTTAAATGAGAGATTAACGAGTTTGGAAGTTAAAACTGTGGGATAAATTGGGCACTAAACGTAAAATAAAAAAAAATTAAGGTACTTTAACCTTAAGACCTTTTTCCACACTGGTTTGGTGGTCTCAGGAGCGGCTGTTCAGTATGTTGTTTTATGTATTCAATTTCCAGCTCAGTCAGCCTTTATTAGGGTTTTTCTGTCAGGTAAATGTTGAAGCTTAAAATGGAACAGGACTGGCCACATCTGTCGCATGTCGGATGAGTTGTGAGGGTTCTGAGTTCCAATCCCACGTCGAGTAAAGTTCTATTGGGTTCTCAGCAGCAGCTTGGAGTTGTTAATAGCAGCCTTACATGGAACCTAAACATAACGGTGAACTGTGGGATAAGTACAAGTCAGCCTAACCCTTCGGAGAATACTAGGCGTGACGGTAGGTATGATTTTGTAAAATTTTGAGTTTACAAGTATGTAAACGAAAACACGTTTATGATTTCGACGTCTGTGCTCCAGTGGTTCGAGTACCGGACTGCTGATCACGAGGTCCAATTCCCACAGGACACATTTATTGTGATGAATATATAAGTATTATTTGTGTTTGTCTGGGTGTTTCCTATGTATTATATGTATGTATTTACAAAAAAAAGTATATAAGTATTATATCCACTGTCTAGTACCCACAGTACAAGCTCTGCTTAGTTCGGGACTGGTTGGTGCTGTGTAAAAATTCCAGGATATTTATTTATTTAAAATCAAAATACATCTCTCAATAAGTCAATAACGCTTTTAATGGCGATCTCGTATCACATCAAACGATTCTATTATAATCGATACTCGTTAATGAATCCTTTGGTATCGGCGCCCGCAATTATACCGCGGCTGTTACGCGCGGCTCGTGTTGTGTAATTACGACGGAGCGCGGAGGGTACGGGGCTTTGAGAAAAATTACAAGCTTAATTAAAGCTTTCCAAATGTGTGTACTTAACTGTGCATGAGCTGGTATTTTTATTTGTAACTAGTATCCCGCCAGCGGGTTCGCCCGCGTGACCGTTTATATTTTAGCCAATTACATACAAAAACTTAACACACGTTAAAACAGCATGAAAATAGGTGCAGTAGTTTTTGTGTTTATCGCGAACAGACAAACAGACGCGGTGGAGGACTTTGTTTTAGTCTTTTTAGAAATGTAGTGATTGGCAAACATGGTAATATTATGAGGGTTTATTTTACTAAGTAGTTTTTTGAATACTAAAGATAGTGTCGTCTCAACATTTGACAGACGCGTTCGCCATACACAGAAACACTAACGCCATGTTTATTAGTATCGCGTGGCATTTGTTTTTAAGCCGATCATGGACTAGTTCACTTCGGTTTAGAGAAGACCGTTTTGGGACCAAGTTCGAAGGTGTCATTGTGGCATGCAGTTCGCCCAGTCTTTACACAGTAATATAAGTAGTCAATGGTTGGCAGTCCAGTCGAGTCTCAAAGCCGTCTGACGACCACGACCACAAGTGACAAGATGTTATTAAATCTTAATTATTATGCTTTTTAAAATAATAATGTCATTGCTTTTTAGTGAAACACGCGAATACCTAGTGTTTTATGAAGATTAACATGTTGAAATAAATTCTCAATTCATAGTGGTCGCAGTCCATTAGGGTGGCGTCACACGACCGCGGCTCCGCAGCGACCTCCGTCCTGTAAATGGTGTGACACGAGGCTTATTTATAAGTCTCCGGAGCCTTCGCGAATATTTAATGCGCTCGGTGGCCATTTGCGCGATCTGTTTATGAAAATAGCTGCTTTACTTAAGTGTGCCGAGATCGGGTCACCGAGATTGGGAGATATTGATTTTTGGTTATACGAACGTTATGACTATAAAATCATCATCGTCAACCCACTTTACTGCAATATAAATGGGCACGTGCACCTGTCAGAATATGAGTGATTTGAAAAGGCTGTTGTCTATCTACCACGTTGGTCTAGTGCAGGTTGGCAGACACGCTATTGAGGATATCTCCTGATATTTTCACCTTTTGAAGCAAGTGATAAACGCATATGACTACGAAAGTCCAGGGGTATGGCATGCCTTGGCATCACTAAGCTATCAATACTGCTTAAACTAAAATATACAGAACCTACATTCCAATAGTAGCGGCCGCTCTCAATCATATCAAAGACAAACACATTTTTTATAGTACGGCAAATCCTCATGGACCTTCTGCCACTAGGGATTCTGCAGGGCCGGCACTTCTACTCACTAAAAACCACACTTGCGTTCACCTTATCTTCTAGTCACGGGAATCGGGAAATTCGCCACGAACGTGACAGAAAGACAAATACCTTATTATTGTGAACTCTATCACCACCACGCAATGAGCAAGCGTGATGATAGCTCTCTCCTTCTCCGAACCAGTTTTTTTGTCCTCCAGTGGGATATAATTAAACTAATATAATCTATGTTTAATTAAAATACCAGTGATTGTCCCCGAGACAGGTCTGAGCCCAAGCAAACCTGTACTCCAGTCCAGTTCTTAGGTATTCTAGCAAAAGAAATCGATGTAACTAACTAGATTAGCATTCGATATGGTGTAAGATTACATACTATCCCACGGTACCAACGATGGCTAACTTGAAACAAAACGTCAGATAAACTTATAGGTTCAAGATCTCTTAAAAATCTAAAGGGTAAAGAATTTTTGTTACTTGGTATAATGGTTCTGAATTCCATTTGCAGGTTGACTAGTGTTATTAACCTTATAAGTTAAACATACCGTCATGTGGCCGTGGGTGTACACCTTTATTCTAAGCTATAGTCTTTATCAGAATCATAAAATAGGGCAATATTATTATACTGGTTTCATGACACTTACGCAAATATTAGACATTGAAATAAAACTACTTTTACTCGACTGCCTAAGAAGGGTTGTGTTTGACGTGTATGTATGTATGTCCGTTCTTATGTCCGCTCGTAACTAATCAACAGCTCAACCGACTTAGATAAACAATACCTCATTAGATTTGTCTGGATGTATAATTTTATAGGGTGTATAATTTATTACGGATTTTAGCGCTTTTTTGTTTAATTTAGTTTCTGATCGATTTACGTCGGGGTCTAGATTATAATATAACCGTATAACGCTATAAAAATCGCAAAAAAGTTGTTTTATTTCAATAGGACTATAAACTGCATATTTGAATGCAAGATATATTAGGTCTGTAATATGAACAATATCGCGTACGTCGGAGGTCCGTATCGCGGCTCGCGATAACCTAGGATTATATCTGCACATCCGTCTCAACGGCCGCGGTGTCAGTCACGAGCGGTGGCGACTGGCGGTGGCGGGACAACACAGTACTTAGTTATGACGTCACGTGACGTAAATGATATTAATGTTTGTTTCTATGAATAGATGTTTTAAACACACTTTTGCAAATTTCTGTATTTTTTTAAAATACTTGATGGAGCCGGCATTTCCTAGTTGATGACCTCTGAGACGAAACGCCAAAACTAACTGAGAGATTATAGTCTGTTCTAGATACGAGGACAAAGGTAGATCTGAATAAGAAAGGTATACAATGGTGTGGTAGAAATGGCCTCTTGAAGAAAGAGCCTTAGCAGTTTTGAGTGGTCCAGTCCTAGTGTGACTGACGGCACGCACGACACACTGCATATAATATTGTGCTGGGTCGTTAAGAAGACGGATGAAAGAAGACTACAGAAGGAGTGATTAGAATGGACGACATAAGGAGCTGCCAGTGACAGATAAGTTAAAGGGGAATCGTTTACAGTTCTCGCCAAACTTATTGTCCGGGTTGAAGTTGGCACGAGCCAACTTCAACCCGGACAATAAGTTTGGCGAGAACTGTAAGTACAGGGGAAATTGTACAAAACTACATAGTATAGGTGCAACTGTGTTTTTTCAGTACCTGTTTTCTTCTAACGTCTCTTTCTGAGCACTGAAATTCCATCAAAACTAAAGCTATTTGCAGACAGACAGACTGCGTCTGAACAGATTTGTATCACAAAGCTAAACTCGTTATCTTGGATGCATCTGTCGTGAACAGTCACGCTCTGATCTTATTTGTGAAGCATTATACTTATAAATACTAAGGTTAAACTCTCATTGTGTGTGGCATTAGGGCTTGGACACGTCACCGACTTTTAGTCGCAGGACACTGGTTATTGGACATATTGCGCTTGTGTTCCGCCTGATTGCAATTACGTCATTCGATACGTACTCAAGTAGTTACTGATAAGAATTACTGCTCAAGTCGTGAGAACCTATTTGCATCCTAAATTTGCGAAAGGAGACCGGTTATTATTGCATAATAGGTATTTGTAATTATTTTGAATTAGAAAATAGCACAAATTAATTTTAATTCTATCCTATTGGTATCACTTGTACACTTTGTCAACTCATGTAATCTGAACTTGGTAAAGAGATGGCGCTTTTTAGACTTAAAGAAGATGCAGGATAAAGGGCAGAAGCGAGTAGATTGTTGTAAAATGTTTATCCGCGGCTGTTTTGTAATAGTTTTGTATAGTATAACTAATAGGACGGATGTCTAGATTCATTTGACACAAGACAACGACTGCGGCGTGAGCAACTAAACAAATTATTTGTCATGCGCCTGAACTCGCCCGACACGACACGATATGCGCTTTGTGATCTACATTTTATTTTCTTTACGCGTCGATGCAATCTAGGGACCACAGTGAGAGGTGCCAGCGGAAGCAATTAAAACATATCATATACCCTGTGTTCCCCGATGGATTAGGTAGAGATGCTGCTGTTTGCGTGGTATATAAAATTGAGGTCCTATGTAAAAAAGGGCGAGCCTATTACAATTAACCGGGCACAAAGCTAAACTTGGAGTCGCTACCAACAACACTTTGCTTTACCGGGGGACCGAAATCAGGACCTTTTACTCAGCAGTCGTACGCCAAAAATGACGAGGCACTGAAAATGAAAAAGAAAATGTTTATTTATTAATTAAAAAGTTTTACGCTAAATGCTAGTTAATCAACAAAGCACACATCTATAGTTACTCATATGTGGTAAAATCAACACTTTTAACTTAATTAATTAAAAGTTTTAACATCAGAATCACGATCTATCAAATTCTTGAAGACCACGGAGTACGAATGAAATGGAGTGAGTGCTCGAGTGTTAATGTCGGGCATGTCGAGGCGAAGCCATCTTATAAATAACCTGAAAGTTACAACTGTTCAAATGCGTTTGTATTAAAGAGGCCATCGTTAAATTTCATCTAGCAATTAAAGGCGACGTAAGTAAGCGGTTGGTATTAATTACATCTTTATTAAAAGCGTCGGCAATGAAAGCGCCAATATTATTGCCGTCAATATGAATAGCTTCGGTATTATTTGTATAAAGGCCATATTGTCAGTATGGATAACGCCACTATAAATTATTATTGATGAGACACCTCATCTCCTTTAGAATGTTAATAATTACAACATACTAGCTTTTACTCGCTACTTCGTTTGCGTGTAATAGTTACTTTGTTCAACCCCATCAAGCCTTTTTCGCGACACAATGTAGCCTATGTTCTTCGCCAACGTCTAATCTATATCTTTGTACCAAACATCATAAGTAATTTTTGGCGTAAAAGCTTTACAGCCGTTAGACAGTTACTTGAGCATTTATAAGACTCCATTTGTTCCATGCTCCGTACCCGTCCCTTTCTCATATGCATTAGCGCGGAGATTGCAAGATTCGCACCTGCGCGTGTTAATATATACTAAACAGTTGCTCATTGTTTGTGCAACGGACCAAGTAACGGAATACCGTCGTGGTGATTTTAAACTGCAACAGTAGTAAAAAATGTTGAGCGGTGACCCGTGATAGCTTTGGAGAACTGGATGCAGTAGGTGGACTTTTTGACAAATCGCTAAATCCCAAAGTTGCAGTTAATCAAATTTTATTTTTAACAGGCAATTTATTTTTATAATGTATTAGTTACATGTAATTTGACTAGTTGTTGTATGGTTTGATCTGTATTGTGAGTTTTTTTATGGTTTATGTCGGCAAAGCAGACAAGCCACCTGATTGTAAGTTAAGTAGTCATCGCCGCCCACGAACACCTGCAACACCAGAGGCATTGCCGATTTGTTGCTGATTCCGATTGCAAAGCAATTGAGAGGTTCCAACTCGCTCTCAAACCATTACGTTTGGCGAGTGTACCATGTAATTTTCTCATTGTAAAGAATAAACAATCACAAAAAAGGTAGTCGCCAGTCAGGCAAATCCCTATAGATCCTACCCAGCAAGTCAGATCTTTTCAATGTTTTTTCCAGCATGTAGAACACTTCCTAAAGAAGAACTATTCATGTCACTATTTCCCACACGGGTTTGATTGGGTCTTAAAATCTGTTGAATTGTAGGTTTACAACACTGTTTAACTCAGTGTTATGTGATGTTTTACCGTTCATTCCGAAGCATTAACGGGAATGATTACTTCTAGCTACGAGTAGATAGTGGTTTTCCATCAAGTGTGGCGAATGTGCTCGCCAACGACGCTTTCCAAAACAAAAAGACGACAGCTTGTTACATTTAAATCTAAAGAATATTTATGTTCCTGTTGTGCTTAAATCCATTAAGACATGTCGACCCTGGCCTTACTTGACGCAGTCGGGTAATAAATGACTTAACTAATAAAACGTAGCGGTTCTCACACATCCGTCACACACGTGCGCGCCTCGTAAAACTAACATAATGTATCTATGTAACTATTAAAAAAATTAACTGCATAGTGCCCACTGTATCTTGGCATGCGGCGGAATTACATATTATTTTGTTTTGCTTTTCCTAGTTTTGGGCAGGTAGTCTTTAATCGCACCGCCCTCGCTATATTCAGTTGTCTTTATCGACACACTCTGAAAGAAGAGGTATCAATCCATATGTCCTAGGGTTGACCCACAACGGTTGTATGCAGAATTGATCACTGCATTCTTCAATGGAGTTTACGAGTGCCTAATATATTTTAAGATCATATTTTCATTTATCATCCAGTCAGCAGTTTGATAGTGTGATAGCGAAGCTGACTATGCAAGGTGAAACGGACGAGCAATATAAAAAAATATTGTCACTCGCAAAGTCAATAGGTAGCTATTCGACACAACGGTTCATTTATTCACTTGTCTATCGAAATAAGGTTTAGCCATTTGTATTTGATATATTTTAAATTCCGTCACAAGCAGCGCTAGGTGCCATCTTACACTAGTCTACTATACTATAACTACTTCAAATAAAATATAACGTCTGTGTGTCTCACCGCCGCGCGCCGAAGCGGCGCTTGTATCTAAATTTAATGCGCTGTAATAAATGAGTCGTCTTTGACGTTGTCTATTAGTGGACAAACAATTAGTGTTTTACTACCGACGCGACGCGGCTCACGCGGCAGACAACACAACTATAGAAGGTCCACTTTACTCAGTCCTTCGATACGTTTCTACAGTTTTCGCCAAACTTATTGTCCGGGTCGAAGTTAGCTCGTGCCAACTTCAACCCGGACAATAAGTTTGGCGAGAACTGTATCTACCTATGTATTTATTACGCTAAACCTAATACTGTAACGGTGCTCGGTAATGGAAAGTCTACTAGTCTACTAGGTGTCCTTTATGTAGATCATATATTTCTATTCATCATCATCATATTTCTATTATAAGATGTCGATTTCGACCATTTAAATCCATTTATTCTTCTTCTTTGAAGTGCCTCTCCAATTACTGGAGATTGGCTGTCATTTCGGAAAACTTCAGTCTGTCTTTCAGTCAGTTTTTAGTCTGTCAGCCTGTTCAGCGGCGCTGTTGATCCACCGCCGGTCCACTCGCGAATATTGCACTGCCACTTTCTTTTTCGGCCTGCTGATCTTCTTCCAGGCACTTTGCCCATAACTATAAGTTGCAGCAGTTAGTATCTATCATGTCCCATAATATCACCCAGATAACCAACTTTTCTCTGTTTGACGATCTGCATAATATGTCCCTGATCCCACATGACCATGACGCATAGGACAAGTGATGACAAGTGCGGTTTTTAGTCGGTATTAGTCCGACATACCCTGCTGCGAGGGTCCATGAGGATTTTTGGGACATAATAAAAAATAGAAATTTGACATTCAAATCGACAAACGAGTAGAAACAAAATCTATGGCAATGACACAATCTTTGGACAAGTCGCACGGGCTGTCACTACTGTCATTTCTATAGATTTTGTTTTATATTAGAATGTCAAATTGCAACTTGTCTAGCCAGTAGTCCTACTGCGTACATATCTGTGTTACGTCGCGACACAGAAGCCGAATAAGACGTTTGAACATGTTAGTGGTTAAATTGTAAGCCACTTGCCTTGTTAGCTGTTACCGCGGCCCAATATAACGAGGTACAGCTGTAGTGGCAGCCATCAATGACTAATTAACTAAACAACCAATAAAAGAGTCGTAGATATTGTACTTATAGGTAGCGCAATATTGCTCGGGGAAGATGGCACCGAAAATAAAGTTCACGCTCCTGTACTAAAGGCGGCTTGATCGGCCAAAAAGTTTATAGAACTTTTACGGTTTGAATTAATAACCTATTTGTCGATTGTTTTCCCTAATGGAAGTATACATAAGCTCCACAAAAGTAAAAATTTATATCTCAAGTAAGGAAGACAATCGACAAATACGGCTGTTAGTCTTAAATACTGCTCACTGCTTAAAGTTTTTGGAAGTAGTTGTAGTGTTGTTGAGTTAGATAGTTCTCTGGCTCCTCATACTCACATGTCGCAATACAGCAGGAGGATGCTAGCTAACTATATATTCCAACATGCTTCTATACTCAGCCAGATCATTAAATATTACCCCTAAAAACATTTTTTTTCATGTCTATGGTCTAGCAATAGGCTCGTGAAATGACACGTTCCCTATTTCATCAACCCTCAAAGCATTGTCTATTTTTCTGGCTGTATTGTATAAGCGCCATTATGTGTCAAAGAAAAATTGTCTTTATAAGCCTGGTCCGCCATGAGCGGAGTAAAACCTCTCCATGACTCGCTGACACCAGCACCGCGCCTCACGTCACAATGATGGATGGCGCAGGTGACATGCAACGCGTGTGTATGTGTGTGAATGAATATGTATGTGATTGACGTGAGGATTACACACTGATATATGGAGTCAAATATACCAAGATTAATGGGAGATTGAATAGGATACAGACTTTGTAAATTAGTAAGCATAGCACCAGCGGTAAAGGTAGGGCTCGAGTAGTATGGAGCATTCGTTACTGGGAGTCTACTCCCTAAGCACGAAGTCCGTAGTTACGGCCTTCGTTACAGGCGTTTCCTTACTCCGTATCACCTACGGACGAATGACTCGTTCGGGGCCCGAATTAAGAATGAATGACAACACAATTTGACAGTTGTTGGTACAAACTCGCCATGTGTTTTTACCTATCCGAAAAATTTTACCTGACACTTGTTTTGACGAATCTTTGTCTGGGCTACTTTCGGACGGACCCGTTATTTCGTTGAAGGAGACCCCCTGGTACTGACCCTGTATGTTTACGGGGAAACCTTCAACAGATATGCGGGGCTTAGACCGTAAAGTGTAGATCCTTACCTACAAAAACCGGTGGCCACCTTCAGCACATGGTGGCTTCAACCTTTGGATCGGAATGCCTGCTAGAGCTCATTTCACTGTGCTGTGCTTATGAGGGGACTGGAACTGTACTGATACTGATTTCTGTACTGAACTGATAGCCTAATGATATGACCGACCGTAGACTGACAAGTCGCGCACCCTTTTTGGAATCTTGTGCGTATTAATAGTTATTTATCTCTGTATTATATGTTTGTCTGTGTGTCTGCGTGCACGCACCTGGGCGACCGCGCGCACAAATTATACCCTTATGATGATTTACTGCGCAAATTGATACGTTGTTTTAGATTTATACCTAGACGTGGGCAAACTATTGCCTTCTCTAATTGTAGGCATGTGCAGTATGTCTGCCAACGTCCACCATTCTCTTGGAACATGAAACTGCTTTGAAATTATCTATTCTGTGTTTTGAAGTAGACACCTATCATTTTCTTAGTAAAATAGGAAATGTTAATTTTCATTCTAATTTGGGCAGGATATTTGTTTCCTATCCTATATGGCTTCATTAAGCAAAATTTTCCCCGTATTTTTATTATCTGAGGTCAGGAGCGTCCGATTCGTTCCGCCAACGATTCCTCACCATTCCCGGCGTTGACGGCCATTTAAAACTACTCCTGGCTTACAATATTGGCTCCTGATCTAACGACTATCATTTCGTATTTTCAATAGCAATCTGACAAATAGTAGTAACATTTACAAAACTTACATTTATGAAACACCTCTATAATTTGTTGAAATTAATAAAAAGTTTCCTGCCGAGGTTTTCCCAAGAGACTACAGCATGGGGTTCTTCAAAAAGGGTGTGACGATCACATAAAATCATTACCTTCGAGACAGTTGGGTAATTTAAAGAATTTCTCATCGACTGATGTAACCAGGAAAGCAGCCAGTTCCCATAGGTATCAGTGCACGCATGGCCCAATGGTCGCGGTCCACCGCTCCGCTCCGCTCCCGACATGCCGCATGCGTCGGTCAATGAAATGTCAAATTACTGCTTCACTTATGCAGACGCATCTGTACAGCAACAGTGTACTACAGTGTAGTTGGTAAATACTATTATTATGAACCACTATGCAAAAAATACAATGGTCAATGGGTGAAAAAAAGATTTTTGAAAATAGAATAAGACTTCATGCTCTATTGGTATCAACGGTAATCGGTACCGCGGTCGGAAGCGAAATTTAACAGGGGGGCTAGACAAGTTGCATTTTGACGTTCGAATCGACAAACAAAATGTATGTAAATGACATTAGTGACAGCCCGATTTGTCGAAAGCTTGTGTCATTTCCATACATTTTGTTTGTCGATTCGAATGTCAAAATGCAACTTGTCTAGCCCCCAAATGGTTTTCGAAGTTTCGCGGTAATGACCAAACAAAGACTATATAACCACACTCTATGTGACCAAAATACCGCGCCATACCATCCAGGTAAGCAGTATATTTTCGCTTGCTTTGTGAAACATAGCGGCAGCGACGGCAGCGGCAGCTTGAGTTAATCAGTAAGAATCATTTATACATTACAGTTGCTGTAATGCTGCTCCTGTGTGGCCCAGCCTTAAACATTAAGCATTATGTCAATACACCAAAACACGTAACAATTTACATATTAAGTGCATTAATATGTCATTATTCATAATTGCATTGACACCATTCTGCGTTCGACACATCGGCGGCGCACGTCCGTGTCCGCTGCCGGTGGCGGTGGCGCGGCGCCGACCATACGACGTATACTTCACGATTCACGTAAATTGATATTAATATTGCTATTGTTAAACGAAGCTCGTACGAACATGGTTGAGAAAAGGCTAGAAAGAAGGAAGAAGATGGCGTGGGAGGCAGTCACACGATCGAGTCCCACGACCAGGGCGTCATTTTGATGAGACCACAAACGCCTGTGTTTACACCTGTTCCGCGAAAGAGTAGGCAGAGCTGTGCTCATGTATGGAGCACTCATATCAGGGATGTTGGCTTCTTAGGTCCAATTATGTTTTGGGGTCTATGGGAGCTTGTCTAGTACTAATTCCGACATGATACTGAGTCAGTACTAACTGTGACGTAGGCACTTAACACCCAGGACCTCAAACAACTGCCGTACATACGCCTACGGCCTTTAGCATTGTAACTTGTAAGAGAATCGACGGTAAATTTCTCATTTCCCGCCCATACAATTTGTACAGTAATGTTCAAAAATATTAACTACATACCTTCATACTTTCCTTTAGTATGTATGTACGAGTACTATAACATATTTAGTGGTATAGCACCTCATAATGACATATTACATTAGCCCGCTCGCAGTCGTGGTAATCCGCTAATTAATTATGTAGCTAGAGGGAGGGGCGAGTGATGACAGACTTGTAATTTTAAGAGCGTGAGTGTTAAGCCTGCCTCACATGGGTACCTACAGTATAACATACGGTAGAGTAAGATATATTACAGTGTACATACTGTCAGGAGACTTGCCAGAGCACCGTGGTTCGAGGTACATCTGATTCGCTCGATTCGAATTCATATTATGTTGATTAATAATAACCTACTCAGTTATCATTCTTAGAACAGTGAAGGAAAAAATATTGTAAGTAATGAAAACTAGATTCCTTAGTGAATTTCACAATTCTTGATGTTGTATGAAGTCTCCTAAACCACACTAGGCTTAACCAAGGTCGGAAAGCTTTCCTAAAATGTAAGTGACTACGACATAGGACTCAAGGTAAGTGCTCTAAATTAAAGTACCTAAGTAAGGAGTAAGAAGAGTCTCTAATAGTTAAACACTATTATGTACCAACTTTCAGACTAGAAGAAGAATACAATCTTTTATTTTACTTATATTTTATTTCGACCAAGAGTAGCAGAGGGTTGTGATAAAACTATGTGCTACTTAACTAATGTAAACCCAGCTTTATGGAGCTTTAGAGAGCTTTACTTGTGAGTTGTGACTTACATTATGTTTATTTAGTTAGTCGCTTTTGGAGCATGAGCTGAATATGTTCATTAATTAAACAAACAGACATTAATTTACAGAATTGTGTTTAGTGTCCCAAGGGTTGCCGCCTACAGAAGTTAAACCGCTTCCAAAACAAGCCGCAACGAATAGCAGATTAACTGCGGCCAGCATCGTCTAAACATGCAAACTATTAATAAACTAGCCTTTGACCGCGACTTCGTTCGCGTAGAAGTTGAATTTTTCTCCCGTTTTTGCAACATTTTTAATTGATACTCCGCTCTTATTGGTCGTAGCGTGATGATATATAGCCTATAGCTTTCCTCGATAAACGGGTTATCTAACACTGAGAATTTTTCAAATCAACAAAACAAACAAACAAATGACCTCTTCAGCTTTATAATATTAGTGTAAATGTATAGATACATAAAATTATAAATAAAATAAATGTACTGGGACATTTTTACACAGTACCATCTAGTAGTTTGGGACTAGATAATGGATATAATAATTACATACTTTTTTTGTAAATATGTGCTTGTAATACGTAAGTAACACCCGACAAACACAAACACTTAAAGTTAATTACAATAAATGTTTGTGTTCTGTTGGAATCGAACCCACGACCTCGTGATCAGCAGTCCGGTACTCGAACCGCTAGAGCACAGACGTCGTCAAATAAATTGCTCATGTGGTCAAGTTAAAAGTTACAAAATATAAGCAAAGTTAGGTGAAGTCGCCACTCGTGTTACGCACTCACTTTGATGTCTCAAGTGCTGCTTGCCCGCGTCGTAGTGACGCGCTGCGGATATTTGCGGATAAACTGTTACGGCGTTTGTGCACTACAAGGAATTTTACGGTCCGGCAGTCCGATATGGTAGGTCATATTAAAAGTATCCTAGTTTGTGCATTGTACGTAATTTTACCGTCCGACATTTTACTTTTCCCCATCCCGGGGCGTCACTGCATCCGTGATGATGAGGGGGTGCTGCGGGCGCGGGGTAAAACAAAAATGCGCTTGAACTACCCTAAACCACAATACAAGCTGCGTCGCACCGATCCGAGAAAAGACGGACAAGTGCACAAGCCAATCATCCGGCTTTTTCATGCCACATCGGACCGTAAAATGTCCGACCGCCGGAACGTAAAATTCCTTGTAATGCGTAAAGCTCTTAGGGCTTGTTTCACCACCTCTGGACAGCCGCTTCCCTTTAAATTATCTGGCAAGTAATTTAACGGGAACTTTCTAGGAGGTAGTAAAACAGGACCTAACAGTTTATCCGCAAACAAATCCAAGTCAGCCGCTCAGAGAGCAAAAGGTCTTGGATAGGTCTCGCTCAAAGGTCTCCGCAATTTTTTTTATTGTTCGTTCTATACTATTTATTAGAAGAGAGACATGCGTCAGGTATTCTAAGTTTGTATAATTACCGTGGCGGATACGCGTCTACCAGTACTCGAACAAAACAGCCCTAGCAATTTAAAATGTCACACCCTATTCAATCACATCATCCGAATCTAAACTTTTTATCATTTGCAATAAGATTAAAATTCCGGTAGCAAAGTAAATCCTTGCAGTTTAACGATCTAACAGATACTTATTAGTGTAATTGCTTAATACCAAGCTGCGTTGTAAAATGAACCTTGTGGCATATGAATAAAGTAGATTTTAGAGATTAGTCAATTTATAGTGTTTGTGATACTAAACTGTGTAATTGCTTAGTGCGTGTTGTTATTTGAAATTGTATCTTATTTGTATGTTGTTAGGATGAGTTTTTGTGTCGTGCACGTTGTTACGGAAATAACGAGTGTTTTGTGAGCACTTTGTAGTAAATGTTTATTAGATTATTGTGTTAGTAATAAATGGGGAGCATTGTTTAATGTTTTTATGTTGATATTAATTAGCAATGACACAAGCAACACCCACGAGACTCTGTGACTCTCTATCATTATTTTACACACATCATCACGCCTGTGGGTATTAAGCAGAGGTGTTCTAATGTACACCAACAGTTCGCCGGTATGTTTTGGTCCCATATGGATTTGTGCCCAGTTATGATCGCCCCTATTACACGTAACCCGAAAATACCGTAATTGTGTGTGTACATTTGTACACCTCTGACTTCCCTCCGGAGAATAGGTATAGGTGTGTTGAAACAAAATAAATACTTAAGTATTTCTTGCAGCCAGTACGGAGAAACTTATTAACAATTAAGTAGGTACATACCGTTTATAAAAACCAATTCTAATACATTTTAATTAAAATTACTTACATTAGGTACATACAATATAAACATGAATTTACTCTAAATATTAAACTGAGTTTATTAAAACAATGTATTTCTAAATTCGGTAATGATTCAATATTTAGAAAGGTAGTTGTGCAAAAAAATGTTTTATGTAGGAAACAATAAGGTGTACATTAGGTTAGAGCGGAGAGTATACGAAATAATTATTGTTTTGCAATGGAAGCAGTAAAGGGATAACGAGGTGGGGTCGCAGTGATAGCGTGGAAGTGCAATACGGTGTCACTAGTAATTACGAGCTCTTGGTGAAGGGGTTGAATCGGGATAATAGTCACTGGCCTCGGTAGTAAAGAGTCGTGTATTTGCAAAAGGCTTGTTACCGCACCGCTCTAATCAAGTGCACTCAGATCCATCATCCACCAACTTACCTATATAGTATATAATACCCGCCTGAAATAATATTGTTATACTTAAAAAAAAATATTACTGCTGCTGTATTTCTTGCTAGACCAATGTGGCAGTGGCAATTTTTTTATACTAAGAATTAATCGTAGTTAAGACTCATAATGTGCGTTCTTGGTGGGCTATACTAAAGAAATACGAACATGACCATCGTCCTGTCTGTCCGCTTCCACCGTCACCCCACCCCGTAAGCTCCAAATCGCGTGCCTGGAAGCATTAACGCGGCGCGCGTCTTATCGACACTTCATAACTTAACGCAGCCAACTTACTTGCAATGTACGTCACTCCAAATGTTGGGCATACATCAAGCTAGCAAGCAGGGTAGGTAATCCTTTGGGGGGGTGGGGGTCACCTGTACCTATGTCGGGCTTATACCGATCAGAACGTTCATAACGACCATGGCGGGCTGTGGAACAGCGCTTGAACCCATTAGGTATCGTCTTCGTCACAGCAGACACTCCATAAAAACACTACGATTCCGTTGCTTACCACAACTACATAGCCGAGGTGACATAAGTACTCGCGTATATGTGCGTATAGTGCGCTAAGCTTTTCACCAGACAACAAACGCTACTTCGAAGTGCGGGGGCAATGAGGTCTGAAGGTCTTGTGCTGATAGAGAAGAAACAATAAAGTTTATGCAATATATATTAATATTCAGTAGCTTGATAGCGGAGGCGGACTAAAGATGAAATCAAATTTGTCCATCAGTTCCCTTCCTCGATTCAATTCTTCTATGCGGTATCGCTTGCAGTACGGATGCACACATTTTATTGCCTCTTTATGCACAAACGAAAATCTTGGCAATTGGTGGAAAGTTAGTTAGCTATATGTATAATATACTTCACTTTACCTTACCTACAAACTGTTTACGTGTATTTTTTCTTAGTTCTGTATTGATGCTAATTGTGACCTCCTCTTTTGTTCACAGGTACGTTTACTCCAATCCAAAGAGAACACAGCTGTTACACTGCCTACCCCGATGGTAGTCAGTCTTGACAACATGTATGTATGACGTAAACCCCATAATGAAATAGACCGTAGTCATGTAGAAGTTTTAACTATGACCCAATGTTTTATGCCACCGGTGCGTCGTGGGCCGGGACTTGTGCCGGGATAGCGTTGTGCATATTAAGTCCGCTGGCTCATGTTGTATGCACCAACTTTATATGATCTGTTTGTGTTTTAATTAGTTGTGGACCGTTGTGGTACACTGATGCCCTTGGAAGAGCCTGTTGGTTATCGTGGTCGTAGTTTAAATAAAAGAAAGAATGATTATTCCAATATCTTCATGCCATATACTGTATAACTGCTAGGCACAGGTCTCCTCCTAAAGTAAGAGGGGTTAAGTTAAAGTCTACCACTCTGCAGCTGGCCAAATGGAAGGTGGCAGACTTCCCACACTGGTGACAAGGTATGTAGGTCCCTCACGACGTTTTCCTGATTGTGTTAATTAATTATTTAATAATAAATGATTATAAGTCTGAGGTGCCATGAATTCGATCTCGAGTCGTAGGGACTTGGCAGTGGTCATATCTATTATTTCATTTAATTACTACGTGTTGCCTGCTTGCTTCACTCGCACACTATTACTATTAGAACTAAAGAAGAATAAAAGCTATATAATACAGTAAGGTATCCTCGAAATCCGTTCTGCAGTTTTTGGTAAAAGAGTAACTAACATCCATCCATCCTCACAAACTTTCACGTTTTCTAATAATTATTATTAGTATAGGATTACCAACTTAAATTACGTATTGAGGGGACCATTCACAGCACACTACCAAGCTATACCCACCGTATACGAGCCCTCGTCCAAATACTTTTGTGTGGTTTTTTTAGGTTCGCTATTTATTTTCCTAGATTTCAGAACCTCCATCCAGTCTCCCGCCCCCTCACAGGCTTACAATAGAGCCTACATACTCGTACAGTAAGTAGTAGATGTATGTACCTATAGCTAGTGCGTGCCCCGCGGCGCCGTCTGTCCGGGACGTACCGCCCCGGCTGTTAACATTCAAATAATAATGTCTGTTTGTGTATCATAAAATGGGGTGGAGGAATTAAATAGGGGGAGTTTTAGTTCAGTTCAGAGGTAATGATGGGGCACGAGACAAATCTATACTTCTATACTAATATTATAACGAGGAAAGATTTAATTGTTTTTTGTTTGTTTGAATTTAATAAGCTCCGCAACTACTGCACCGACAAGTGCTAGACAAGTCGCATTTTGACATTCGAATCGACAAACAAAATGTATGGAAATGACACAAGCTTTCGACAAATCGGGCTGTCACTAATGTCATTTACATACATTTTGTTTGTCGATTCGAATGTCAAATTGCAACTTGTCTAACCCTCCCTGGGACCCACGTGGTCTAGAAGTTTCTTATAAATTATACCCGGGGATAGTGTAGCTTACACTATCCCCGGGTATAATTTATAAGAAACTTGTAGACCACGTGGGTGAAGCCGCTAGTGGAAAGCTAGTGAGTTGTAATCATAAAAGAATATAGTATATAGTGTACTGTCCCACACTCCCACTGGTGGGCACGGCCGCCCGTACACTGGCCTAGTGTACAGTGTGGCATACTTCACACACCTTCAAGGAGTATTATGTTTTAGGAGACCGTTTACATGTGTAAGTAACATTACAATTTCAGTATGTCCTCCTCCACTTCCGAGTACACAGCACTTACAGTAAGCCGGCTCTCGGCAGGTGGCGCCACTATCTCAGGGTGATAATATAACACTTTACGATGATGTGCAGTGAATCCGTTTTATGTGACGCTCCACGAGTTGTGAATGTCAATAGCAGTAAAGTGCTCGCATAACAAGGCTCTACATACAAGATTATAGGTCACGCTGTACATATCTTTCGACTCGCTCACATACCTTTTATAACGTTGTGAAGTCTCCTTTAGGGTGCTGGTTTCATTGCAATGTTTTTGCCAAGTCATAGGTCTCGAGTTCGAGTCCAAGGCACGTAATTTTTTTGTACCACTAAGGTGGCAAACAAGCATACGGCCCGCCTGATGGTAAGCGGTTACCATAGCCTATGGACGCTTGCAACACCAGGGGTATCACTCGCGCGTTGCCGACCCGAGAAACCTCTTAGAGGTTTATGGAGGATTCACTGCGCCGACAGTTTGAGGGAATATTCCTCTTACTGCCAGCGCAGCGATCCTTAGAAGGAGCTCTGGCGACCTTACTCACGGCAGGAACACAACACAACAATAAAGTGTGTTATTTGGCTGCAGTATCCTGTAAGGTACTTCCCCAGATGGGTTGCTCCAGATTTAAGCCATAAATGGCTGTGCCCTACCTCTCTTAAAGACGTCTCTGACTTTTCTAAATCATGCGCGTAATTTTCACTCGCCTTAACGGTGAAGGAAAATATCGTGGGGAAACCTGCATGCCTGAGAGATTTTTCTCGACGGTATGTGAAGTCTGCTAACCCGCATTAGGCCAGCGTGGTGGATTATAGCCTAACTATATTATATATCGTTTTAAGAGGTGACCAGTGCTCATCAGTGGGACGATCGGTGATGATGTTGCCATTGGAAGGAGGAGGCAGCGTTGCTTTGTAGTACAAGACGTTTCATATCATCATCCTGCCCTTCTCCCAATTCACTCAAGGTCGGCGCAGTATGTATTTTACTTCCATACATCTCTATTAGCCGTCATCTCGTCATTCAATTCCTTTGTGCTCATATCCTTTCTCACACAGTCTATCCATCATTGGCCTTCTTCTTGCACACACATCCACATTCATTCAGTACAAGACGTTTGCACCGCGTTTAATTCTTCAATAGAGTAACAAAATAGTCGCGTAACTGTGGTTCACCTGCAACGGTTCTGTCATCAATGTTGTATCTGTATGACTATAAATTACATTACCCGTCGTTATAGCGGAGTGTGCTGTATATTATAAATAATAATAAAATCTATCGCTATCTGACTGTCGCTCGTAAAGATACAATATAATAATATTTATGACGCTATGATAAAAATATATTGTACTAGAGTCCCGCCAGCTGCTTCGCCCGCGTGATCTTGATAACTTTTTTCCCCGTTTTTGCAACATTTTTCATTGCTACTCCGCTCCTATTAGTCGTAGCGTGACGGTATATAGCCGATAGCCTTCCCCGATTAATGGGCTATCCAACACTGAAAGATTTTTTCAAATCGGTCCAGTAGCTTCGGGGCTTATTCAATACAAACAAACAATCAAATCTTTCCTTTTTATAATATTAGAATAGATAATACATATTATAGCTTTCGCTCGCAAATACATTTGCGTGGATGTCTTTTATCATGTAAGTCCGACTGTTGTTGTGAAACTATATTGAAGAGAACATATTCTAATACTAATAAGCGGTTGAATATCAGTGTTTTACAATAAGCGATTACCGTTGGAACGTTTTGACTATTTAATTGAACCAAGTTGTAGTACCCAACATCTAAAATATTTACTTGTAAAAGTATTTTATCTTTACAGAAATGCCTGGATATCTTTCCCATGTTTCTATGATTAAAATAAACCTTATTGCTTGCAAGTTACAGTACAACTTTCGAGAAAACTCTAGTCAGAATTCAGTATTGTGTGCTCATCTCTATGTACATACAATCATAGGTGAGCTACAAACGACTATGTGTTGCGTACACAGCCGCATGTAACCGCAGACGTGGGGGAGGCTCGCGTGCGGCCGCCCTAGCAGACGCGCTCGTGAATGATGCAATGTAATTGTGAATGAAGTTACGTTACGTTGGTATTTATTACGTTAGTGTTGGGGTGCACTGCACGTTGCTGATATCTCTATCTCATCCCCTTAATATTATAAATGTAAAAATGTGTTTGTCCCTCAATCACGCCATAACGGCTGAACGTATCTAGATGATATTTGGCACAGAGATAGATTGACTTGTTCTGTAACATCGTGTGCTTGTAATAAATACCACGGAAAAATAGTCTAAAATAGCATATAAGCTATTTTTTATCCCTATAAAATGTATGGTTCCCGTGGTATTGATTTGTTTTAATAATTTATAAGAAACTAGCTTTTTGCCCGCGACTTCGTCCGCGTGGAATAGTTACTTTGTTCCATATTTATGAACATTCATCCCCTATTTCACACTGATAAATAAAAGACGTGCATTCGACTCAAGCATTTAATGAACTGACACCGTCATGAAGTTACCGAGCGCGGCACGCGCACATACAAATCTACCCGCGTATATTTATAATAATACATAACACCTTCACCCTTAATTTACTATATTATAAAATAATAACTTAATCACTAGTAGGTTACTGAGAATTACAAAACCAGAAAACAACACGAACAATAAACAATACTTAACTACACTTGTTACATTCTCAACAATCTTAAATCTAACAATCATCGATACCGTATCTGTTTACCGGCTTGCGTGTACGCCTTACATTACCTATAGATGTATTAATATTAGGAACCCTAGACGCCTGACTATCTATCTCCTGCACATCGGGCACATCACCAGTGACAACGGGCGCTGTTGATACGGTTTGATTCGCTTCTGTTGTCGTGCGGGATGTTTCTAATGTCCCCAGACTAGGTGCGCTCACTTTGGCTGACTCCGGACTGGCCTCCCGTTCGTCAGGCGCATGATCGAGACTTGCTGGGAACACCAGCGACGGACGAGACCGCTTAACAGGCTGAACTGGTAGACGGTCACCAATTTCTATTATATTCCGTGTGCTTTTGACCGTATTATTTACATCGGAAATTGTTCGTAACTTTAATTGGTCAATGTGCCTATGTAGCACAGTCCCATCGGTTGCTTTAACATTATAATCCGTACTACCCCTTCTGTTAATAATAGTACCTGCCGTCCACTTATCTGGGCTACGATACTCTCTATACCATACCGTGTCCCCTGAATTGAAATGCCTAACCGCCCCCCCAGCTATTGCTTCTACCTGCTTCTGTCGAGCTGTAATTAATTCTTTCTGGTCTGGTTTTAAGCAATCCAAACGCATGCGCAAATTGCGCCCTAACAACATCTTAGCTGGGCTTTCCCCGGTTGCGTAGTGTTGTGTATTTCTATACGCTAATAGAAATCGACACATCGAGGAATGAATATCAGTTTTAGATTTTATCGCCTTTTTAATACTCCGTTTGCATAATTTGACGGCATTTTCTGCTGCTCCATTCGAAGCTGGATGATATGGGGCGGAAAACACATGTTCAATACCGTTGTTATTCAAAAATTGTTTGAATTCGGCGGAAAAGAATGGGGGACCATTGTCACTGACTACTTGTTTTGGTAAGCCAAATCTCGCCCACATATCACGTAATTCTTTTATTACTGCCTGCGCTGTGGTGCTATTCATTTTAATAGCCTCTATCCACTTTGAATGTGCGTCAACTACTATAAGGTAAGTGTTACCAGCAATAGGCCCTAAAAAATCTACGTGAATCCTCGCCCACGGGCGCTCCGGCCACGGCCAGGCACGGGGCGCGTGCGCAGGCGGTGCGTCCGCCACCGAGGCGCACACGGCGCACGCTCTGCACGCCGACTCCACGGCCTCGTCTACCCCGGGCCACCACACGTAGCTCCGCGCTAGTGACTTTGTTTTTACTATACCCATGTGACTTTCGTGGAGTTCTGCTATTACTTTACTTCTACATGAACTAGGAATGACAACACGATGTCCCCACATTATACATCCTAGTTCAGTATAAAGTTCATTTTTTCTATTAAAATACGGCTTTAATTCTTTTATTTCTACTTCGGCCGGCCAGCCGTCGTTAAGGTATCTAGTTACCCTACTTAATATATTATCAGTTGCTGTTTCTTTTTTTAATATTCTATAATCTAGCAACAACGCTTCCGCAGCAAAATGTAAGTACGTTTGTTCCGGTGTGCTTAACTCTTCGTTTATAGTCCCTTCTTTATGTTTACTAATTAACCTCGACAAGACGTCCGCCGTATTTTTATCTGTACGAATATACTCTATATTAAAATCATAGGCAGATAGCTTGATCGCCCACCTCTGTAAACGGCTAGCTGCTGTGTTAGGAATACCAGCATGAGGTCCAAAAATGGTAACGAGCGGTTTATGATCGGTCCGAAGAGTAAACTTCCTGCCATACAAATATTGATGGAACTTGTCTACCGAAAAAATTATAGCAAGTGCTTCTTTATGAATTTGGCTATAGTGCATCTCCGCAGAAGTTAATGCTCGAGACGCGTATGCCACTACGCGTTCGCTGCCGTCGCGCGCTCGCTGCGCCAACACCGCGCCGAGCCCACGCGAGCTGGCGTCGCACGTCACTATTGTCTCCAAAGACATATCAAAGTGTGTCAGCACTTCGGCACTACATAAAAGATTTTTAATTTGACTAAAAACCAATGTATGTGTTTTAGTCCATACCCAATGTTTACCTTTTTTGAGTAATTCATAAAGCGGTGTGATATGTGTACTTAAGTTTTTAATAAATTTCCCATAAAAATTAACCATGCCCAGGAAAGATTTTAACTCGGAGACGTTGGTTGGATGAGGCATAGATAATATTGGTTTTATTTTGTCCGGGTTAACACGCACACCATCTTTATCTATTATGAACCCTAAATATTTTACTTGCCCTGCCATGAATTCGCACTTTTCTTTTCTAATTTTTAAACCGTTCTTCTCTAAAATGTTAAATACATTTTCTACACTTTTTAAATGTGATTCTACCGACTTACTTCTTATTAAAATATCATCATAGAAAATGACTACGTCCGGGACATTTTTAAAGAGATTCATCATAAACTTCTGAAAAATTCCCGGACTGGAAGAAAGACCATACACGAGACGGTTATATTTAAATAATCCCCTATGTGTATTGATTACTGTGTAATTCCTAGAAGTTTTATTTAAAACCAATTGATTATATGCTTGTGATAAATCCAACTTCGTAAAGTAATGATTACCGCATAAGTTGCTAAATAAATCTTCAACTTTTGGAACTGGGTACCTATCAACCAATAAAGCCTTGTTAAGGGTCACCTTATAATCCGCGCATAGACGTATCCCACCATCTGCCTTCCTCGCTATGACTAGCGGCGTGGCCCAGTCGGCCCGGTCAACGGGCTCGATGACGCCGGCGCGCAGCATGGCGTCCAGCTCGGCGTCCACTCGCGCGAGCAGCGCATACGGTACCGGCCGCGCGCGACAGTAGATTGGCTCGACTCCATCCCGCACGTACAGCTTGACTTCTTCACCGGTGTATTTGCCCAATGTGCCGTCGAAAAGACGTTCATGTCTGGATATAATATTATTAAGCATTTTATTTTTGGAAACCACCATGTTATTAATATTATTATTACACTTACTAAATTTCGGTATTTCAATATTTAATTCCGATAGCCACTGTCTACCTAATAAACTAGTGCTACCTCTATTGATGACATATAAATCTAACTTTTTTATACATTTTTTATATTTGACATAAGTCTCTAAGTACCCTATTGGTTGAATAATTGTGCCATCATAGAATTTTAAATTTAATGTACATGGTTTTAACTTTAAATCTCTAAACTGAGCTATATAAGTCGATTTACTTATGCAGGATAACGCAGATCCTGTGTCCACTTCCATGTTTATCTGTTTATTATTTACAAAAAGTGTCATACACACCGGTTTATAATTCGTTAATGACATTTGGTACATAGCTTGGTCGTCGTCCTCATACACGTCTTGTTCCTCGCTGGAGTCTCCCGCGGGCGCTGCTGGCTCGCTCAGCCAGTGCGCCGCGCCGACAGCGTCGCGCTCGGAGGCGGCGCGGCTGCGCCCGCGCGCACCCCGCACCGCACCTCCGCTCCGCCTCGTGCTGATGCCGCGGCTCGGACCGATCGCCCGACCTCTGTTTGCCCTTCCCCGCGGAGCGTTGACATTTGTATTTGAAAGCCGTTGATCGTATTCTTTTTTCAGGCACGCCCTTCGCAAATGGCCCACTTTTCGACAGTAACTGCATTCGAAATCTCTATACCTGCAGTTATATTTCTGATGACCATTGTCGCCGCATGCTGAACATTTCCCAACTCCCAGTTTATGTATGTTCTCGCTAAGTTCTCGTTCCGGAACTTGTTCCCGCGATCCCTCTACGGCCCCGGCGTCCCGCTCGGCTGCCTCCAGAGTATTGGCTAAAGTCAGTGCCTTCCTGTAGTCCAGGCTACCTTCTGCGAATAACCTTTGGCGAATAAACTCGCTACGCAATCCACACACAAACTGATCCCTTAGGTTCTCCTCGAGGTTGGTCTTGAACTCACAATAGCGAGACATTTTTTTTAAGTCCGCCATGTATTCTGCTATTGTTTCCCCCGGCAATTGGCGTCTTTGACGAAATCTGTACCTTTCGGCTAGCAGCGACGGTTTCGGTTGCAAATGTGCTTGCAGTAGATCCACTGCATCCTTGTACGAGAGGCTTGACGGTTTTTTGGGACTCGCCAATGTTGCCAATAGCTCGTAAGCTTGTTCACCGATCAAGGCTATGAGTGTTGGTAATTTCAAATCTTCAGTTATTTTGTTCGCAACAAAATACATTTCAATCCGATCGACATACGCTGACCAATTTCCGTTTTTAATGTCGAATTCACGCACTTTGCCCACTGACATATTTATTTTATTTTCTTAACACTACACAAACTGTTTTTTAGTGCTACGGGATGTATAGTCCATAATCCTCGTCTCCACTGATAAATAAAAGACGTGCATTCGACTCAAGCATTTAATGAACTGACACCGTCATGAAGTTACCGAGCGCGGCACGCGCACATACAAATCTACCCGCGTATATTTATAATAATACATAACACACACCTACATAGGTCGAAATTTATTAATTATTTTGCCCACGGCTTCGCTCGGGTTAAGAAGTATTATTATTACTTGGGTATATTTTTTGCGGCTTTTGTTTTGTTTAGCGTGTGTAAAAAACTGAAATAAACTAATACATTTACATCCTCCATCATCCCTTATTTTATCCCCATGGGGGATGACTTTATCAAAATCCTATTTAAGCGGACGTCTTCGTCATAGCAGCTCCAATCTTTAATTTCAGTTTAATCAGTCTAAGATTTATACAAACTTTCATCCCCTATTTTACCCCCTTAGGGGTGGACTTTATCAAAATCCTTTCTTAGGGGATGTCTACGTCATAGTAGCTATATGCATGCAAGGTCTCAGCCCAATCGGTTTAAAATTGACAAAGTTTCATACAAACTTTCATCCTCTATTTTATCCCATTGGAGGTGGACTTTATCAAAATCCTTTCTTAAGGGATGTCTACGTCATAGTAGCTATATGCACGCAAAGTTTCAGCCCGATCGGTTTAAAATTGACAAAGTTTCATACAAACTTTCATCCCCTATTTAATCCCCTTGGGGGTGGACTTTACAAAAATCCTTTCTTAGGGGATGTCTACGTCATAGTAGCTATATGCATGCAGCCTCAGCCCGATCGGTTTAAAATTGACAAAGTTTCATACAAACTTTCATCCCCTATTTAATCCCCTTGGGGGTGGACTTTACAAAAATCCTTTCTTAGGGGATGTCTACGTCATAGTAGCTATATGCATGCAGCCTCAGCCCGATCGGTTTAAAATTGACAAAGTTTCATACAAACTTTCATCCCCTATTTAATCCCCTTGGGGGTGGACTTTATCAAAATCCTTTCTTAGGGGATGTCTACGTCATAGTAGCTATATGCATGCAAAGTCTCAGCCCGATCGGTTTAAAATTGACAAAGTTTCATACAAACTTTCATACCCTATTTTATCACCTTGGGGGTAGAATTTCTCAAAATCCTTTCTTAGCGGATGCCTACGTCATAACATCTACCTACATGCCAAATTTCAGCCCGATCCCTCTAGTGGTTTGGGCTGTGCGTTGATAGATCACTATGTCAGTCAGTCAGTCAGTCACCTTTGAGTTTTATATATTTAGATAGCCAGACCATGCGGGCGAAGCCGCTGGCGGAAAGCTAGTTGATTGTAAATTGATGCCAGTATTCTACTGACCTAAGAATCTAGAGGATAAGTGGATGAATGAGCGGTGACAATGCACACGTCATACAAATAAAGTAAAAAAACTTTCACGGTAGGAGTCTTGTGGTTGCACCAGACCACAGCCCGCCATGGATATGGAGAATGTTCCTAATCCTATGGCACATAGGGCAAGTGAGGTTTTTAGTCGGTAGGATTCTGACATACCCTGCCGCCGACCCATGAGGATTTTCCGCACTGAAAAATGAATGCTGTTTTTATAACAAGGGATAGGAGATTTCCGGCATCTAGACTTTAATAAAGTCTTCATATCATTCATTTTCATAAAAAAACAATACTAATCTGAACATAGACGAAGCGAAAGTGGTGTGCCAGGATCGTAGCAAGTGGAAATTTATAGTCTCTGCTTACCGCTATGGGACACAGGCGTGAAGCTATGTGTGTATGTATGTAATCTGTAGAATAATATGTATGTACTTTGGGCCAACCATCACGATTGTCTCTCGCTTCCACCTGAAAGATGGAATCGTGTTCCCGAAGAGCCGCTGCATACTAATTAAATCGGAATTCTCAAACTCTGTGCGCACGAGTTTGTAAACATTTCTCAAGGCAACGTTTATAAAGTTTCGTAAAGCGAATAAAAGCGGGACATGTTTTGAATACTTACAACTTACTAAGGTGATTTGCTTTACATTGCGAGTTTTAAACAATATAAAATTTTGTTCCTTTGCTTGTTATAGAAACATAGTATTCGTCTGCGGTGTCATTTCGTTTAATAAGTGCTTGTGAATTTAATTCCCCAAGGGTTCAATTAATTACAGAATTCTATTAGGAGGGCAAAAAGCTTAATCTGGACAGGAAGTTTTTTTTGTTTTTTTATCATTAACAATCTCTTAGCGTTCTCGGGTCTGCTTATTATAACGCAATACTTAAAATCGGTAGTACCATGTCCATTCAATCAGTGTAGTATAGCCAGGTACAGGCATTTCTTATCGATTATCGTTTGGGTTACGTAAGATAAAAAAAATATGCGACATACGAAGATCTAACAGAATTTTATTAAAATCTATAAACGAATATCCAATTCAGTTTCCACTCCGTAGACGAATAACATTCTAACATCACGACTACGCCGTAGTCACGTAGCGCTACGACGCTACGCCGTAGCCGCGTCAGTTTAAATACATTTTGCTTTGAACTTTGTATACTTTTATCGCGCTTTTCGTGTTGTATGCGTACCCAATCTTGGATAACATACCATACTAAGTAATTTGTAAGGCCAAGGTTATAATTAAAAAAGTAGGACTATTGTTTTTGACTTCTTTTCATTCTATACTTTTCTTCTCTGCAGTATATGTGTGTACTTCTATAAAACATGTGCTAATGGATATTAATAATAATAATAGTGTGTGATACCGTTCACTGGTTTGTTAAAAGAAGCATTAGAACACGGGCGGCACTTGATCCCGCAAACTATTTAGTACAACAGTTGCCTTGCCAACTAAGGCTACCGAAGTCTCCAAAGTGAAAGCTACTGACGTACAGAACTCGAGGTTGCAGGTTCGCGTCCCAAGAATTTTCTGGAATTTCATACTGCTAAAATAATTAATTGATTTACCCTTTACTGTGTGAACATACTCGCCACCGCACGCTCTGCGGTCACATTTGGCACCGCAACATATTTAATTAACCACCAATCACACGTCACGGTAATGAATGACTCAGCGCCACTCAAATGACGGCACAATTTAACTGACGTCACGTGCCGTGCCCCCGCTCCTGTCACCTGTCATTACCCGTATGACAGCTGTCGCCTGTCACGGTGACGTACGCGTAAATGTCATAATTAGATACTCTTTTTTTTATTAGTTGCTCTATAATGATAAAAACTGCCTCGTTGGTCTAGTGGTCCAAAGTGCGACTGCTACGCTAGAGGTCCTGGGTTCGATCCCCGGGTCAAGCAAAGTGTTGTTGGGTTTTCTGTGAAATTCCCAGTAGCAGCTCCGAATCTCGATTGTGCCCGTTGATGGCAATAGATCCCCTATTACGTGGGACATAAAGATACCGGCGAAATGTGGGTGTACATTAGTACGTATCTGCCTACCCCTTCGGGGAATACAGGCGTGATGTTATGTGATGATAAATATCGTACCGGTCCTGGGGTTGCTTCCCATCTTACACCGTAAGTTGTTACGTGTGTTACAGCGTGGTTTCACAGAATTACACGCCATCTATTTATTATATTCCTATGAAACAGAGAGCGATTCTAATACCACTAAGTATTTCAAAACCTAAAATCCTAAAACATACAGACATTCATTCAAAAGGAAAACCGGTAGGAATCCAGTTCTATGGAGCGTTCGATATTGATAAGAACTTTACCACAGTATTTTGATAAAGATTGAAAAACCGGATTCCATTAAATTATTACCCTCCATATAATGGTAGTCTCAAAGAGATTGCTGTAATTAAATTACCGACAAAAATTTACTTTAAAAATTAAAACTTGCATAAAACCTTCACCTTCACGCGGCCGCGGCCGGCGCTGTCCCGATCACAATTAATTATATTAGTAATGGCGCCGCCTCCTCGGCTGGGACGCGCCGGGTTCGGTGACCGGACGATGCAGTTTTGTTTATTTGTGTTGTGCCCGCAGCGGCTGTTTTGTGAAGGTATGCGATGTTAAGGAAACAAATGTAGCGGAATTCTTTTTTTCTTCTTACTAATTTACATATTACCAGAACCAGAAAGCTTACTGTCACATTAAGTGATGTGTCGATTCAATTATTTTGATAAGCGATTATGCCTCGAGTCATTAATTAATCGATCTAAAGAGTCACTTAAACTTAGACATCACTACAATGTAGGAGAGAAATTCAACTTGACAGGGTTCACACTACCGGCAGTGATCTTGGTAGTTAAGCTAGAGCATTTGATGATCTGATATACCCATCCAAATCGAACCTAGTACTTCTAGCGTAGCAGTCGCGTTTAGAACCACTAAGTCCATTCATAACTCCATATTATAGTATCTTATACAGAAACTATAAGGACTGCGAGCTCGTGGCGTCACACACCCGCATTACGCCGACGCCACCGTGCTCGACTGTACTCTTTATTTTGTTTCAATTTACATAAATTCGCCAAATCTTCGCTCCCAAACACATTTTTGCACACGATAGCCTTTTTGCCAACAATGGAAAACATTCATAAAGCTGAATGGAATAAAGTTCGTTTTCCAATAACAAGCAATATGCTCAATGTTAATATTCAGAGAAAATCATATCCTTATCACGGCAAAGCTCGTATTAGCGTATCAATGCATTCGTTTGTGAGCAACACCGGATCGAATGCGTACGTTTTTTTAACAATGCGTTTTGTGTTTTATGTTAATCAAGTTAAGGTATTAATTTGTGTAACAAAGGGTGGATGTTTCGGACGTGGCTTTGGGTTCCGTCACGGCTATTTCGACGCGATGTGGGCAGTTAGGCATGCTGCACAACTTGTACAAGTGACGGGTTCGAATCATGTAGGTAGGGTCGAAGGCCATAAGGAATTATACCGTAAATTACCTGCATATCAAATGATCTGCTGATATGATCTGCTAGTATCTGAACATGAGAGCTTAGATTCGATTCTCAGCTCTAGCAGTAATATTGAGACGCCAATAAGCTAAAACCTCACCTGTAGGTGTAAACATTAGAATATTTCTGCGTATTTTCGCAGATCGTAATATTTACATAGTATGTGTTAAACAGTCGTTTCCGCTGTTTTAACGCTTAAATCTTTTAAATTACGGGACGGATTTTTATGCAGATTTCAGCGATAGCTAGAGTGATTCAAAAGGAAGGTTTATAATAGTATACAAGCATATTATAGTAGAGAAAACCCGAGAAATTAAAAGATTTGTATCACTCCACACAGCCCGACATAAGTATCTGATCTACATTGCACTATTGCATCTTCCATTTTTCCTACATCTTGGACGATGAGTCCTGGGCCGGACGAGTGTGAGCCCATAATATATTTTTATTTTATTTGCCATCGATATGCCAAAGAAACGAATACACTTCTGCCCAACCCCTGGTAAATACAGGCGTAATATTATGATGTCATGAAATCCAGTGATAATCAATGCAGTGATCGTGGTCACGTCAAACATATGTTGCGTTAACCCTATAAGGTGAGGTTCACGCGTACTCTTACACACGCCTGATTGGCTCCATTGTGAGCACAATGCGTTCCCGGATATCTGACCTTTGGCGTCAATTATGTTCATATAAAAACGGTTGACTAAAATGAGCCAGATACGTGAGGTTCAAAGGGACATAGCCCTACACATTTTTATGGGCATTGGTCCCGCATACTTACTGATCCGAACTCGGCTAAGGTTGGTCGAAAAAAGCTATATGTTGACGTCATTATTATGCCAAAGTTGGCCGTTGGCAGTACGGCGGATTGTCTTGGCTTTTCCGAGTAGAGTCACAATACGCACTCTGCTCAAGCGGATACCGAGTCGACAACTCTATGGAGACCCTAACTTAGTCCACAATGATATTCAAATTCAAATTAAAATATTCTTTATTTCAATTAGACCATATCAGCAAGTACTTTTGAAAAGTTTAACTATATAGTTGCACTTGCACGGTTCCAAAAAATGGGACATGGAAAAGAGCCGGCAAGAAACTCCATAGCCAGTCTTTAAAAAAAATATTATACCTAGTAACAATTACAATTTATATGTGAGTTTTGAGGATAATGCAGTTTTAAGATAAAGAAACAAAATGTCACAATGTTTCTTAGCGGCAAATATGCGCCACCCTGGATGAACTACCAGTCTACATACAATTATACTCTACTCTGTGATACAACAGTACCTTTCTATGTTGTTATGCCTACAAAATAGTGGGATCTCCGCGAACAGCTGTCGCCTATTGTTTTATATCAACACCCACGTGAGACGGAACTATGTCAATATTATTACTGAACTCTTCATTGAACAGTGTTGTTACACATTGTGCTGGGGCGTCTGCCGCAGCTTTACGTAACATTACAATACGTGTTGTTACAATGACTGCTCAATACACACTGCAGCTGGTCAGCGACAACGCGTACTAGGGCGGCGCAGGAGTGAGATGCAGTAGGGTTAACAAATATAAGTCGTATTCGTAATAAATTCATAGTTAAAAAGTTTGAAACTGTTATACAAGAAGTCATTTTACAAATGTGTAGTCGATTATCTGTGCCCATAGATGAGTAGATGATTTTTTGGGGAAGCACTATCGGCAGCAAACTGTAATTTGGGTCATGGAACTTTGGACCTTTGGATGGGACTTCTAAACTAACACAACAAAATGTTTAAATACAATTACATTACGGAAATTGATTTTAAAACTACCAAAACCAGGTTGTACTTTGATAAACATTAACTTTAAACTCATAGAATACTTGTTCGATGAATAGAGTAGTCATAGTCAACCCTAGTGGCCCGCGTAGTGGGGGCGACGCATGCGCACCTGGCGCGCACGTGGTTACCGCGCATGATACAACAAAAGATGATACAGAAAGACCGTTCGTTTACGACGCAAGCTTAGCGTTAGTGTTCCAACTTTAGAAAGGATGAGGAACTGGGAAGCTGTCCCATAGAAGTGCGGCTTTACCATACTAGACGGTAGTATGATAATATTGTTAGGATTTGGAGAGTAATGTAGCCAGTGAAATTAGCCAAATCCTTACTAATATTATAAATGCGAAAGTACCTCTGTCTGTCTGTCTGTCGTGCTTTCACGCCAAAACTACTGTACCGATTTAAATGAAATTTGTTGCATAGGGATAGAAGGGTTTGAAATGGGGGATGAAAGTTACAAGAAGTACCGACACCACGCAGGTGAAGCCGCTGACGGAAAGCTAGTATAGTATACATTAAAAATGACACCTCTGTGTGGCCGTTGCAGCAGAAATATCCATGTACCTCAACTCTATCGAATTCTTTTTAGTT
This sequence comes from Acronicta psi, assembly GCA_946251955.1. Taxonomy (NCBI): domain Eukaryota; kingdom Metazoa; phylum Arthropoda; class Insecta; order Lepidoptera; family Noctuidae; genus Acronicta; species Acronicta psi. The sequence continues at coordinate 225,454 of OX276495.1, read as the reverse complement.
TTTTATGAAATGCTGTAATCTCATAACCGATTTTAGTTCCTTACGTAATCTAGCGAGTTGATTGAGAAAGACTTATGGTCGAGGCACTGGTGTCGTTAGGTTCTAGGCTACGCTGTCATCACTTGCTAACATAAACAATAATTCGCATAATATATGCATAAGCATTCATAGTGTCTGGCATGTCTTACAGTTATCCTTCTACACATATATTGAATAGTGTTCTTGTCGTGTTGTATCTGTCAATGGGCTGTGTTGTGAGTTCTGCTGATGGAATGCTATTGTTAGCGCGGCGGCGGCGGCGGCCGCGGGGGTGCACCGGTGTTCACCTCTAATGGTTTGGTTTTAACGAGCTTTTTGATGACGGAAATATGGTAAGATCTACAGATGCTTAAGTTTTTTTTATCGTCACTCGTTTACACCCCTTTTATCATTGTTGGTATGCGAAGGCATTCGATGCCGCAGTGGCTGAGCGATCGGCTCGTGCACTACGGGACGCAGCTTCTTTTTCCTTCCTTACGGAACTACCTATATTTCTATATCCTAAAGGTTTGCGTGTGAATATTGGTGTTTCTATATACAAGTTGCAATTTGACATCCGAATCGACAAACGAATAGAAACAAAGGGTATGGAAATGACAGTAGTGACAGCCCGATTTCTATAAAGTTTGTGTCATTTATATACATTTCAAATTCTAGTGAGGGAAAACGTTTATAAAAAGAGGTTGGTATTTTGTTTGGTGCTTTTGTCACGTGTCTATAATTTCAAGCTGAACGTTCTCGTCACCGATTTGTCTACCACCTGACTAACAGCCAATTTAAAATAGCTATTAATTTCACTTCCAAAACAATAAGCTTCCCGCGTCTATTTTCTTCTCACATTAGGGCTCGTTCAAACCGGAGACATCCGCGCATTAGTCCGCGCGCACACGCCAGACTGTCGGTGTCCGATGTCGACATTGATGAATGCGGTCGCACGTGCGCCCGACATGTGGTCGCGGCCGTCGCGCGTCGGGAGCTGAACGCAGTGTGTCGTGGTATTTTAGTTTTTGGAAATTTTAGATTCCTTTGTAGTTTGACGCGTCTACGGTCTTAGTGTAAGCTCCTACACAATCCTCTGTAATGTTACGTTTGATCCAGATTCCAGGGACAACGGATTCGAAGAAAATATTTATATGTATCGTGTAGTTTCCGCGCTGATTTTAGCATTTATTGGTCTGGTAGTGCCATAAATTATCGAAAATTAACAGTTAGAAATGTTCGCCTTAAATAGTTTGCGCCTCAACTCATGTTTGCATAACTATTGTATGACTTTCTGTGATAGTTATTAATTTATAGTACAGTGGATTTAAAAAATCATAGGTGCGTGCTTTCATTAATATTATGAGTAGGCAGGACACCATTTAGGTGCTGTGCTTTTTACCCGAAAATAAAATATTTCACTGGTAAATAGGTTTTTTTTAACTAGTTATCGCCACATGGTATCTAACCTGACTTCAAGCAATTAGTTTTATACCTTCTGTAGCCGATAGCGCTGGTTTTGGGTAAATTGGCAAAGGCAATGACAGTGGAAGAGACTTTTAGATTGATTGAAAATGCAAAGATTTTAGAAAAAGATAAAATGGTTTTAAATTTATTACACACCATTACAGTCACAGACAACGAGAGAGAGAGAACAGTGTTGCCACAAATCATAGATAAAATCAGTAGATACTAAACATCGTGTCATTTAGAAACAGAACAGATTAAACAAAGTTACTTATTCTAACTTTAGTATTTTTACTAAAAAACTTACAAAATAAATATAAATAAAATGTGCCTACACCTTCTATGTTCATTGTTACAAAAGTCTTCCTTTGAAGTCGGTTAAAAGGCAGCTTGAATCCCCAATTCCCCGCTAGCACATAGTACAAAGACAACTAGGTATTGTTGCTGCGCTCGCTCCCGGCACTGTACCATCGATTTTGGCACCAAGTCCCGTGAGCACTGCTCCCGTACACACGGTGTATGTACAAGAACAACTCCTAAGTATGATGTATAGCGTTGGGATTAGGAAGTCGACACTTTCGCCAAATAGAACTAGACAAGAACATTCAATATTACTCTAGCCTTTTAAATCTCTTTAGAACAAGGTATCTTTCACTTGTAATTGTTAGATGACCGACAGTTGACAATTTTATGTCAATGTCAAATTGTCAAACCATTTCCCCTTGTCTATGACTGATAGTTTATTTGAAGAGGGAGATAGGAGACACGCCAGCAGCCGAAATACTAATCAGTATTCATACAGGTTGCCTTATAATTTACTAAACAACTTTTAGTCTGTTATTAAAATAATGTGTATAGTTATACCTTCTAATAAATATAAATAGAAAATGATTAAATAAAGAAATAGCAAACCGCCTTCAAGAACACCAACTTATAGTAAATGTTCTTAGTGATTTTAAAATCGCCAGTATCGTTGTGTGATAAAACGTCCATGACTTGTTTTGATTTATACGTACCTACATTTACCGTACTATACGGTTCTCTTTGAGGCAGTGCAATCCAATAATGCTGTCGTAGAGATAAAGAGTGCAGTGAACACTGTGAACAGTAGTGATATCACTGTAACACTGTTGTGTAGTGCACGAGTGGAATACGTCGCGGTAATCCCACGAGCTTGGCACCCGCACTGCTAGCACACACGCTATCTATTCTGAAAGTGTTTACTAAACAAGCACATACTAGTATAGCTTTTTTCTCACGGCTCCTACTGAGAATTTCTTATATAAAAATCCAGAAACACTTAGACCTAAGTATCGATCTCTGGATTTTGGCAGTTCAAAGAAAGATATACGATATTTTTTAAGTGCTGATGCTAAATATTGATACTTGAATTACTTGATAGTACCTACTTAGTGATGTACTACCAAGCAGTGATAGCCTAGGGGAATGACCACTGGACTGCCAAGTCAAAGGTCTCGAGTTCGAACCCAAGTCGAAGTCAAATCAACCTCTGACTTTTCAAAATCATGTGCGTAATTATCACTCGCTTTAACGGTGCAGGAAAACATCGCGAGGAAACCTGCATGCCTGAGAGATTTTCTCGACGGTATGTGAAGTCTGCCAACCCGCATTAGGCCAGCGTGGTGGACTATAACCTAATCACTCTCATACTGAGAGGAGACCCGTGATGATGATTATGATGAGTACCATATTAAGTTCTAAGAAGTACCTGTGTGTAAACTTTTATGGTGAGGGAACCAAACCCGCCCCTTGTAGCCCAAAATAGATTTGTTTAGCCATTCGCCTACTTGTGTCGCATAGTATTCTCCTCACATAGGTACTTAATCCCCGAGGCTGAGGGGCTTCACGCAAATCACGCCAGAGATCAACGCGGATACGCGGTGACGTCACGGACGCGCTGATAATCAGTGACGTATCGCGTCGGGATCGAAGCCGCCACGTGATTGGATTGCGGCATTGAACGGGATAAACCTTAGGGAAATTAGTTGAGGTAGCGTGTAGGTAACGTCGGGCTTCCGACATCGTTGATTTCTAATTATCAGACATATCAATTTTTTTTTTATACCACTAAGGTAGCAAATAAGCATACGACCCGCCTGATGGTAAGCGGTTACCGTAGCCTATGGACGCTTGCAATCCCAGGGGTATCACTCGCGCGTTGTCGACTCTAAAAACCTCTTGGAGGTGTGTGGAGGATTCACTGCGGTGACAGTTTAAGGGAATATTAATTCCTCTTGCTGCCAGCGCAGCGCATACTTAGAAGGTGCTCTGGCAACATAAAAAATCTTTTCTTAATTAAAATGTAAAAATGTATTAATTTCCAGGTGACGCCAGACCAGGTGACGCAAGGTCGTTGACCTAGTATCAGGTTATAGATTTATGAGCCCTGTATCTTATCTGCCAAATATGACAGATTTGACAAGTAGACGTCAGATACATTGGAACTTAGCGTATCGTCACCAGGAGCGCATAGCGTTGCGCAGTGTGCCTTTCACACCGGTCCGCCCACGCACATGCGCCGTCGCTGCGGCGCTACACGGCTTTCTAGTATTTGCAACCTCTTGTTTTTTTATAAGCGCCTGGTACTTTTTGTTGGAGATTATTGAAGTTCTCTTCCGAATGTGGACTGCACTGATTTCTTCCTCTGTCAGTAGAGCTAGAATTATGTAACTACTACACTAGCTTATGCCCGCAATTTCGTCCGCGTAAAAGTCAAAAATAGTTCTAATATGATTTTTAATTTAAAAATTATTAAATTTTGTATGTTATTAATTTTGATAAAACATAAATTAATATGTGAAAATGTCAGAATACTTATAAAATATAACAATCTTTATTATGTTGTAGGCATTTAAAGGTTAAAAAATCATGAAAATAAAAATAAAAATTGAAACATAGTATATAATATTCATCATTGGCATTCATCTCCTACGAGTTTAGAAACGTAGCAAATGACTTGTAATTTTTTTAACCGATGAATAAAAAACGAAGGAGATGCTCAAGTCGACGCGTATATATTTTTTTTATGTATGACCACGCATAACTTTTTATAAAAGACATTGCCTGCCCTACGTTACGTCTCGAGTGGAAATCGAACCCACGACATTTGGCAAAACTAACGATAGGGACAACTGCTACAAACACACTATTTCGTTGCAAAGTTTATGCCCTCTAAAAATGTCCTTTCTTCTAGACAGTGTTTGTATCTGTACAACTAAATAACGTACATATGTATGTACGACAACATCTCATCACATACAAGAATCTTTGAGACTCCACTTAAGTAAATGGTTAGAATTAAATACATACCAAGTTACTCGCTAGAACGATATAGCTAAGAATGTACTTGCTTGTTTATACGTTAAATTATTGTATCTAAACCCTTTGCTTAATGAGAGTAATATGAATAATTTAATTATCTTTGTACATTTTCTCGTAACAGTGTCTACTGAGCTCTTTGAGATGTTCTAAAAGCTACCATCAAAGGTATTTAGCGGTTGTATTGTATTGTGTCAAATACTGTAAAAGAGCTACATGAGCTTGAAGCCTATCCTCTGTGTAACATTCAATAATTTTATGTTAATGTAAAAGTTTAATAACTATAAAGTACGTTTAATGAAACATAATGTTATTCAAATAAAACCACACATACAAACGCAGTAACACAACCGCCCGGGCCGGCCCGCTTCTTCACCGGTATTGAGATCCCATGTAAGGTAGCCTGGTGCTAATCTCTAAGAATTTCTCAGGGAAACCCAATAACACTTTTCTTGATTTAGGAATGGAAACAAGGACCTCACGCTCTTATACCGGACTTGGGACTACTAGACCAAAGACAAGCCTATATAAAAAGGGCATAAACGTACAATATTTAATGTTCAGTTCGGCGGCGGCGGCGGCGCGGTGGTCACGGCGATACTGTCGGCCAGCCATTGGCACCGCGTGAGTTATGTGCCACCAGATATGTTATCTTAATTAAATTTATGGCTCGGCGCCTACTTCACGATTTATGTTAACAAATCTCACTGTCTTTGCCCAATATGCGGCAAGTCGGGCGATACCTTTACACGAGAAAGAATTAGTAGTGATAACAAAACGCTATCCAGTAGCTCTAACATAGTATGCAAATGGTCGCTCTGTGATATTTTTTTGACGCTCGCATCATTGTATGTTCCGGTTTATCAGAATCCAGAATATCGTATGGCCGCTATCAAATCATTAACTCAAGTCGGTAAAATTTGGACATGATCAGTTTTATTTAATTCACTGGTTCATTAGTCGTAGGCACAAAGACCACTGCTAAGCAAGATCTCCTATTTTCCATTCGCAAGTTGAGAAAAGTATTATATTCCTATGAAATTCTTAGTCGGGAGAGAAGACCGACATTGTCCCCGTTTAATTATCGTAAGTTTAGGTCCCTAAAAATACCGCCATACTACGACGTACATCGGATGCTACGTTTATTAACAAAATTCTTTGCAATGTTTTATTAGTTACTAGCCTTTGCTCGCCACTTCGTTCCCGTAGAAGTTAATTTTTTCCTTCGTCGTTTTTGTATCATTTTTAATTTATACTCCGCTCCAATTGGTCGTAGCGTGATGGTATGTAGCCTATATATAGCCTTCTTCGTTAAGCAAGCTATTTATTACTGCAAGAATATTTATTATTTATTTATTTATAGATTTCTCAGTCCTTAATGCCTCCAATACATTGAAGTGTATCAAATAAACCGAAGCTAGACAGATGCTCGTCGGTACACAGTCAGACGTCTTCATTGCAACATTTACATGTAATTGACTATTACGCTGAGAGCGTAGAAATAAGTCAGGCTACTCAATATTAGGATTATCTGGGATTCTACAATCCAAGATAATCCTTATTATCTGGGAGGCTAGCCTCTAGAGGTGTTAGATGATCTTTACAAAGAGTATTTCTATCTCCAAAGTTAATTTACATTATACTGTCCATTTACTTTCTACCTTAGAAGGTAAATAGCGGTTTAACTTATTGTTCTAATTATACTCCGTACACATCACCTTAGGGTGATGTGTAGTTGTAGGCACCGAAGCATATAAAAAAATTAAGTATTTTCTTGATTTAAAGTAGTAGTTAACAGCGCGATCCCGGTAGTCAGCCGTTATTAAAATGATGATCTAGAATTCTAAATGATCGTGGATATCGTAGAAATGATCGTGATTAATTTTTATTTATCTGTAACAGTCATGCTGAAGTTTATTATGAAACGCATCACAATAAATCCTGATTCCTGTAGCAATACAGTAAAATGTTCATTTAAATGCACGTCTAGATTAAAAGTAGTTTGGTGTGCAAATAAAACGGTCGGAGTATTATCGGCGGCGCCGCTCTGTTCAGCGTAGCATAATGACGAGACGTGCGCTCGCCACCGCGGCCGCGTCGCTTCTGACTGGCGCGCCGCCAATTCCGCACCATAGACTATAGTCGCGAATATCATTTAGCTCTATGATGCTCACGAACTTTTTTCTTTTGTTGCAGGTACTTTAACAAAGCGGCCAGAAGAGAGATTATTAACATTCAGGATGAATCTTCTTCAACTTAAAAATGTTTTTCGTTAAGTATTTTTATCGTGTTGCGTTTAACCCAGTTGTCCATTGAGGTGTAACGTAGTTTAGCAGACAAAAGGTGGTGTTCTTATTGTTCTGTATCCGTCTATTGAATGCGTTGCGCTTCGGTGGGCTGAGGACATAATGACTTTAATTACACTCTCCGATGCGTTATGTTACAATTCATTAAATATTTTAAGTTGGTGTACTGCGGTCGCGGACTTATATTTATAAAAAAACTCTAGTTTTGAGGAAACATTCAAAGTCTTTATTTATATTACGTCTGGTCTCTGATGGAGCTCCGATTCCTTGAGAAAGACCACCTGATACAAGACTAGACGTATTAACCTCTAGACCTCAGCATCAAAATAAGATATAACAGCTAATACTTAACTATATTGGCTCTTCACCTAGTGAGAGCTGCTCGTGAGGACCTGTGCTCGTCGCTTGGTCCCAGGCGGCGGCGGCGAGCTAGCAACTAATCCCGCCAAATGAAGCTCCATTATAAATGAGAGGCTACGAGTGCGGCCGAGCATACGAGATACTGTTGCACCACTTTGTGTTGAACGAGTGTGGCGTCGAAAAAAACATTTTTATTAGACAGACAGTGTCAGAAACTCCATTTAAGCATCGAATTATTTGTTGCCTTGCTGGAGACGAGATTAATTAGTGTTATAGTCCATTACGCTGTTCTACCTAGTGCAGCGCACATTTAAAACTTTGTGCGTAAAGTCCATATAGTTTGACAAACACAAATACATAGTGGTAGATTATTCACATTCCGATGTTGAGTCATCAAATTAGGATTTGTCGAAATAACCACACTAGACAGGTTAACTACTTCAATGTATAAATTATTGTCGTTGACACAGTTTTGTAGCGTGTCTGTCGCTCTTGTGTGGCCAGTCTGTCGCTAGTCAAAGTGACTCTCACTCGTTCTCGTATGTATGGAAGTTTGACGGTCACATAGATTCGCGATTGGTCTGCACTAGTCTGCAGTGTCTGCGTAGTGTTGGAATAAAATTTAACGTGATGTCAAGTCTCAGGAACGATAATTTTTTTTTTACTTTTTCTGTTAAATGTGTCCTGACATCAACCGCGGATTTTCGGGGGACCAACTCTTGCCAAAGCTGTGCCCATATTGGGAGAATATCTCATGGATTCCGTACTGATTCCTGAATCCTATAGTAATTGATCAATTTCATTAATCAATACCACATTTACAGCTAATAAACCGACTTTTAGTTCTTAATTATTATTAACATTGAGTAATACATAAAAGTCAGGTTTTCGACATTGTTAGGTTGAAAACAGTACTTTTAAAGATATCTATTTTGGCAAATAGATTCACGATCACATTATGTAGGTACCAAGCACAAATATTTAGGTTGAAAGTTGTAATGAATTCAAAGCCGCCCTGTATATTCAAATGTAAGCGGAGCACAATACGCCAGCGCTACACTGAATCCGCTGCTAAAACTTGAGTATTCAGCTCGTGAATACTGAATCTTATCAACACTGAATCTGTGATGCTGTGAATGATTGAACACTGTTCCACTTTCACGATCTCTGGGAATACTGTCCCAATTCTGACACATACAGAAACTTCAGGGTTGCTGTGCTGTAGCTGTAGCTGAAAGTGTTACGAGAGACAATTTACATAGCATTAGGTAAGGAAGGTAACTTTTGGTGTAGCGGCTGAGCGAATTGGGTTTTGTGCTAGAGATTGTGGGTTGTGATCACCTACAGATGTCTGTTCAGGTATTGTGTACCTACATATATGTGATTCGTGTCTATTAACGCACGACTGACATAGAAATAATAGTGCTTAACATAACACTCCATCACGTCTGTATTCTTCGAAGGATTAAACAAAGGTGTACTAACGTACACACACACACACACACAGCCGGTATTTTTAGGTCCCATGCAATAGGGGGTGAGCCTATTGCTATCAATTGGGCACAAACCACACTCCGAGCTGCTTTTGAGAATAGCAATTTGCTTGACCCGGGAATCGAACCCAGGACCGAACCACTAGGTTTATAAGGCAGTGCTTATTGTGACAAAATGATTCGAAATAAACTCAGGACCTCTACCCTAGCAACTGTTGTCTGTACTATTGATCGCAAGAGATGTATTTTGAAGCAATGACAACGTTCAATCTTGAGGTTTAGGTACTAAAAACACGGATTACCTCACCTCGAGCTAACTTCGTACCGCTATGAAAACTCAATGACATCGTAAACTTAAGTTTATCACAATACAGAACATAACTGATAATATATGCGACAGCTGTACTAATCCGTGCAAACGATGAACCAATTGACGACATTCCCCTGCCTAACTTCGTTCGCGCCGTAATATTAGCAATAATAAGCTTCTCGAAACTTCCTAATACCGGTCATTGGGATCCCATCGTCTTTATGACAAAGTTTCGTAAAAAATATGTATAATATTATTATGATGTTGAGTGTCCTCGACTAAATTGTATTGGACTTTTATAATCTCGTTATTAATAATCCTGTATAAACTTTATACATATAATATCATGTCTCAAAGTGTATCGCTGTACGTCTATAATATTAGCTTTTGCCCGCGACTTCGTTCGCTTGGAGTAGCTACTTTGTTACGTACAAACTTTCGCACCCATGTAGGTATACAACATTTGTTTTTATTTATACGAAAGCTGAAAGTAGTTTGTTCAGAATCAATAACAGAATCTATTGCAATGGTTTTTAACCTCTGTTATATTTTTTTCTCAAAAAAGTTGTAAAAATTTATTCAAGTAATACCCATTTTTATTACGAAAATCGGCGCAAAAACCGAACAGGGAAGTCACTCACTCGCCCATAGATACTTTGAGCCCATCGACGCGCGCGCAGACCGCCCCTGCCCGCGGTGCACCGGGGGGGTTATTAACTTGATTTATTTTATTTTGTATTATGATAGTGGCTGGTGAATGAAACCAACGATATGACAGATAGGAATTTGTTTATTACAATACAATACACTTAACAAACTTTTAATGCACTGAGACTGGTCTAGTTCAACCTATTTGTGGTTCTTGGGATAGACTGCGGGGCTATCGTATCCCTTAACCTCCTAGCTTGTCTTTTCCTGAGGGCTGCGGGGCTACCGCTCAGTTAAAGCTTTAGGCAACAAAGGAGACTGCGGGGCTATCGTCCTCTGTGCCGTCTGGCTAGCGAGTGATGTTTCTTCGGAGGGTCACCGTTTATATAGGTGGCCCGATGACTATGTGTGCTTCATGTATACTTTTCGTATGTAGTGGTTATCTTCGATGTTACCGCTGACGTTACACACGACGTATAATAGATGGCGCTAGTAGTCTATACTGTTACGTGCATTGATGTTTTGATGAATCTTGTTTGGGTTGCAATCTAAGTGGATGACGCAGTGGTATACACTCGTACCAGTAGATGGCATCTTGTTACAGTATCTTTTTCTTGTCTAACTAATCGTCGTGTCGTGTCGATGGTACGATTTTATTTTTTAAATTAGATTTGGTGTGCCCAAAATTTCGCCACTTCCACAGCATCGTCTGGCAGCGCAGAGGTCGCTTAGATTGCAGGTTGCGGAGCACAAATGACAGGATAGGAGGTGCATCATTGTTTGCGGCACAGTTCCACAACCACACCCTGCAGCCGTTTCATCGAGATATCCCCACTTAACCAGGTGTGAATTACATCTCCCCACTTGGGTTCGGAGTCGGTTTAGTCTATCTAATCAAAACGAAGTTGACGTGTTTCGGCTTCAGTGTAAACATAAAGGTTTAATCTACATTAATTGTAACAAATTTTCTCAATATCGGTAAAGCGGTTTAGACGTGATAGCGTAATAGACAGACAGTCTTTCGCATTTATAATTTTAGTAGTGGTGCTTAAGTAGGGACCTATTTCAAAATAAAAATGGAATTAATCAAACCAAACTTCGAAGCGAAAAAATGGCAGAATTTCAGGAGCTTTCACTAATGAACTTCTATTTTACCGGATAAATGGTGTAAAATGTCCTCTAACCTCGGACAACGCTTTCGAGGGTCGCAAATCGAATTGCCACGCCAAAAATAGCATCAGTCTTTAATAAACTTCTAAACTCCTCCCTCACAATTTATTCCCTACTTATTCCACTTTTTACTCAATTTATCGCGGTTGCCTATTGAATTCATAATGACGGTCTTCTGACCGCTTCAAGTCAAAGCGACGTGGGATGTTCAGACTCTAAGTACTTACTTAGATTGCTTTGAAATGGCTACTCTGTGGCTTATTGCGAAACTGAGATCGTGCTATACTGTGACTTCATGAATTAGTTATCAAAGGTTTTAATAGACAGGGGGGCTAGATAAGTTGCATTTTGACATTCGAATCGACAAACAAAATGTATGTAAATGACATTAGTGACAGCAAGATTTGTCGAAAGCTTGTGTCATCGATTCGAATGTCAAAGTCCAACTTGTCTAGCCCCCGTGGTTAATTTTTAGCTATCAACAAGTGAAAAGTTTATTTCGTACTATTATGACATGTCGTTAATACTTTTTGACGTGAGAAATACAATTAAATATGATTATTACTTTGTGTTGTTAAGTGGATTTCATATTAGAATTAAATTAATTCATACCTATGTTTCGAAAGGAGGCCCATGCCCAGCTGTGTGTACAATTCTTTGCAAAATTTAAACGGTGCTGAAAAAAAAAACAAAGTAAAAATGTCACCTGCGCTAAGTACCAGGACTACATGAAATACAGAAAGCTCTTAATATAATTGTCAAACAAAACATTGTTTTCACCCTCTTGTTTCACTCCAAACAATACTGAACGCTATTGCGTGTACTTTAAAATTCCTATTTGCTAATAATTTCACTAATGATATTGAATAAGTACTTCATGTCATATTACGTTTTATAACTAAAGCAATAAGGTTGACATTACGTTGGCATTTCATATTTCTTTTATTTACATTCCGAATTGGATTTTATGCGTAGAGCAATAAAGGTGCATTTCTGTTAACAAAGTATTCCTAATGTTTGGACGTAGGACTCGGGGGAAAAGTACCAATAATGGTCAGTAAATATTATCCTTCCTGACTTGTGTGTTATGGCATTAAAAAACTAAGAAGTGGACTTGTGATGAAAAAATCTCAAGTAAAGTCGGCAAGCAGTCTAAACAAATATTAATATCAGTATTAGAGCGCCAGTAATCCATAAGTACCTATTTATATGGTCTAATTGAAATAAAAATATTTGAATATGAATTACCATTGTCATGCCTAGCAGTAGATATTTACGGGTTAACTTGTAATGGCACATAGCTACCGGTATTGCTTTTAAAATGAATACAGTAAATACGTACGAGAACTAGAAATCAATTGTAATGTGCGTAATTTCGTAGATAATGAAGAGAAAATGTCAAACACAGGTAAAACATTTTAGAAATGTCTGTATCTCCGGCTCTTTGTCAATCCTTTACGACTAGGCCTTTATAGAAAAGGGAACTTTTGGGCAATTTTCTTTGATCTCAAAAGAAGCTTTATTTTCTTGTTCATGGCTTTATACATCTCAAAGGACAAACCAACTCGACATAGTCCCGATTGAAAGCTAATTTGTAATATCATCTAAAGTTGTATTGGCATTCTTTCACTTCCCAATTCGTTCCTATACAAAGGACCCTAATAACATGATCGGAATATCAAGAGCCGGTCCAGAGACAACTTGCGAACAATAGTTGTTTGCAAAAAGAGTAGTCCCACTTGGGCGCCACTTTCGATCTATTCGCATTTATTTGTCCTGTAGCAGAGTATGTTTTGTTTTTATCTGATTGCAGTAATAATTAACTTTCAATGTAGTCCATAATAGTTAATAGAATTCGCAGTGCACGGGTATAAAACTGACAAAGCGTAACAATCAATGAACAAGTTTAGTATGCGTATAATGTCTCTAGTTAAATAAGATATTGTTTTCGTAACGATATTTGAGCTCTGAATCGTGCTTCTAGAATTTATAATATTAATCAAACAAGATACTAATTAAGTCGGCATGAATTTTCGTTAGAATTTGTATAAAATAATTCAGATGTAACATTTCTGAACGTTTTATATTTTAAACTGTGATGTTAATTTTGTAAGGTGCGGCAAATGTACTGCAGTCAAGTAAATTTAATACAGGTAAAGGTTTGAAATTATATTACGTGAATTAAGTTATTTTTTTTAAACAGGTCTAGCCGATCCGATTGCAATAGGATTTTCGAATTGGTTGGTGTTAAGAGCAATAAGGATTCAAATGTTACAGCAAACAATACAAAAAGTTAAGTATTTTCGCAAATAGCATTTTTATGTCTGTCGGCTTTCGTATGAAATTCAACGCTGCGGGTTCGGGGCTACTAAAAGCACATTGGATTATGTCGGGTCAGGTATCCCATGGGAGCCGTTGTTGGCGGTACGACGCGCTTTATTGTGGCCCCACGTTGGGCGCCATTTGGCTCCACGCACAAACGCTCGCTTTGATGGCGTGAAGTCGTGACGTCGGAATTAATGTGCAAGCCTATATTTTAGTTACACAATTTAGTTTTATAGGATTGTGGTGCCTGTGTAATATATGTATACGCCATTTTGGTTAAATCGTATAACGTTAACGTTGGCGTGTAAAAAAACATTTCACATAAGTGATCACCTAGTAAATTAGTTACAGTGTTACAGTGCTTGCTGACCGTTTTATTCCAGAGCACCCAACTTTGATGATGCGACTGAGTTATTGTTCAATAACCCAGTATTTTTTTTTAAACTCGCTTGAACAAACTTCAATGTATTTTTAAATTCCTTTGTTTTTGTCAAGTCATTAACATGAGGTGCTCTGGCGTTATCCTGCGTTTGATATAAAAGCACGTCCTAGCAGTGGCAAGGACTAAATTATTATTGTATAATTTAACTTTAACAGCAAATTTGATTACGTCGCAGGTGAACTGTTTATCGAGCATAAAGCGTTTTATTGTACTCCCATTCTGGGCGCCGTTTGTTTGCACGTAAGTGCTGCGAAATAGTGGAGGCGTAACGTTACGCTATAAAACTATTTGACAATAAAAACTACAAACTGGATTCAGGCGAGGATTAGTTTAGCCGCCATGTTTTTTTTTATAGCACCTAGTTTAGAAATAAAGTAGAGTGGTTTTATTTTGTGCAAAGGGTCGATACATTTTCAGTAACAACAAGTAATAACAAAAAAAATTACTGCGTTGATACATCGTAGTTAACATTTGAATTAGAGTCAAAACAATAACGCGCTTAGTGCGAATTTCGACAATCACGTAACCTGCACGTATTACAAGAAATCATGGACAAACCCGAACAAACATTAAGTGCGACCTCTTTTTTAAGCTCCATAAACATTTTACGTAGAAATTTCTCTTGCAAGTTTCATCTGGTTTTACACAAGCTTCCAAAGATGAATATTTAATCTGAGCGAGGCGTCTGTCAGCTCTTATTGACCCGGTTCATTTTGACTCCATGTTATTTATTCACAGGCCCTCCTCCTCTATTAACTAAGGTGAAACACATATTTCTTTTGGGATATATTATATTAACTACGCGGAGAGGGTGCTTCTGCTTAATTAAGATAGACCTTGTTAAGTTTAAGAGGATTTTTTTTAATTAGCCTTGAGTAAAAATATTTTATTGGTTGGTTTGGTTGGATACCAGAGAACTACAAATACGCCGCGGTAAGATCCAGAATAAGATGGCAGGACGAGCTTGGCTCATACTTCAAGGTTTGGATACAAAACTCATAATTACTATTTCGTCCAAACTATGTAAACTAAATTAAAGTTGTATTTAGATAATAAAACACTTATTAGAACACAATATTTCCCAGTTTACTTAAATAAAGTGTACAGTGAACTCACCGGAATGGTATAAATGTGACTAACTGAATACTGATTTTCGTGTAACGTTATTTTCGCGTTTCCTGTCTGCCCTTTTCGGGAGCATTTTAAAAGGTTCCGTACACCCTCTTGACCAACCCACTTAGAGAGGCGACCGCGCCGCCGGCCGCTGGGGTCGTCCCGATACATCCATAGAACGATATCGCAAGGTAGCTCCACTAATTGGGTGTATTCTAAACTACATTGTTTATTTATGTAAAATAATATAGTCCTTCTAACACGTAACAAGTACCTGAACGATATTTGATCATATTTTAAATTACACAAATAGTGTAAGTAGGTATCCGTTATAATAACTCTACATATAGATACCAATTTTGTTCACCTCTAGTTCCAAACATTGCAAACTAAAGCATTGCACACAGCGATATAACGACACTCATTAGGATTTCAACTTAATTGGTAAGAAAGTCGTAAAAATAGTAGCACCTAAGTTTTACTGTTAATAGTGGGGACTCCTAAATAATGTCCAATGTCTGTCTTGACTTGTAATGTGAAAAGAAATTAGTGTTGTGTACGTGACGTAAGACAATAGGGGTGTAAACGTAAAATACGGTAAAATTTCAAGAACTGCAATAGTAGTTACTAATAAAAATAGCTGTTAGTGGGAAAGTTCTTTTGTAATTACCCTGTAACAGCCTTGTCATGTCAAACGGTCCTATATTTGATCACTGATCATTTCTTACCATCCTAAACCACTACACTAAACGTTGCCTGCATCTACAAAAATAAATTCTATTCAACTTTTCCTCACTAGCGAGTGGAAACGTCGCCAACTAGGGTCAGGTGTCCCTGTGGGCTCGTCGACTCGTCTCCGCATACAGAGGGCGCCATTATCGAGCCCCAGTTGAGCGCCACTAGTAAGCCCCACGCTGGGCGCCATTAACTCCTATTGATGTTTCACTGTGAGCGAATAGTACTGTACTATATATACCCTCTGTACGAATAGTTAGTGTAAATATTTTTACTTCAGTTCATGAATGACGATGTATTACGTGTGTTTTAGTTTTAGCTTTTAAATGTGTAAAGTGGTGTCCTGGTTTGGGATTGAAATATATACATGCTATATCAAATCTTACAGTTATCATAAAGTAAGTTAACGCTTAAAATATAAAAAATGGGATGTGTAAACTTGACCGACACTGAAACCATGAGCATGCAGAGGTATAGCCACCTCTCTATGTTCGCTAAGCTGCCAAAACCTAAAAAGTAAAAGCTAGTTCTTGTAACATCAATTTAATCATTGACTTTATTCAATTTAAGCTCCACCGAAGGCTCGACAGACCCTCAGAGGATAATTCTGAGAGATTACAAATTTCCACAATATAAATTTTGATACAGAAGTAGGAGAGAATTCAATATGAGCATCGAACTGAATCTGGCCCCAGGGACGACCGCCGTGCGCCACTGCTCGCTACCGACTACTCTGTTGTTTATCGATTGTTATTTGTTTGTAGGTATTAGGTACGGTGTTCTGTATTTGAACATACATTTTGAATTTCGAATGCTATTGGAGTCTGATTGGTTTTAGGCTATGAATGCGACAATTCGTCGAAATGAAAGACAGCCGTATGGTTGTAAAGGGAATGGAAGGGATAACTGATGGCAACTGGAAATAAACTGATTATACTATTAGACTCAGCGTTTTATACCTTAAGTTAAAAAAGAGAATACTAAAAAGATTCCCTTTCAATGTCTGCTTGTCACGATTGCTGTTCAATTTCTTAAAATGTATTTATTGTAATTGTAAGATAAAATCCGTGTGTCAAGTCTCGTTGTCTTTAAGAACACTAAACAATTTGATCTATTTCATGATCACAGTAAAAATAATACTGGTCTATCGAAAATTATATGTGAAGACGTTACTATTATTATTACAATATCTTTGAATAAAACCAAGGTTGGTATAACCCCAAACTGCCTCCGTTACTGCTATCGTAAACGTGTTGACCCGTTGTTTGCAAGTTTCACGTCGACGTGTCGTCGCCTCCTTAAAGACAGGACACACATATACGACGACATATTGCCTTTTATTGTTTGTGTTCCGTTGATGAGAACGTGTTATTGTTTAATGAACTGTTTAAGGTATCAGTGAAGTGAGACGTGGATTTATTTAATTAACTATGAAACTACATGATCATCTTTATTCATCATGTACTAGCATTTGCCTGTTATACTCCGCCCGTTCAATATTCGTATTAATTCTTTGTATTAATTCTTCTCATCCACATTACAAGATCTCTATTCCAAACAGCAAAATACTGTCTGTAGTCGTTGCATCGTTAAGTGTGAACACAACAATAAACAACGTTTTGAAAAAAATCTGCTAACAAAACCTTCGACTGAAGCACCTAATCTTGACTTTGGTCGGAGCTCGTCAGCCTTGTATCTTAGAAGTCAACTAGGACGACGATGTTTTTTTTTATTAACGGACCTTTGAATCATAAATACAAATAAATACAAAAGTAATTGTATCAGTATGTGGCAGACCGGCAATCTAATGGTTTAGATTCCCACATTTGGAAATGTTTAGCACTCGAACATTAATCAGACTGAAGTTTGAATGTTTATGTAAACGAGGATTATGCCTATAAACAAAATATAACATACCTCAAAAGGCATTTTGACAGCTTGCTACGATTCACGGGTTGGGTTCTAGTGCATGTGTAAAATAATGGTCGCAATTTATAAATTGTGTGAACCCTAAGTAAACAAACTTTTGAGCCGTAGTACTCATTTTTACTATTAATCGTTTACTTAAATGCTTATCCCGACTCATTAACCAACAGGTACACTACCCCTAAATACTTTGCAATGTAATTAATTAATTAAAAATTATACGTTTGTTAGTTTCGAACTGTCTCCTGGAGAGTAGGTTTCGTTTGTATTTGTTTTGTCTGGAGGCCCAACACTGTATCGATGAAATTACTGTCTTGTATTTAGACTTATTTAGAAAAGATACTGTTTTCGGGACACAATTATTTTGTTTTATATTTTAATTTAACATTTTGTTATCTTTATTTAACGACTTTCTAACTTTCTTTTATATTATGAAAAATGATAAGCCATGAAAAATATGTAGGGGGTTTTTGTTTTTAAATATTCACACCACACTGTACCCGAGGCTCTTCTTAAATGGTCACCGTTGACTATTACCGACCGCGTGACTAGTAAATGTTATGTTTATATGTTGATATGGTAGGAATTATCTTTTTTGTAAAACCGCTATATGTTTTCCATTCGATATTAATTATTAAAAACAATTTAAAAATGACGCAGCGCTCAGCAAATCCATACGCTAGATTTAAAAAAGATTTCGCAATACTTTTTCAACTGAATCGAACCTATCAATTGGTGATATGTTTTCCGGATAAAAACCGCGGCCATGACGCTAATGGGGGTCGACGCACTCAGGGGTGAGCGGTAGAGGGTGATTTTAACAAAGTTGTACCGTAGACTATTGCGTTATTATATTTATACTATAGAGTATAGACAACACCGTGAAGTCAATTTCTGTTTTTATACTCATGGAATAAAAACCACAATTTAATGAGTATTTTTTTTGTGAAAAGAACTTTCGACACCACAGGCAAAAGCAAAGCTTTTGGTGGCTTAATTTACGAAAGCTACACTACACTAGTTGTTTTCGCAACTAATCTACGAGCTGCGGCCTCTAGTAAAACCGGGGAGTGCCTTTTTCTTTTACACAATTCAAACTTAAGGGTTAGAATACCTACATATTATAACACGACAACATTAGAACTACAATATATCTATACTATTATATCTATATACTATTATAAAATTGTAAAAAAGTCATTTCTGTACATTGAAGATATTAAAAAAAAAACAATTGGGTTAGAGTATATAAACGATCGGGAACCCAAAAATGTGATTTTTAGAATTCTTGTCTGTTTGTCTGTTTGTTAGGGGTTGGCGCTAAACCTACTGAATAGATTTGAATTTTGTATGAACTGTTAAAAGCAAATAAAGTATAATTGTAAAGCATAATTTCCAACTTAAAAACTGATGTAAAGCTTTTTTCAATTATTTGAATAGATCCTTGGATACAGCTTGACCTCTCTGTTGTATGCAAGCCCATAGAAAGAAGAGATCATCATTGTTGGTTTTTTGTTTTTTATTTTCTATTTAAAAGTCCATCGTTCAAATAAAAAAAATAGGTATATCTCAATCCACTTGGTTGCGTAGATGCTGAGATAGAGCTTGACCTCTCTGTAGTATGCATTCCTATTGATATAAGGGATCATTATTGTTGGTTCTTTAATTAAGTTGTCATATGCGCAGATATCGTGATTGTTGATTAGTTATAAACGTTTAAAGTGGTATAGACTTAAATTAAACAATAGTTGTAAAGTTTGGTTAGAATTACGAGTTATTACGACTAACTGAAGCTTCCGTTTTCTTTTGGACATATTTTCACAAACAGCATCACCTCAGAACCTCATAAAGTACCTCAGTACCGAGACTAATTGTCGACCGGAATCGAACCCACAATATTCGAGCTTAGCGCCGTTATAACTTAGTCACGAGGCCCTTTTACCAAACCTCTAAAACACTACTTCTAAATACAAGTTTTTTATCAATGGGATCAATGTCTAATCCTAATTTTGTTTCTACATCCACGTAAGCGAAGCCGCGGGCAAAAGCTAGTTTCTTATATAAAAACAACCAAGTATAAATACACTTTGGAAAAGTAAATTATACGTCACTGTTAACTCCGCGATCGCTATCATCGCATGTTTTACATGATTTTTTAAACATTTTTCGTTTGATTTAATGGAATTTGAATACATATTTGATGTGGATGTTGGGTACCGTCGTTTATTTTGACGTTCGGTACCTATTTGAATTTTTATTTTTCATACTGAAATGCAGCATTGGATTTATAATTAATTTGTGTAGAAAATGTCTGACCATTATTTTGCAAACTCCCGAATTGATTGCAGGTTTTATTTATTTATTTTTATTTCTGTTTTAAGAGGTTTCAAAGTAAGGTGATGTTTTGGATTTCCTATGAAGTTCTCAGTATCAGGTCAGACTTTGGATTTATGCCCGATTAATGGCAATCGGCAAGCTAATTACATTAGACATAAATATACCGGCGAACTGTGGATGTGCATTAGTAAACCTCCGCCTAATTTTCATCATCCATCATAATTACATACAATATTATTATGACTGGTAGCGTCGATTGACTGTCATTTCCAAATTAATATTCTCACAAGTATCATACCTCGTAATAACAAGTGTTGAAATATTTGAAAAATCTGATATTTTTTGGCACCCAACTGGGACTCACGCTCCAAGCGCTTTAGCTAACACGCGGCGTTCACGTGGCAGATTGTGTACGTTTCTTGAATGATTTTCCCTTTACAAGCTTTGATGTTTTTAAAATCCTTTTTGAATTTTGGGACGCAGCAACCGAATGCAAATTAATTACGCATTTGCGGCTGGTTCAAAGAATACATTTTACTTGGGACGAGTAGGGTCCTTGTTAGGTTTAGTACAATTTTCTCTTTTTTCATTTTGAAAAGAATACATTCATCTCTGCTTGAAAATTAATTACACCAAGTATTAGTTTTATAATTCTGGCTTATTGGCGCCCATGTTGGGACTGTCATCAGTCACTGCAGTGTGACGTTGATAAAAGCACACTCTGCTTACGTGTGACTGATTATGCTGCAACATCTCGAGTGGATGGGTTGACGAGGTTATGGAACTAAATTATAATATAACACTTGACATATTGGCACCCAACTGAGACCCAACAAAGCCTTGCTTGATATTTGTGTTTGCGAGGAAATAATGTAATATTAACATAATTTGTACTTAAGTTAGTCGAATTTTTCCTTCATTATAAATAACCGGTAATCTTAGCATGGAAAATGCTTAAAAAATTCAAAAATGTAACAATATTTTTTATCGCAGATCACGGTTTATTCGACAGCGAAGCAGTTTAGCAAAGTGTAGTTCGAACTGTCACCGAACTTGTAAAAGTATATTTAGTGTCAAGTATCACGTCATTTAGTAGTTTCTTATTTAACCCACTTTGTTAATCATACCATGTCTCAACTTTGAGAATCACCACTCGACTTACCTCAGCCCGTAGTCAGGGCTGTGTAATGTGTGATTACTTTTGCTACAAATGTGATATGTGTGTGACCTAATACTTACCTCGTGTTTGTGGTCTCCTATTTCATCCCTTACTATTACCATGCTTTTAAGTAATTATTTTCCCTTATTTAATTCATCATAGGTACTTAATAAAGACATAACCTACTTTATGTAAGATGTCACGTTTCGAATGTAGATATAAAATGTCTGTACATTTCATTCAGTGTAGGACTACTAATGTTGACTTTCCTAACTGATAATTAGAAAAGTTTACACAATTGTGTGCAGGATGTTCTCCCCGATGTTTTTGCTCGAGTCAGATAAGTTTCTGGTGCCAACTGTTACACTTTTTTGTTCCGAAGTGTCGAATATGAGATACCATCACGTCTGTATTCCCGAAATTTTAAGCAGAGATGTACTTCATTCGTCTACAGGTCGTCGGTCATTCATACGTTATATTATCATTATATACGGGCACAAATGCAAGCACTGAGTTGCTACCAGCTACTGTTAATTTTACAGAAAAAATCAACAACACGGCTCGATTGAGAAGTCAAACCCAACACTTCTAGCGTAGCAGACTCGCTTACGACCATTTTATGTTATGTTATGCGGGGTTTTTTTTCAACTTGACAAACCTTTTCCGTATTCAGGACGCTCAACTCCTGGCCTCCTGGTGAAACAGGCCCTTAATCATTTAATGTATAAATAGTTAACAACCTTCCAACACACATAATATTTACAAAAAATATAAAATTATTTTTAGTGCGACAGCTCCCGGGTTACCCACGTCACCAACCCGTATATAGCCTGACCTTTTTTAGAAAATAATGTCGGGCTTATTTAAGCTTGTGATCGACGCTTGTGGCGCAATAATAAATATTGTTACAGTACAGGGGTTACAGGTTTAGTTGGATACGTACACACTATACTATGTATACTACTACTGGATATCTTTTGTAAGGTGTGGGTATTTTCATTACTACCCGCCGACGGAGGAAACCGCCCCTTATCACTACACAATGTCCTATTATTTGTCATAGAAACACCATTGACATTGTGACAGATTGACCGTCGTTGGTCCAAGAATCAAACAACCGCTGCAAATTTTAGGGTTACAAAAGGTTTTCATCGGAGCCTTTTATGTAGTTTCCAAGTATCGATATCGTGTCAAGGCCCAATGTCAGTGTAAAATGCTGATATTGTTTAATGTAATTCGACTGGAAGTCGACAGCAAATAAAAATGCGGTTTTAAAAATGTAAAAACGGCAAGTTCCGGGCGGGTAATTGAATTACTGGTAAGTATTAACTATAATAAATTCGTATTAAAACTACTCGGAGTCCGTTGTGAACTACAGTTTGACGTGTTTACGCGACATAACGCGGTAATGGGCGACGCGTCGATAGTGTCCGGGGTTAACCCACACGACACGCTGCTCGCTGATTTTTCTGTAAGTGACTGTATTCGACGTGTAGAAATGATTAAAATAATGAAATTTATATCTATGTAAACCTGAAATACTTACGTTTTATTCGTTATTTGTTAACCGACGAAAACTGGAGGCGGTTATATTAATAAATTCTGCTTGCGAATGGGTTTCCAGACTTATTTCTTTAACTGCACAGTGCACAGGCTTTGACCAAAAGTACAACAAGCGCTTTAGTAAAAAGTCGCATGTCACGCACAATAAATGGTTCATGCGCTGATGTACTTACTGATCTTATACATTATTTTTCATTGGAGAAACATTTACGTACGTGAAGTGGATATGAGTGCATTTCACGTGTGGAAAAATGCCAATATCACTTAATTGCGGTCACAGCACAGCACTTACGATATTCGGTTATTGGCTATTCGTATTTACAAAACGTCCGTCAATTGCTTTGTCCGGCATCGATTATCCTGTCGTCTGTCACCCGGCCGCGGTGTGACGTGGGGCGGCCACTCCAGCCGCGACGCGTATCGTCCAATATTGATGGTTCCGTGTAATGATTGTCACCGGATTGCGATAGGGTATTTATTAGTTTGATCTCACAAGTTGATACTAAGTTATGTTTCTTTTCATGAGCTCTCCGTTATTTCGAAACTATATTTTTCTCTAGACCAGTTTTTTTAATAGTTGGACCAAAACAAAGTTATTTCATTATGCACTATGAAGATATGATTCCCTTTTTAAATCCCGAGATAAACAAAGCAAACCCTACCCGTTAGCCCGACAGGGCCGTGGGGCACACGTGCGCTCTGCTCGTCATGCGAGCTCATTATGAAGATTTTATGCATAGAGGTGTAGACATCTTTGTTTTATAAGCTACGCGAGGGTAGTTGGAAAACTTTATGTTTTAGCTGTTTATCTCCACGTGTCAGCCAAATGGTTGTTATAAAATAGACGTGGTATTAAAAGAAAAACTGCTGTAAAGCATTATAGCCGAAAGATATAACATGGAGGTGGAGTTGATTGGGTACACATGACATCTCTATTATAAACAGAGATCGACATTAATTGGTTGCAATCTTGACGGAAAGCATTTTTAAAACATTTTTAATCAGAAAAAATAATTACGTTGAGTTTGTATAAGATCTAGAAAAGGCATAATGTTTTGACTGAAAAATGCACCGTAAATATAATGCAATTTTTAATAATAATTTTTCGCCTATATGTATTAATCAAAGGGGAGCATCAAGAAAGCCATAAAGAATTCTCGATTAGATCGAATGCAGTCAATTATTGCTTATTGTACGACACGTGTGAGGGGGCGGGACGCTGCGCCGTGGGGTGGCGACCGTGACGGCGACGGCGACGATGGTGAGCACCACGCAGATGCGATGCGGTTTTACAAAATGCTACAGTTTGCTCCGTCTAATAACAAATTTCCAAACTTCAGTCTCTTATTTCTTGGCAAAGTATTGAAAGTAAGGGTAGGTACTTAAGATCTTTACTTATTTAAAGAGAGTCTCTCGTATAAATGTTTACTGCTGGAAGATATGGAGGAAAGCTGAAGTTATGAAGTACTGTAGGATATCCTGTGAGACGTGTCGGTGCTTCACGTTAGTTCCTTGGGTTCTATCCTATCCTTAGTCTTGGCAGGGTTCTTGTGTTAGGAAATTTCAGTAAAATTTTATGCTTGGTTAAATAGGGAACCTAATACGGTCGCCCCTATATGTATATGGAACCAAACATTACCGCTAATGCATCGTGGGTGCCATTCAGTGGGTTACTATGCTAAGCATTTTAAGGAGGACAGACTATAAGTTATATCGTTGTCATAAAAGACTGAAGCATTGGACGACTTTAACATCTCGTCACGCGATTTTTTTGTGCATTCTGTCCATGTTTGTGTCGAGTCTGTGAACTCGTGTGTAGTCTATCCACATGGTAATACAGTAAACTAATAAACGGCACTTGTTTTCCATGCAAAATGGATAAAGTTCCCCGAAAAAATATGGTTCCTTGACATTAACGCGTAGTCACGTAAACTAATTCTTATTAATATTCCCCCAGTGACAGCGGGTGGGGGTGTGGTGTTCAATACATGTGCACAATGTATGGCAGTGTGTTATGGGGTCGTGTCGTGGCGCCCACCCTGCCGTTGTCTCGGCGAGAGCGACCCATTGTTGCAAGATGCTGCGGCCTGGGGTGTGTTTACTTGCCATGTTTTGTAACTCCGACTACTTACGAACAATGGCTTCAGAATAGAGTTAAGCAGCTTAAGTGGCTTCTGCTCTACGGGTTGTAATATTGTAATATTATATGATATACCCCATCCAGGTTGTCCGCGTCTTGTAAAGTAAACCTTCTTTTTGAAATAAATTCGTGTTTATACCAACAATGTCAATGTTTCTGAAAGCGATTACATTGTAGACACAAACTATAAGAAAGATTGCGAAGCGAAGCACATTAAGCGAATGCTCAGGGATCAATAGAAGTTATCTATGTGACGAGTGTCTTCTAGTAATTCCACTTCAATGTATCCTAGCAACATATATTGCATTAAAACATTACTCTGCATTCTTCAAAACACATTTTTACCGTCGTGTTTTCCGTCAATATGATCACATGTCAAAGTTGAAATTCTTTCTAGCTTCTATAGTACTTGTACATGTATGTGTTGGTAGCACAAAGCGGGATCAGCGCTTTATCACCGGAGCAACGTTTGAAAGCGATTCATCCGTGCGTGTTGGATGAACGATATTTCGGGAAAGTTGTGCTTCTCGCCATTATCGTAGCTGAGGAGTGTGGGGCCCGTGGGCCGCTTTATGTTGAGTCAGACCGCTGATGATTCGCTCCATCCAGCAAGTTTTAGTGTCTTTATAAGCTTGGCTTGGTGTAATTATTCTATAGCTTCACGGCGCTGACTGCTTCGTTGATCTAGTGGTCCCAAGCGCGGAGCACTTAGCTAGAGGTCCTGGGATAGATCTAGATCTCCAGGTCGAGCAAAGTGTTGTTGGGTTTTCTGTGAAATTCTCAGTAGCAGTTTGAAGTCTGGATTTGTGCCCGGTTGGTGGCAATAGGTTCGCCCCCTATTACAATGGGACCTAAACATACCGGCGAAATGTGGGTGTACATTGATACGCCTCTGCCTATCCCTTCGGGCAATTTAGGCGTGATAGTATGAAGACCTAGTCTACCTACAATAAACAACCTCACAGATAGTCAATATTTCGTTAATGGTTTTTCAAGACTGTCGGATCAGCAATTGTGATTCGATTAAAATCCGAGGCGAGCATGCCGACGTCGCGCCTACACGACTCACCCTTAACGGAGGGGCGCAGACGAGGGTTAAACGAGCCGCGGTATTAGCCGATAGCCGACTGTAGCCGATAGCCGGCCACTCTGATCTGATACGATTACGATACGATACATTTGATGGAATTGCCAGTTTTAGATTACTAACATACCATCACGCCTGTATCCCCCGAAAGGGTAGGCAGAGGCATACTAATGTACCCCCACGTATCGCCGGTATGTTTAGGTCCCATGTAATAAGGGGCAAGCCTATTGCCATCGACCGGGCACAAATCCAGACTCCAAGCTACTACTGGGCATTTCACAGAAAAACCACCAACACTTTGCTCGATCCGGGATTCGAACCCAGGATCTCTAGCATAGCAGTCGCGCTTGGGACCACTACACCAACGAAGCAGTTTTAGATTACTATAACGTATAAAATTAAAATTAACTACTAAGTACGTGAAATTATGTATCTGTCGGGTTATACTGCAATGATGCGGTCAGATATTGAATGGGTGGCCATTCACACATCTTGCTTCCAAAGTATTGTCATTTTCATAACAGCAGAGGAATTTAATTTCTGGTTTGAACCTGGAACTCTATGCATAACAGTCTCCCTTTAACTACTAGGTGATCACTGCTTCCTACATCATTAAGTTCTGTTATTGCATTGTCGACAAGTTGAAAAAATCTCCCCAGTTCTCCACCCAAGTCGGTCATACACCCGTAACTTATTACCAAACAACTCCCTGTATTTGCTCTAAACATTGCTTTCGTAAGAGGGTGCGACCCTTACTTCAAACA
The DNA here is from genome assembly GCA_946251955.1 of Acronicta psi. Taxonomy (NCBI): domain Eukaryota; kingdom Metazoa; phylum Arthropoda; class Insecta; order Lepidoptera; family Noctuidae; genus Acronicta; species Acronicta psi. The sequence continues at coordinate 198,752 of OX276495.1, read as the reverse complement.
CACATGGAAAAATCGCCCCTATTTACGTCCTAACTAAGAGCGAAAATGGTATAATTATTATTTGTTATGATTGCCAAACCAGCATCCAAAAAAATTATAGACAAAGAAAAACAAAATGTATTTTTGTTGAATTAGGATTTAAATTAGCTTGATACCATTTAAGATGAAGTAATAATGTTTACGAACTAATATCTACCTTATAGTTTTACAGTTAAGATCGATAATTGCTTATCTCAAATGTTGAGTCTAGGAGCTAGGGAGGTTTTTGCTTACGTGTGTCTAACGAGAGTGCGTGTAAATGAATGTAAGGAGGGATACAATTAATTTCGCTCAGGGCTGCGGCGGCGGGTGGGGACTTACTGAATTGTTTAGTGGGATAGGACCGAACGACTTGACCGGACTTATTTAGTTTTAGATTAATTTATTTAAAAAGAATATTAGAATTTAAAGAACCCTAAACCGACGAGCATGCTTGGGGAGCTTGATGAGCGTAGATGAAATCGGAGCAAGTGGAAATCTATAGTCTCTGCCTACCTCTGGGGGAAACAGGCGTGAAGCTATGTGAATATGAATTAGAACTAGGCTTATTGTAACATGTTTAAGATAGAGGCGAGTGAATAGATATTGTTTAAGTTTTCGTGAGTACATCCTCGGCAGCATGTTCACTTACAAAGTTACAACCAGGTGATGTGCTGCCAAACACACTTAAAATTAAAGTTACTTAAAGTTCTGTTTGATTATAGAACATTGTTTGTTTGTGAAATACATCTCAGCAGCGACGTGTGTCGATAATTATATTTGAGCCCGCTGTACACTGAGCCCAAACAAGAAAATATAAACACATCTCCAAATATATAATTACTTTCCCGTTTAACTGTAGACAATTGCGTCGTTCTCCCTGAAGACTGCGGCACAACTCGACACCGTTCTGTTCTGTTCACAACTTTAGACGAACCAGTTAATAAATGAGAAGCTTCTTAAATTCCACCCGGATTAGTATTCCCGGGCCGTTTGTGACAGATAAACTTATTAAAAAGGGTCACTTGCTATGCACACTGGCAACCCTATTATTTTTCTAACGTCTACTTAGCACGAACCAAACTCTACCTTATCGCGTCGAGTTTAAAGTTAATCTTTGTATGGACGACTTTGCAGTTCGATATACAATTCAATTTCAACTTTACGTCGTTAATGTTAGAGTTGAAAGTTGGATGTTTCGCAGTAATTATGCTATTTAAGTGATAATACACCGTGGGGATAATTAGTTTTACGTTCAATCTCGCATAACGCTGTCCCATGCATTTAGTTCATGGTAAAATATTCTGAGTCTTAAACAAAGGAGTTTAGATTAAAAATTGATTGTGTCAACCCTACAATGAATTTGTAACGATTTTAAAGTGCAGACGAGACAGTTTTGCATTTTTATTAAGAAATTAGTGTTTGATGGTTTAAATACGTGTTTCCTTAATACTTAGGTTTCAGGTTGAAAATATTGGCACTTAAGTCACGGAAACTTTATACTCAAGTTGTTAGAAACTATGTATGACAGTTGTTAACTAGTTATGTAGGAATTAATTTAATAATATTATGTACCTAGTAGGTACTAGGTGGGGTAGGTAGGTACTAGGTGGGGGTACACTTGTAGGTGTGGCCAGTAGGTACTACCTGGCCACCACCGACTTACAACAAAGAAAAGCATTGTATACAATGGGAAACGGAGAGTTCTTGATGATGGGTATGCAATTTTTTTAAGAACCTCATTGCCAAATTTCAGCCATGCGGAAACTATATGTGTTTTTCTGTTATTTTTGTAGTTATTGCCATACTACATTTCATTCTCTCTTGTTCACAGGTACGTACACGACACTACTATCCCAAAATAATTTTAACCCAGATCCAGCTGTCCCTAGCTGTCCCCCCAGCAACGCCCTAAGCCGAGGTCCGAGTCCCGTTAGAGGACGCCCTTAGCTGCTGTTGCTTAGTTTATAAGTGTCCATGGCTGGAGGCACAAAAGGTGCCTCGCCACCAAGCCCGGTTAAGATTCAAAAGCTCCTGAGCTAGAATCTACATCCGTCATAAAAAAAAAAACGACACTACTAGGTATAGACGGCAAGATAAGACAGCGAGCTGCAACTGAGAATTTCATGCAAAACCCTAATAATACTTTGCTTGACCTGGAATTCGAATCCAATACCTCGATGGTAGCAGTCGCGTTGAGACCCACTAGGTTGCTGAGGCGGTCATCTAAGTCATTCTCCTAGCGTTTTCCCAACCATGTTGGGTCGGCTTCCAGTCTAACCAGATGCGGCTGAATATCAGTATTTTACACGAAGCGACCGCCATCCTCTCATCATGAACTCCGCAACACAATTCTGGAAAATACCGAAATCCGAACGAAAGACTGGTTTACGGTTGTCAGATTTTTTGGGCTACCAATAACGATTTTCATAGGCGTTCGTATCGTATTAACTATTTAGTTATTCGTAACAACCGGGACCGACGGCTTTACGTGCTCTCCGAGGCACGGAGGGGTCTCTTTGTGTTAAGAATGGTCACCCATCCGCGGACTAACCGCGGCAAGCGTAGCTTATCCTTGCAGATCGGTTGATCAGCGTAGTTATAACTTAGCCACGAGCCCCTTGAGCCCCCTCGAGCCCTGAGTCAATTATGTAAGTAATAAAGTTAAGTAATCTAAGTTATACAAACAGGAATTTGTGTAGCATGCACAATGTCGTGCTTATATTGGGGTCACACCGTATCGACTTCTTTGTTTCATATAGAGATAATATTTGACTCGGCCGACCTTGAACCCGTGTGTTTAGCGTACAAATAACATTTGTGTCATAGCTCTGTGCTGTCTGTATAGTGACACGTGTGTGTGTGTGTGTAGTGTGAGATATAGCAACACACAAACAAATCAGCTTCGCGTAAATAAACATGAGTGAGATTGTTTGTGTTACACGCGTCCGATTGAGATGCGCGCGCGATGATTTGTGCTCGGAAACGGAGATTAGGTTAGTGTTTATTTGGTTGTGATTCGAAATGGAATACTGCTCTCCCAGTGATCTCCGGCTTTTGATAGAGTCTGATGGTTGTAACGGACCACAACTTGACATGGTCGTGGACCGTGGTCAATGTCTTGAATCCCGTAGCCAATATAACTATATTGCTAGGGAAGGCCAGTGTGGACGAGTTTGTCATAACCTGGATGGTTCATGGAGTTTCTTGCCGGTTCTTCTCCATAGGAAACGACTAATTTGGAACCGTGCACCTAGTTTCGACATTTCATAAGTGCCTGCATAAGTTCTATGTGAAAATAAAACTATTTTGATTTTGATTGACCTACAGCTTCCCGACTTGAAGAAACTTACGCGATAAATAAATGTACTGCCCTAAGAACCACAATCTAGCAAACAGTAGAAGGTACTCATTACGTTCTGTTATTGAATATACACCACCAAATATTCACGCCTGTGTTCCTGAATGGTTAGGCAGAGGGTACTGCTGTACACCCACACAACTTGTCGATATCTTTACGTCCCATGTAATGAAAGGCGAGCCTATTGCCATCAGTCGGGCACAAATCCAGATTCTGAGCTGCTACTAGGATTTTCACAGAATAACACACGCTCAACCATGGAATCGAACCCACGTAGCAGTCACGCTTACGTAACCACTAGACCAATGAAGTAGGTTTTCTTTTTCTGAAAACATAACTCTTATGAACATTTCTGTACATTGCACGACAAAAGTATTCGTTATTAGTTTGTCGGGTACGGTACACACTTGCAATGTGCCGCACGACATCAGTTTATTAAATTTCGTCACATTTCGTTACATATTAGATCTCCCGCAGTATGCGAGCAAGGTGCGCTGTGCACACATCTCATGCTAATGTTGGAATAATATTATGTGCTGGTGTATGTATGTGGAACATTTTATATTTACTTAGCGAGTAAACAGTCTCTGTGTGTTACGATGATGTAGACTGTAGTGTTTAGGAGCGTTCCTCTGCCTGCAGGCGATGATGGTGCCCCTAAACTGCGTTATGTTAACTGTTCATTTTATACCGCAACAGCAAAACAAAAGACGACGTCTGTGGTCTAGTGGTTCGAGTACCGGACTGCTGATCACGAGGTCGTGGGTTCGATTCCCACAAGACACAAATATTTATGTGATGAATATAAATGTTTGTGTTTGTCTGGGTGTTTCCTATGTATTATAAGTATGTATTTACAAAAAATAAGTATATAAGTATTATATCCATTGTCTAGTATAAGTACCCATAGTACAAGCTCTGCTTAGTTTGGGACTAGATGGTGCTGTGTAAAATGTCCCAGGATATTATTAAAAAAAAAAATTCAGCCAAAAGAGGGCCACTGCTGAACAGAGGTGTCCATAAGGACTGCTTATATGCCGCCTGCATCCAACGACTCCCTTTATCAGTTCATACGTCCATCTCGTTGGAGGCCGTAAAATAATAAAAAATATATTCCCAAAAAATTTTAAGCACATAGACCAATACTAAAAACGATTGATTGTTCCACAAGATTTGGCAAAAGATACGATAGTGGTCATGCAGCTTCCGCCGGGGTCGCGGAAGAATGTCCACACGTACCCGTGACCCCGGCCGAATGGTGATGAGGCGAACACCCGTCTGTTTTTAGTGGGTAGACGTCCTTTTCAGGACGGAGTCCCACACACCGCGCCGTCCTCCCCGGGGCGGCGTGACGGTGCATAAAGCATTTACAGACGATAAAAAAAAAAAAAAAAAAAAAGTGGTCATGCAGCTTACTAGTTACTGTACTGCACTACAACTCATGTCTTGAGAGAGAGAGAGAGAGAGAGAGTCTATGAGAGAGGCCCACGCGTAGCACTGGACATGATCATGATATCATTAATTAACCGAAGTCTGAAAAATCTCGGCATTACGTGAAAATACTAAAAAGAGAAGTATATAAAACCTCACGCGAAACCTCTTTGGAGCGCAACATCTGCAACATCCACGGAGCAAAAGATTTTTATTTTAAAAAGACATTTATCCTCCTTAATGTATTCGCGACATTTTATTTTCCGTGAGACAAGTAAGGCTGGGTGCGCGCGGGCGACTCGGCCGCAATTAGTCGCAAATTGTCGCCAGTCTAGACGCCGCCTATTTAGTTTTATTACGAAAGACTTTCAGCACTCGAGGGAACATGTGACCACTGCATAGATAATTATAGAAGGTCTAATATTTAGACGAATTAATTCCTAAACTTGCACATTGTTCAAGTATTGAATAAATACCTAGGTGTATGTAAGTCGTGTTGGCACATTATTAAAATTTAAAAAACTCTAGGTCATTCTGCGGAAGTTTCAGAGCTGCGTGTAAACGCGTCGCAAGTCGCATGAAAGACCATTGTGTTTCAGCCTGAGACTTCGCGATTAAAACTAAATCTGCGACTCACGCTACCAAACCTAATCCAAGTCCAACGCTATACTTTTTGTGTGGCGTGGACCTTCTTATGACCTGTTTATGCTGCCCCGAGCCGTCTTTGCCGCTTTACTACAAACATTTTTAAGAAAAATATTTTTTCTTGATGCCGTGGTCTTTTAAAATAAAGATAAATGGCATCAGGTTCTCTTGTGAAAGGTGTTCTGAATAACCTAAATAGTTTTTGGGGATATCTATAGGTCTTCATATATATAACCCAAGAAATTGGAATGTGGACAGATCACAAAAAAATTATTAGGTATGATGAGAATTTATGGGGTTTCCAAGGAACGAGTTTTTTTTTGTACGCGATAAGAAATTCTTTTCGAAAGTTATGTATGAAGAAAAGAGCTTTACAAAGGGGGTGTACCTTGAGATTTTTTTTAACTACCAACTACCATTTAGTGCCAATGGTAGTTGGTAGTTAAAAATATCAGCTGCTATAAAAGTCAGTATTAATAGGTACAGTATCAATCGTTTTTCCCAAATAGTTCCTTTGTCTATTACGATCGCGAACACATAAGATTTACGAAATTGTGAGCGGTAAACGTTATGCTCTATGGCTATGCTAGCACTAACACTAGCAGAGGTATCAGTATCACTCGCATTTTTAGTTGACACCCGGAATTGCAAGCTGTTGGCTCTAATTTGTCCAATAATTTATTTATTTATGTGGAAGAAATTCTAACTAAAATGGAACGTATGAACGGAAGCGAATGAAATGATTGAATGAATGGAAAGGAAAAAGGTGAACGAAGATGGCGAAAGAGAAATGATAGACGACGAAAGACGACGAACGACGATAGAGTAGATACTAGTAGATAGTAACGATTATTTTTATTAAGTATCCGAATTTACTGTTTTTCAAGCGGAAATATAGTCAAATTCAACAAGAACAAGATATTATTTCACACCCCGATCCCACATTTATTTATTTATTATAATGTCACTGGCTGTTCCCTCAAAACCGGAACACTGAATAAAGAATTATTATTGTCTTGATGTCGACGTGACCACACAAACACATGAATACAGGCGTTGGAATCACTTGAAATGCTATTCAATCGTCAGGCGACAGCTGGTGACGCGCGCGAGACAAACTGTCGACACTTGTCGATGTGGACGTGTGTCGCGCGCGCCCAAGCGTGACTGATGGATTCACATTGGTTGAGTGACAGTCAGTTTGGTGTATTATTTACAAACTGCCTGGTTAGCAGTGGCGAAAGCTCCACTTCCAAGCCGTTTTCGAGCGGTTTTCCTTTTGAAAAGTCATAGGTACTATTGACAAATATTAAGCAAATACCCATCGAGTTTAAGCATTTCGATACCTTGACCTTGGCAAAATCATCGAATGTTCGTCATGGAGCCATAACCAAAAAAAAATAGCGTTTCGATTTTCAGCCGAGCTTATTTGAAATATCCCTTGACAGATAGATACGATAAAGTTTAGTGATATTTTGTAACAACTAAGTTCGACTCGACTCCTTTATTTCTACAGACGTTTCAACTCTCACCGTTCCGCCGCAACCGCAAATAGTAGATAGGGGATAGTGCATGTGTGACGTCAGACGGTCACAGGCCCACGCGGCCGCCAATATCCGGCGCCGGCGAGCTTCCACCCCGCGAGCGATGGTGTTGTGTTTGTTGTATGACTGCACCACTACCGTGAGGGTGACCTACATTGTGTGTGTCTTCTACTAAGCTGCACAAAGGGAGGGTGATGGTCTTTTTCTATACACGTCGGTTCGTTATTTTCTCGTAACACTCAAGACGGAAGAGCTTTAATTGCTATGCTTGCAATGCTGTTACAATTTATTTAAAAACAATCATTATATAAATTCCATAAACTATAGTCACAGGAGAACACCTTTTAAGCAAAGAAATGCTTGTATTAGGTGACTCCGCTCTTATATTATAGGTAATTAGAATAGATTAAGATATCAAAGGACATTACAGTCAGAATGCCAATGGGGAAGGTTTTTAAATCTAGGATCCAACAACCTGAACTTGGCATCCCGTGGCATGCTTAGGAAGTGTACTTAAACCTCCATCACAGCCGAGAAAACTTGTTGAAAGTCCTAAAACTCGCAACTCGCAACTAAATGTGACTCGGCGTGATGCATTATTTATTGACAACAAAGTTTGATTTAATTCTTCCACTGAGGAGATCCTTATACCCTTTTAAAATACGATAAATCATTTGAGAAATAGACGTGCTGTGAAAAATATAAGGGTGTACAATCAGTTCGGTTCGTGGGCCGACATCCTTCGCTCAGTGGAGTAATGGCGGTCAGACCCACCCTGATGTATCTTGGGGCAATCTCCCATATCCGTCACTCGTGAGGTTTTAGATAAGGTGTTTATTATGGCAGTAGTACATGCAGCAGTCATAATTTAGTAGTAACATCGCTGGCCTGCCTTGTACGGAGGTGCAAATGCAAATCTAAGGTCCCGTATGCTACGAATTCAATCCAAGACTTTGGGAATACAGTAAATCAAATATTTTAAATTTAATAACGACGCTTGAATGAAACATAGAGTTGCCAGAGTTTAAAGTTCTCCATATTTGGCTGTCACATAAGCATGCTTATTTTATTACAGTTTAACTAATGAATTAGGTATAAGTCAACCTTGGGCTTATGCAGGTAGCCTTTTATACACCATCGAGACGACAAAATCATAAAATCCGTGCTGAGTTTCCAGGTTTAGGGATAAATAAAAAAAATTACACATGAAAGTTATGTCAATGGGCTATTGTGTTTCTTTTCCATACATTATGTCGTGTGCGTAGGAGTCTACACAAGATATATATCGAGGCGATGAACGAGAGTGAAATGTAAATGTTCGGGCCAGTGTGAAATATGTGAGGCCATCCTCGCCGGAGCGTGGCCCGTATTAGTCACTGCTCTCCTCCGGGTTACAGGATACAAAGTGTTTTATAAATACGCACGATCTGATGCGATGGGGTCGCGTTGCGGGGGAGGGGGGCGGCTCAATCACATTGAATCAGGTACGACCCCGTATAACTCGATTGCGATTTGTGAACGTATAGGTTTGTTACGTCACTATGGTCGGTATTATTTGATATAACTCCTGTTGAGGGACACCGGCGTATTACTGTGGATTTTTGGTTGACATACCGCGATATCGAAAATCCTAAATGAATGAAGTTATATTGATGCAGGTTTATGTAAAAACATCGAGATGGTTCAAGATAATATGTTTACTGATCGCGTCAGCTTTTCTAAATTGAAGAGTTCCAATAATGCGATATTTTGGTTACTGACGTTTTTCTTCTGAAGTCATTATTATAATTATATCTAGAACGATTTTTTAAGATCCGCTGCAGCAGAAATAAAACGTTTTTTTGTGTGTTGACTATAACTTAACCTTCTGCAAGTGGGCAGCATCTCCGACGTACAGATTTAGATCGTACGTACGTACGCTGTTTGAGATGTATAATCTGTCTGATGAAATACAGATTCATTCTCAATTCTCGACCAATTTAGATTTGACATAAATAAAATATAGACGCTGATAAGTGAAACATTTATCTATAAGTTTTCCCAATTGGATGGCAACGTTTATTTATGTTAGGAGAATTGAAGAATCGTAGCAAGTGGCGGTCTAGTTTCTGCCTACCCCTGTGGGGAAAAGGCGAGTGTATGTATGTAAAATGAGCTGCTTTTAGACGATTTTCTATTATAATACTCTCGGGTCCTAGAACTTTGCATTAAGGAGAGAACTTTATCAGTCAGGACTCACAACCGATGATGGTTATTATTTTATGGTCCTTTCATCTTAGAATTCAGAATCTCCTTTGAAAACCAAAACAATTCGTTTGTAAACATCAATATATATGATATCTCAGCGGAAACGACAAGCAGAGTTTGACAAAAGGAAAACACGTGACATTTACCAGTCATCGCTTACTGGGACACTGACGTCCTGCTTTATTCACAATATGAACACATGCTACCTATGCCTTACTGACCATCTACTATGTCCAGTTTAAATTTTGATGCGACAACGGCGCCTGGTCTGAGACTGCAAATATGTAATGATCATATAGTACAAGGAGTGAGCCTATCTCCATTAACAAATCCAGATGACTGAGCTGCTATTGTCTTACTTACTTACTCTACCTGCCAAATAGAAACACCCTCGGCCTGCAAGCGTAGTTGCACGATATTTGAACGTGTGGCAGCCCTATAAATAAGGAGGCGCGAACCCAGCGCACCTGCCGACGTGGTGGCGGCGGCACGTAACCGAGTTAGCACGGGATACGAGCACGTGACGACTGCGCCACGAGACGATGTTTACGAGAATGTCTTTCTTCGTATGTCTTGCTTGTACAAAACTATGTACTATTCCATCTAAGTACTACCTACATACTTTAGTGGCCATTATTTTTATTAACACTGTTATAAAGTAGAATGATGTAATAGGGAGTGAGATGAGAAAAAAATACAAGCTGCGAGCTGCTACTGGAAATTCTATAGTAAAATCCAATGACAAAACGACAATTTGCTCTTATCGAACCCAGTCTTTCACGCTCAGGAAACACTCTACCAATGTGACTGAATAAAGGTTGCATTACCGAAATGTTGAATTTACCAACCGAACAAAAACGAAATTACGTAGTGATTTGACGACACTCCGTCAAGACGGCGGAGTCGCTCAAAAGTCACGTCAAAGTGTTGGCACAACCGCACAAGTTTAATTGATCGCGCGCCGCATGCTCCGTGAATGTATTTGTTTCATCGCTAAGAACGTGTAACAGTATTGACTTGGAAACTTGTATTTAATTAATAGTAATAGAATAGTCAAATGCTAAACTACTATGAGAGAATGTCTCGAAGATAATTCCTTTCATTTTAATTAGGGCCGTTTTATTATTTTTGACATTCAAAAGCCTGTAAACCCCACTTCTTACCTAAAATTTGTGTGGTTCAGGTGTCATCATTCCCTAGCGTTTCAATGGCAGGCTTGTATGATCTGCGATTTGAACACCATCCCGACATTTAAGCACTTGGTCTCCGCTTGGCTATTCTTACTTTTACATTTGTTTATATTCTTTTGGAAAAGAAAATATCTATCATAGGTTACAAAATTGAGAACACTGAAAGTAAATATATGATTCCTGTTCCAGTGACCTACATCACAGTTTCCCAAGGTACACCAGTATTGCAATCACGATCACTCAAATCACAGATCTGCATTAGCACGGGCCGGCCGGCTGTTCCACATCCCGCCATTTTTCAATCATGGCCGCGGAGCGCGCTTTGTTTGACAGCTAGCTTTTTTTCTCCATCGTGATTCGTGATCAAGGCGCACAGCCATTCTGCCTTTGTGTTGGCAACCGATGGCTCTGTGACACAGATATTGCGGTTCTTTTATGTCAGATTGGGCTTTTTGTAGGTCGTTTGTGAATAGACTTTTGGGAAGACTCGGATGGGGTTATTGGAAATGTTTGGGCGCTTTTGTGACAAAATTGGATGAGTTTTTGGTATAAATAAAACTTCTTTATGGTTAAGGTTGAAGACCACCGCATTGTCAAATATTCTGCTAAGTAAACTAAACAATAATGTACAAATAGTGTCAAGATGAAAAGGCGCGTGTTTTCTTTTTTATTAACGTCTATAAACTACGGTTGCGCTTATCATCTTTATCAGATGGTTTTGTATGGTTGATAACAGTAAAAATAATCAAGCTGAAGATTCATTGTAACTATCTGGTAAAGTGTTCGCATCACGTGCTGTCAACTGCACGGCTTGGTGCGCGTGACGCTGACACAGCTCGTTTGAACGCCTCCCGTGTGTCCCATCTCCACACTGGCGCTACTGCGCTACTGTAGAGTTCACGGAGATACACGATGGTGCCGCAGTTTTGCGGTCTTTATGTAACTCGAGATTTTTTAAGTTAAAGTAACTGGTGCTGTTGCAGGTGCCCATGAATGGCGATGACTATACTTACCACCAGGTGGCTCCTCTGCTCATTCACAGACATAAACCACACAAAAAATACCTCCATATTTTTCATCGTTCGAAAAACATAAGCAACTCGAGCTAGAATATTATTACCAGCACTCGAAAAATTTAGGAGCAAACTCTCTATTAATATTTGTAGGAAGATGGACTGGCAAATTTCTGCATAGAGCGTAATAAGTGTTGCTGTTTTTGTCATCATAATGAAGAGAGTTTAATACTGAGCTTTCAAGACCTGCAATGATAACACAAAACACCTGGGAAAGTCATTACATGAGGCAATCAATGGTCCACTCTTAGACGCTTCACACTTAGCAAGGTCCTACGGCGATATGTTGGACTTCATTAAACTAGGTGCTAATGAAACTAGCCTGAGCCTCTAGACAAGTTGCATTTTGACATTCGAATCGACAGACAAAATGTATGGAAATGACACAAGCTTTCGACAATGCAGGCTGTCACTAATGTCATTTACATAAATTTTGTTTCTATTCGTTTGTCGATTCGAATGTCAAATTGTAGAGAATGTTGTAGAGATCCTGCTCATCAATGTTCCTAACAATGCTATCAATAAAGTTGTCGAGTTCTGTACAATTCACTGGTTGAACTTGTAGTCATAGTTGAAGATCTCAGCAGTTTAGATAACGAGCCAAGTTGAAGGGCGCGCGACTACGTAGTACTTATGTACGAGTAGTTTTGAACTTTTACACTACTTCATATTACAATCTTAATGTTAATGTGCGAATTCGTGATTTTGCTTAAACGACTCGGTAAACAAATTGCGCAGTAACAGCGACTCAAGAGTAGCGTCTGCAGGGTTTCAAGTTAATAAATAAATAAATATCCTGGGACATTTTACACAACACCATCTGGTCCCAAACTAAGCAGAGCTTGTACTATGGGTACTAGACAATGGATATATATATATATATATATATATACTGGGACATTTTACACAGCACCATCTAGTCCCAAACTAAGCAGAGCTTGTACTATGGGTACTAGATAATGGATATAATACTTATATATACTTTTTGTAAATACATACTTATAATACATAGGAAACACCCAGACAAACACAAACATTTATATTCATCACATAAATATTTGTATCTTGTCGGAATCGAACCCACGACCTCGTGATCAGCAGTCCGGTACTCGAACCACTAGACAACAGACGTCGTCAAGTATAATACTTATATACTTTTTTTGTAAATACATACTTATAATACATAGGAAACACCCAGACAAACACAAACATTTACATTTAACACATAAATATTTGGGTCCTTTGGGAATCGAACCAACGACCTCGTGATCAGCAGTCCGGTACTCGAACCACTAGACCACAGACGTCGTCAAGTTCAGTATGTATCTGGTTCAAATATGCTATAGCATAGCCTGGTGGATTGTTGTTTCGCGTCTCTATATGTGTTAGTGCGCTAGAGCGTGTTGGATTTGTGACTGCAAATACCATTTCACACCAACCAGCGATACAAGAAAACTATAAAATAGACATATAAGCCTCAAGTGTAAGAAATCATTTATTCCTTTTGAGGAATGAATCCGCTTCCAATAGTGCAGGCCTCCAAGCTCACGACACTACGTCTATGGGGCCACCAAACTTTCTCCGTACTTCTCCCCATGAATAAGAAGTAAGAACGTATAAGTTTTACACAAAAGTGCGCTAATTTCCGCGTCAAGTCGCCGGGGCCGCCGGCGACGGGGTGACGCGGCGCCGACGGACGCGGGCGGGGAGGACGCGCGGGGTGATGCCAATGCTATGTCAAACTTGACAACTATTAGGGAGGCGCGTTTTATACAACTCCGCGCTTCACGTGAAGACGAAATGGCACTGAGATGTAAAAGAGTTTCAGCGAAATAACTTTTACTTATTATAATTTATTATAACTGACTCGGTGGCGCTGGTCCAGTCGTCGTCTTCTCCGCTACGGTAAAGGTCATGAGTTCTATTTCCAGGCCAAATAAAGTGATATAGTACGCTTTATAACACACAATTCCTAACAAAAATGAAATAAAACAAAAAATTTAATGCACAATGGGTGGTGTTATCGCACCCTTGTATTTTAATTACGAATATAAGGAAGTGCCAACCTTGTGGCCACCCTACATTTATAAAATAAACAAAGATAACTAAGTGTTCAGGGCAACGACCTTTATTGCAACTCCCATGCCCGTTGAAACACTTAAAAGCCTTCTTTCCACAACTGTCACATATCGTAGTATAGCACGACTAATGCCTCACGCAAGCCGCGGCTCATTTGTAATCTACGCGCGGCTCCAATGAGCCACTGTATAAAAACATACGAACATCAAATTCACGCCGATCGATCGAGAAACAAAACTAAATTACCCTACTGTGCTGTATGCTCATATTTTTTTAAAGTAATCCCGAAATAAGTAAAAGAATAATGTACAGTCAGCAACGAAAGTAGCTGAACACTATAAAATCTTCAAAACGCTTTAACATCTTTAATATTCAGAATTCACTGACCCTTGAAGGCAGTATAAATTCTCATAATGGAGGACAATTATATGTTTTACCTAAGTCAAAATCGAATGAATAGTTTTGGTACTGTGATGTTTTTAAACTTTCGCTGTGTTCAACGACTTTCGTTGCTGACTGTACTTATTTTATCATTAATATTTATTTTTTGCCTCTGTCATCATCTATCTAACACCTTTTCATTGAGACTCTGCTTATGAGCATATGTAAACACTTCATATGCCAATATCTTCTGAGGAAATTGAGCATCCCGCAGACTATTTGGTGGCACAAGTATCAGATATATTTTGCATGTCTTGGAAATATCACCAATAAATCAGATCTATGAAAGTGTACTCCCGTTTTGTTAAGTAGGAAATGAGCTGATGATCTTCAAACGTCTGAACAGATCTTTATAAATTATAGCTAAGAACCATTTCCATCACGTCAGTGAGTTTTTCTTATTGCACTTGTGGAGTGAACCTTCTGAGGGATTAACTGGTGAGGAGGGCTAGTATAAATCATAATGTTACAAAGAGTTCGCTATTAGCCTGCCATTACTAATATTATAGGCCGCTAAGCTTTTGCAGCAATAGACGGGCGACCTACGAGCAACAGTGGGACCACAAAATAGTTGAGCAGTTTTATTTCTTTGAGGGCATACAGATATATTGGTATATCTTGCATATAATGGCATATATTGATCAATCTTTGAGTATATTATCAAATTAATAAAAAGGTAATATTTTACACTATTAATAAGGAGTCTTTATGCTAAACATAAATACATTCGTTTACATATACTTACTTCTAACACATTCATTGTTCACATACATATATAAATAGCTTCACGCCTGTTTCCCATAGGGGTAGGCAGAGACGATTTTTTAGTCACGATCTAACTCTCGGTTATAAAATTCTTTTGTGTTGCGCTACTATCGCCCGTCTCCCGCCACACAACAACCGCAGTGATGAACGACCACCTCAATTACTTTTATCGCCGAACTTCACGACCGCGGTCAGCTCGGTCTTGTACAGAACTGTATCGATTGTGCGCGGCTCCGGCTCGCGGGTCGCGGCCTGATTTGCATAGTTTAGTAACTTTCCCACTGAAAGTGTTGGGACTTTGGGACGGAGGAATTTATCTTGGAGTACTTTTCGGCAGGCTGTGACAAAGGTTGTGTTAAAAGAGGTCGCACTCAAGTTTTAATGTCTTGAACAGTGGGCTCGAGGTTTAGTTACATTATTTTTGAGATATACTTAAGTACTGCCGAGTCGGGTAGATATTTTATATGTTCGCAACTGTCTCTTGTCTTCATAATTATTCGCCCCTAAGCTGCGAACTTTTTACATTGAGAGAGGCCAGTATATAGTCCACGTTGGCCAGGGGTTTCATAATCCCTGATTCGCATGTATCGATAATGTGTCGACCACTGCAAATGATGGTCTACCGCTCCAAAACATAAGACTGTAGGTACGAAATTTATTGAACTCCACCTATCTTCTTATATTACATACAACAATAAAAAAAAAACAGTTGCCGTGAGTTAATCGAAAATGACTCGACCAATTGAGATGAAACTTGGGTTAGTTGTCGTTTGCGCGCTGAAAAAGTTTCTCAAAAAAAGGCATTGCAACGATATAAAAACGCCCACTATAGTCGATTATTTGAGCCCAAATCGAATTCTTGTTCCTACACGGCCAATGTGTCGACTCAGTCGCGCCACTTCCCGCCAACTAATTGACCTGATTACTGCAGCTGAGTCATAGACAACTTGTGCAGTGTATGCTCACACTGACGCTACGCTACGCTACGCCGATGTAGATAGCACATGCGGAGGACGCGGCCGACGGCAACTTGGCACATATTACAATGGCCTTAGAATGTAAACCGTGTTAAAGCTTTTATTTTATATGGAAATAGCTGAGGAATGTTGTGAATGTAATATTACCAGCGTTGATGGAAATTCTCACGGAAATCGCGTCGCCCGGGGAAAGGGCGAGTGTTATATCGGACTCTTACTGTCGCACTCACAGACGTCACTTAACGTAATGAATCATTAGCTAATAGAGAGCCAGTATATCTTAGTACACTGACAAGAAACTCAATACGAAAAAAATTGGCGAAGATCTAGTAGCCACTGTTTGTTAACGATTCATTAACGTTAATTGACGGTTCTGAGTGCGGCCCTTAATAAAACAATGAGAAAGAGTCAAAAGTAGCTGATAAGATATTCTTTATTGCACTGCAAAAACCAACGCAAGCAACAAATTTTATAAATCACCAAATGTCGAAATGGTACATGGTAAAACTGATATTTATTTCTGTAAGTAGATATTTTAAAGACACTTGCAAGTCAAAGCTTTACATTTCTTTTTCGAGATGGCGCCGGCATTTCCTAGATGACATCCTCTTAGACAAAACGCCGAAACAAACTCAGAGAATCATGGTCTCTTTTACAGTCCAGACATAATTATTGTTATTTACTATTTGCTTGCTAATCTGTAATGGCGCCTCCCCCGATAATTCAATATAAATGTGAGCAAATACGATCGTCGGAGGGTTAAACAAACGACGGCGGGGCAGCTGTGCTCTCAGGTAGCCGTCGTCAACAGTGACAGTTGTAAACATATTGACATATTGTGACATGTCGGCTAAGCAAACATGTCACTGTCACTGGTATCTGAGACACCCGCATGTTTCGAATTTGGGTAGATAGTATAACATGCCACATACCATCACGCTTGGTTGGATTACACTAAGGGTTAGGCAGAGGCCTACAGTCACGTGCAAAAACATATATACACCAACAAAGTCCTAAATCGAATTTCTCCTAAAGTACTAATAGAACTTTTGTGATATTACGAACCAATACTATAGTGACATTGGTGTTACGACTAACTTGAAATCGTTCATTCATAACAAAATCACTTTAGCCCTTTGTAAGTGTTTATATGGCTGTGCTCGTGACTGTACCTGATCTACACCCGCAGTTCAGTGCCTCACTGATTTACTGATAGCAAGAGCGACTGCTGAGCGCGTTCGAGTCCCAGGTCGACCAGAAAATATTTCCGAAATTACACTGTTCAATAGACAATCGATAGGGTATAATATTTAATTGTGTCTCCCGTCTTTGTTGGCGGTGATTTACTAGCGGTGCGTGTGCGCATGCGGGCGGACACACCGCTATTTTGTTTTAAATGACAGTAACACCATAGAATAGGACGGTGCAGAAAGTCAATGCGTCTGCGAAAACAGAAAAACACGAAGTAAAGTGGTACTCCGTGAGCAGTCTCTGGCCAATGCTGGGCATTGCGGCGAGTTTCTTGATATCTAAGGCTAATCTTCACAGATGACGCTAACCATAAACTTATGCTTATTAGCCTAAGATATCATTATATAAGATGATCTAAGGAAAATAATAACGCCGTAATCTTAGGCTAACATTCAGAGACGATGCTCAGCGTAAAGTAAGGCTTCCGTATGTCAAATTTGTATTACAAATTGACATACGGAAGTGTAAGTTCATGCTGAGTCTATTCTCTGAATCTCAGCCTTAGCATTGTAAATGCTTAAAAGATTCAAAACGATAAAAGATATGTATTTAAATAGTCAGTTTTCTTTTTGTAATAGGATATTAGAAATTGCTATATTAAATCTGTTTAAAGTTAGCCTTAGCTTTGAATATATTTATGTAACAGTTTTTATGCCTCTTGTTCTGTACACTTTTGAACATTGTACGAAGTTGATTTTCTGTGCAAATTTATTATATGTGACTACGGTGACAATTTGGCTGTACTGTGGGGCTCTGACTGCAGAGCGACAGATGGGAAGCCGATAAAACGGGGATTACCGATGTATAGGATCTGTTTGATGTGATTGTGATCTGCTCTTGTTTTGTGTGGCATTCCTTATTACATTGAATTAAAAGCCCAAGCGCTTGACGGCATGCATTGGGAGGAGATTTCGCCCGGCAGTGGCCTAGCTGCTATTAATTTATAGTTTTTGTCAATATTTTTGTCCGGCCTGAAGTTAACACGACCCAACTTCTACCCGGCCGTAAAAATCTTGAAAAAAAAATTTTTATTAAAATAAATAAAAATGAAAGCTCAAGTCCTAGGGAATCGTATTGATTCATTTTAATCCAATATTTTTCTCTCCGATTTTTGCGGTATGAAGTCAGCTCGTGCCTACTTCAAGCCGGACAAGTAGATTGGCGAGAACTGTACCTGCTTTTTTTTTTCTTAACTCATCATTACACAACCATCTAATTTCAAATTCCTTACGAGTCTACGCAGCTGGTATACTCAACCGTGCCACAAAAAATACCCTTTATTTTGAATCATTGTACTATACTATCCTATTGTGTACGTCTGAATGTGAACAACGCGAGCACACAAACATACATAAGTGGTCCACCGCCACACAATGAGGCCTGTGCGTGTCTTTTGTGGTCGCCGAGGCACAACACTAGCAGCGCCTCGGAAAAAGGCTTAAAGGACCAAGTGCGTACTGTTCTTGTTTCTTAAAAATATAAGATAATGAACACATAATGGGACCCATTGATGTAGTGAGGTCGTTAGTTCCTGTAGTATTTTAAATACCTATATTACAGGGCACTCTTCAGTTGTCATGGATCGTCATTGAGAACCGCGTATAGTTTGAAATCAATTACTCAAAATCTACACAGTAAATCGGAATAAATATTGACAACATTAAATATATCCCTTTCTGCTATAACAGTTTCGTAGTTAGTAGTTACTCGTTGACGTCTCAATATCACTCACCTACAATTTCATCGTCCTACTAGCTAGACTCCTAGACTTTTCCAACTACCTACAGGTGTAACGGTCGGCTTCCAGTCTAATCAAATTATATTTTATACGAAGCGATTGTCGTCAGACTTTTGTAAATTGTACATACTTAAAATATAAGTTAGTAATTTCTGTATTCGGCAGAATTTATTTGCAAACACATTGTGCTTGTGCACAAGTCATCGGTTTAAATATTATACCAACTTTTACAGCTTTGAGAGAAAATATAAAAATATGTACTGGAATATTTTTTCCGTTATGTTTAAAATATCAAAGCTTAAGCCAAAAATAAAGTACAATAACTTGGGAATTTCGTGAATCATGTCCTAAATCTCAAAATGGTATTAAATGAAAGTTACAGTTGAAGTGAACATGTGTGTTAATATGTTTGAAGTCGTGTACCTGCCCACGTTGCCTTATGTGTGCACTATCATCACTTGAGCATCAGAATATTTGGCATGTTATTATTGCCAGATGGTCAGTGTATGTAAGTTAAAATATTTTGAAAGGACCAGATGGTTTTGTGAGAGATAACTTGAATGTTGACATGAGAGGATCATAACATTTCCAACTGTATCTAAATGTAAATAATCCTTAGGTTTAAAAGGAAGTGGTTGGACTGTCACAACAATAGTTTATCATTGCGGATAATAGGAACAGTTTCAGAACATTATCTACGATCCTAGTCAGTTAGTTATAATTTCAGTCTAACCATTATATAAAATGTTTTTAGGCGGCGAGGACCCCCTGGACGTGGGCGTGCGCTTCACGACAGAGCCGTCGGACGCGGTGCTGGCGCCGGGCGAGGCGGCGCTGCTGCCTTGCGCCGCGGCCGCGAGGCGCCCCGTCCGCCTCGCCTGGAGGCACAGCACCGCCGCGCCGCCCACCCGCGACCACACCATCACCGATAGTGATAAGAACAGGTATGATTACCAGTTGTTTTAGTGAAGGAAAGTAGATGTCGCTAGCGTCACCGTGAGACGTTTTAGAATGTGAAGGATCATTTCGAGTTGGACTCGCGGTGGCTTAGAGGTCTGCGTATTTAAAGAGAAGACGCAGGTTCAAGTCCTGCCCGCCAGTCGATTTGTTCCTTAATTAAAATAACAGGTATGTGTCAGTTATTTTAAACACGAGATTAGTCCCTATCTAAACATACGCCTCGTAATACTTCAAGCAGTTGGTAAATTTCTCATAGGCATTTAGATCACTTCTCGTATATGTTTTCAATTTTATAACTGACTTAGCACTAGGATACGATATGTACAGTATAGTCCTGTTTGTATGTTTGTACAGAAAACAACTGGCGAACGGTTCGCTGTCGATCACAGAGATGTCGGCGGCGCTGGCGGGGCACTACCAGTGCGTGGCCACCGTGGACGGCGTGGGCACCATCCTGTCGCGAGTCGCCGCCGTCTTCCTCGCCGGTGAGACACGTCGCTAACACCCACCCCCACGTGTTCATCTACAGAAGACAAACGATGCGATACACGTATCGATGCGAATGAGCTTGCCGGCTTTATCGTAGCAAGGAACAATTATTTGTATGGCCTAAAGATAGTTTTCCGGGTCTGAGTTTTAATTAAATGTGAGATTTGTAAAGTGACCCACGATTCAGGAGAAAATATCAGTAAAATAACTAAACATTAGAAAAACACGGGAATAAATGACAGCTGATGGATGACAAACTTTGGCAATCCGATGGAAAGTACTAGGGTACCATAAGCTGTACGAAGTCCTCGCGTGGGGCACTGTGAATGATGGTGATATAAATATACAGTACCTACCAGGGTTGCATAAAACATCAAACATGGCGTTGTATGCTAGTTCCGGTAATGTCTACCGGTGTGAAGCCGGGACGTGTCGCAAAGTTTCTACTAAAATAACTACTTAATTACTTATTTTTGCACAATTAGGGCATCAATTTGAACGTTTGATACCACGCAGCCATTAATCCAGTCTCGTCCGGTCCGTGTGGCCATCCTAACTTTAGCATCAGACGAATACACTTTCATTGTGGTCGTTGGACATTGTATAGGAACAATAAACCAATCTACCATTTTAAGAAACCATTTGTTAAGCATATATTTGCACAAGAGCTATGAGAGTGCCTTTTTTGTATACTCATAGACCGCTATCTCTAATACACGGGGGAGCCTTACCTTGCGCCAGACGTGAGTCTGCCATCAGTCAATACCTCACGAGATGTGCCGGACGTCGATTAGATAAGACACGACAAAGTGTCTGAGGTCTGTGTCGAGCACCGCAGCGGAAACCATACGCCTCGCGCCCGCGCCGTCGCTATTGTGAACACACTGTTGTACATTGCGCTGACTGATCTTACGTCTATGAACACACGAGAATGGCTCATTAGTCACACGGCGACGACATACAACTGTAGTGCAAGATAATTAGTTGTCGATTCAATGCAATCGATACAATGCGCTTACCAACTTTAGAGAAAACTGGGAACTAGTTTGTTCTGTAGCAGGCAGCACCAGTCAACCATCTGCCCAGCTTGTCATGTTTACAGTTGTACAAGATATAAGAATTCAAAATTCCTCTTTCTCTGGAATCGTACTCATGAGTAAAGTGAAATATATATAATCCTTATGATTTTTAAAGCATGTGTAAATAATAAAAATCTATTGTTATTTGTTCGCGTTTAACTTACTGTCCCACTGCTGAGGCGGCTACGTTGCTGGCTAGTGCTTGTTACGTAGATGTGAGACGTGCGCACTTTGTGTTGGCAGAGGTGCCGGAGGTGGCGGGCGGGCCGCGCTCGGTGCTGGGCGCGGCGGGCGGCGCGGCGCTGCTGGCGTGCGGCGTGCGCGCGCCGCCGCGGCTGGCGCTGCGCCTGCGCCCCGCCGCCGCCGACGCGCCGCCCGACCGCCGCGTGTACGGCGCCGCGCGCCTGCACAACGCGCCGCCGCTGCTCAAACTTAACGTAAACTTCTACCATATTATTTAAGACTGCGATATACGCCGTTGACCTTGCTCGAGTGGGCGTTCCCGATGAAAAACACCGCGCGCGCTGCCGCACCCCCTGGCACTGACTACGCGTTGCACTCACACAAGACTGGGCGCCCGACTGCCGTTTAGACTAGGGTTGTCTACATTTTTCGGCCGATTAAATAAATAATTTTAAATATTATAGTTTTTTATACGGAATGATAAAAAGGTTTGTTTGCTTGTTATTATTATCAGTGTTAGACTTTCAGATAATATATGATATCAATTGACAGTTTAAAGGCATGGCATAAAATGTTTTGGAGTTCTTTAAAAAAACACTTGTATTGAATTTATAATACCTCTACTGATAGAAATGTTTTCGTTGAATAATATTTTTTCTATAAGAAATTTAGATATGATACTGAAGGAACCTTTTGCTTATTATTTATTTATTGCACGGAAAACTTACAGTTAATTAAAAGCTAAGTAGCAGCAACTTGGTCAGTTGATAGCCGATAACAAGTTTTTGCTTATAGATATATTTTGTTTTTTCTAACTAATTAGAAAAAACAAAATGTGTAGGCAAAAAACAAGTAAGTACCTACTATTAACAGATTTTGTAATAATAACTCTTAATTATTTACTTAAAATTATTTTTTTACGTTTAACTCGCAAATCGCGAGACCTACCCCTCTTGTCGAGTCTTGCTTGCCTAAAACTTCAGTTCAGTGCGGGACGAGATACTAAGCTGAATGGACCTGCGACACTTTTCTTTGTAAATCGAAGTACTTACATACTCGTAGTTTCGTAATACTTGCATCGCTTTTTAGTAATCATATAATGGGGTTATTTTTGTGTGTCTGTGTACATAATAATATTTAATATTAGCGTGTATTGGTGTACATAAATTATTTAAATATACTTAGTCGTTATTGTAATTGTAATAAAGTAATTCTGTGCGTTATAATTATGTTTATTTATATTATCAAAATGGATGACAAAAGAAAATGTAAAAAACATAATTCGAAATTAAAGAGTCAAGAGGACAATACAAAGGGTAAAATGGTAAATGGGTACGTTTCTAATCTATATATTTTTAAGATTTGATAACAATAGGCATAACCCAAATGGCTAACTCATATAGTGTGCGTAGACCATACTTCTTATATTTATACACTTGCCTATAGTTACAGTAAATGTAATTTACCTAGCTATCTGTCAATATTGCCGGAGGCCGTAGGTACCGCTGGCATCGCGTGCCCCGTGGAGGTATATTATAATGTATCGAGGATATTTTTTATACAACGCGCAATTTTTTTCAAAATAAATGTCAATTTCATGATCAACACCCCTAGAAACCTCGAAATTGATACCCATGTCATATTAATGAAAAAATAATAATATCTGCCATCTTGGATTTCAAAATAAATGGCAATTTTGTAATCAACACGCCAAGAAACCTCGAAATTGATACCCATGTCACAGTTATGAAAAAATAATGTTCGCCATCTTGTATTTCAAAATAAAGGGCAATTTTGTAATTAGCACACCAAGAAACCTCGAAATTGATACCCATGTCACATTTATGAAAAAAAAATGTCCGCCATCTTGGATTTCAAAATAAATGGCAATTTCATAATCAACACCCCAAGAAACCTCGAAATTGATACCCATGTCATATTAATAGAAAAATAATAATGTCCGCCATCTTGAATTTCAAAATAAATGGCACTTTCATAATCAAAACCCCAAGAAACCTCGAAATTGATACCCATGTAATATTAATGAAAAAATTATGATGTCCGCCATCTTGAATTTCAAAATAAATGACAATTTCATAATCAACACCCCAAGAAACCTCGAAATTGATACCCATGTCACATTAATGAAAAAATAATAATGTCCGCCATCTTGGATTTCAAAATAAATGGCAATTTCGTAATCAACACACCAAGAAACCTCGAAATTGATACCCATGTCACAGTTTTGGAAAAAAAATGTCCGCCATCTTGGATTTCAAAATAAATGTCAATTTCGTAATCAACACCTCAAGAAACCTCGAAATTGATACCCATGTCAATTATGACAAAAAAAATGATGTCCACCATCTTGGATTTCAAAACAAATGGCAATTTCGTAATCAACACCCCAAAAAACCTCGAAATTGATACCCATATCATTTAATGAAAAAAATAAGTAGGTTCGCCATCTTGAATTTAATATAATTTAAATTATTTTACATTATAAAGTTAAAATCAATAGGTACCTATAATTTAAAAAATAATTGCATATTAACACGCAAGGTAACATTGTACTTGAACTTAGTTAAAAATTAAAATAGTATCCCGAGCTGCTAAAATTTTGTTTTGTAGCTAGCACCGTGCTCACCCTATCAAAACATTGTAAGATTTACACACACTGATAAACCCTTTATACTACTACTAATACACAAAAGTATCGAGTATGTAGCTCCATTTTGCGGAAAAAAGTGGCACAGGTCCGTTCAGCACGGCGCCTCGTCCCGCACTAAAGTATTGGGCGACAGAGGGGCTGCTCAGGGAACTTGCGAGTATCGATTACGTAAAAAAATCATATAAAATAATTAAAAAAGTTTTTCAAAAAAGTGAGCCGAGAGTACTCTCGGCATAGTACTATTTAATATTCTGATGGATTAAAAAAAATCCTACAGTTCATAGTTTAAAAGAAAAAAGGTTGTAACGAAGAAAACGGAGGCTACTTTGGTCATTTATTTTTAATACTTCAAATGTTTTTTTAAAAAATCTGGCCCGAGACGCACTTGCTCTGTATTGTGTAGATTAACATATATTTTTTTTGGATTTTTTCCGATAAAGATTAGGGAGAAAAAACGTTTTAATGTACCCCCAAAACGCGCAATCCACGTATGTCGCCGCCTTAATCTGTTACGTGCCTCCCAAACTAGACTTCAGTTTCACACATTTGTTGGGACAAGCTGTATGTATAATATGGATCTGGTTGCTACACTAGTAAAACAACCTTTTTGACATTCTGGTAAATTAAGATTAAAAACGTTTTAGTAACAATCTTCGCTTTGTATGCACGTGCACCAAAAGTGTTTAATAAATTTTCACAAAATGCCATACATCACCGCTGTACATTGACTTCACGGCAGCGGACGCGCGCTTTTTATGTAGGTACTCACTATTTCTGGATAGATAAATACTACAATAAGTTTCAACATCTGCGCTAAGTATGTCTTGGCGTGCGAAATTACGGGATTTGTGAAAATGAAAAATTACGTGAATTATTATTTGAAATAAAAAACCCGACTGCGTAAAAAGTACTAACTAAAAATAAAAAACAAGCTCTGTGATTTTGGAAAATGTATTGCAGGCGGGACACGTTATTTGTTCACTCTAAAATAAAATTTATGCTTTGCTTGTCCCGTCTGCAAAACATTTTTTAAAATCACAGCTTTTTTTTTTCGGGATCCACGTAAATGATGAACATGTAAGTGTGAACATGCGTGTGCGTGCAGGTGACGTGGCTGAAGAACGGGTCGCCGCTGCGCGTGGACGGCGCGCGCATGTCGCTGACGCCCAGCGGCGCGCTCGAGATCGAGCCGCTGCGCGCGCACGACGCCGCCGCCTACGCCTGCCGCGTCGCGCTCGCGCACCACCCGCACATATACAAGTCAGTGCCTATGTTTACACTACTATTTTTGTAATTCAACTAAAAAGTGATCACTAAATGCAGTTCTCGCCAAACTTATTGTCCGGCTTGAAGTCGGCACGAGCTAACTTCAACCTGCCCTTAAAAATCGTAGAGAGAAAAATATTGGATTAAAATCATTTGAAACGACAGCCTACGACTTGACTTCGTTTTTATTTACTATAGTCCAATATTTTCCAGGACGAGTGAAGAGACGGAGCTGCGCGTGAGTGCGGAGCCCGCCAGCGTGGAGTCGGCGCCGCGGTTCATCGCCACGCCGCAACCCGCCACCGTCATGGAGGGTAACACTCACTACACACCGGCTGTGTCTGGCCGACTAAAAGCGCTTATAGATTCTTATGAGAAAATATATATTTTAGCGGTAATAGCTGTCAACACGCTGTCAACAGAACTATAATTGACAGATATCTGCAGTTAACAATTTGATGAAGTTTTGATTTGTACGATGTGTTGTGTGCAGGTGCGTCGGTGACGTTCGACTGCGCGGCGGTGGGCAACCCCAAGCCCGAGATGACGTGGCTCAACAACGGCGTCGCCATCGACCTCAGGTGAGTAAACACCCAATTCATAACAGTTATAGCTACTGTAACTGTTTTCTATTTATACATATAAATAAAAGGTAACTGACTGACTGAGTGATCGATCAACGCACATGCTCTGAAATCGCTGAGTCCAGAAGCGTTAAATTTTGCACAAGTCTTCCTTAAATGACTCGGATATTTCCATAGGACTAGGAAAAGTAGGGGTTTAAAGATTTTGGCATTTGGTATCAACCGCCATTTTTTTATTATATTCGATACTATACAAAATATATAGCAGTCTTGTTCATAGGACACAAAACTTTAATAAAACTTATAAAGAAATACGACAACACTTGCAACTAACAATCCGCCATCTTCTTGCTTACCTACTAATGGCCAATCATAGGCTTGCAATGTAACGCGATCAGCGCCGGCCGTCTTGTGATTGGGCGGCGCAGAACGCATGCGCGGTAGGACGTTGGGATACACGTCCGCGCACTTAGCGCGAAGGAGAATACCTCCTTGGAGCCTTACCACGGCCCTTGCGCCCAGGAAGTTGCCTGCGTTCGGATATTACTGTTACAAACATAGATTATCGATGTATGAAGTTTTTGTGTGTGGCCGTTTTCGCGCTTTGGCGCTCCATAGAAAAATCTTCAAACCCCTTTGATAAACGCGAGTAATATCACGGGAACATAGTCGTCTTTTCTCTCGTGTGTATTGTAAGTGTATGTTAAGCAATGTGAGGTTGTGTGTGTGTCAGCGACCTGGACTCGCGCTTCTACCTGGTGGGGTCGGGCTCGCTGCGCGTGCAGTCGGCGCGCGCGCTGGACGCCGGCGCCTACACGTGCCGCGCGCACAACCGCCTGGACTCCGCCGACCACACCACGCAGCTGCACGTGCTGGTGAGTATGACTGCGCCGGCGCACGTGTCTCGCCACGTCCCGGCGCCCTCGTCAGCGTGAGTCGTGTTGCAGACGGCGCCGCGCGTGCAGACGGGCGGCGCGCTGGCGAGTGCGCGCGCGCGCGGTGACGTCACGCTGCGCTGCGAGGCGCGCGGCCGGCCCGCGCCCGCCGTGCTGTGGCTCAAGGACGGCGACCCGCTCACGCCCAACAACCACGACATCGCGCTCGTCGACGGGTACGCATATCCATATCTACTTAGTTATTACTTTATGGTCATATATCTGAAGGTCATATATCTGAATGCCATTGGTCTCTGGTATATTTTAATTATGTCACCGACATGTCACCCCCGTGTCACCACAGTGTCACCACTTTGTCACCACTTTGTCACCACTTTGTCACCCCTGTTTCACCCCTGTGTCGCCACTGTGTCATCTCTGCTTCGCCACTGTGTCGCCACTATATCACCCCTGCGTCGGCACTGTGGCGCAACAGTAGTTCAGACGCGCGGTCGTGCCGCAGGTCGTCGCTGCGCATCCAGGGCGTGCTGCGCGTGGACGCGGGCATGTTCCAGTGCGCAGGCGCATCGCCCGCCGGCTCCGCGCTCGCCGCGCTGCGGCTCGTCGTGCTGCCGCCAGACGACGGTAACTACCTACACGATCGAGAGTGCTAAGAGCTTTGATGATTGATTCTTTTCGTGTGGTTCCTATACACATAAATGCTTTTTGAAACTTTCAATTTTATTGTTTAACCGTTCTTAATTTTTTTTATTTTTTATTTTGTTAACTTTTCATTTCGTTCATGTGCTTAATTTCTTATTTATTTTGTTTGTTTTATTTTCTTTTCATTTTTTTTACATTCAGTTTCGCCTAACCCCATTATTTGCAGACATTAGCAACATAACCGTGGACGTGCCTCCCCCGAGCTCGCGCGACATATTCACGAGGCTGGTGTCCACGGAGCAGGAGCACACGGCCGAGCCCGCGCTGGACGAGCCCGACTTCCTGGGGGAGACCTCGTCCGCGTACACGTCGGGCCCGGAGCTCGAGTACGAGGATCAGTACGATAGTGACGTGGACGATTCTTTGCATGCGGCCGAAGGGCTGGAGCCGGCGCCGGGCGCGGCCAACGCCAGCGCGGTGTCGGCGCCGCGCTCGCTGCGCGCCGTCATCGTCAAGCACCGCTTCGTCACGCTCAGCTGGGAGGCGCCCGAACACAACGCCGAGCACGTCACCGGGTACTCCGTCATATACAAAGTCAAGGGCAGCGAGAGGTGAGACTTCGTAAAACATATAAGACGAACTTAGGACAATCTTATGCCTGTTAATTGGTCGTCGGGTCATTCAATCTTCGTCAAATACACCCGCTTAACAAAATCAGAACGTACTAGGTGACGGCTAACCGTCACAAGTCACAACCATCCATTTTAATGCAACAATTTTATTCCTGAACTAATTTCGTATCATCGTATGGTTGCGCCTACACCAGAGATATGCGAGGAACCTGAGTGGTGAACAAAATATTCTACCAATCGGCTGAGTTTTAAACAGAAAGGTATTGCAGCCTATTGGCAGAATTTCTTCTTCCGCACCACTTAGCTTCCTCGTACGTTTAATTTCTCTCTCTAAAACATAATCTTAACCACCTGAATAAATAATAGTACTACAGTTCTCGCTAAACTTATTTTCCGGTTTGAAGTTGGCACGAGCTAAATTCAACCCGGCCGTAAAAATCGGGGAAAGAAAAATATTGCAGCCTACGACTTGAGCTTTCGTTTTTATTTATTATACCTAGTCCAATGTTTTTCTTTCTCCAATTTTTACGAGCGGGTTTAAGTTCGTGCCAACTTCAAGCCGGACAATAAGATTGGCGAGAACTGTACATAGAGTTAACTACAATAGTGTGATGTGGTGTCAGGGAGCGCGTGGCGGTGGGCGGCGCGTCGCGGCACGAGATGAACGTGGCGGCGCTGCAGCCCAACACCACCTACCTGTTCGCCGTGCGTGCGCACGCGCAGCAGGGCGCCTCGCCGCCCACACCGGTAACTAACTACGTTACTTATATTGTACTCATGTCTACTCTTTTGCCACGTATACACAATTTTGTGTATTATAAAATATTGTCGCGCCACTGTTGCGCCACTATCTCACAACTGTTGTGCCACTGTATATATTTAGTCTGCTTCCTTTGTGTTGTGTGTTGTGACCATGTTGGGTGTTGTTGTGCGCAGCTGCTGGAGGTGCGCACGGCGGAGGAGGAGGTGACGTACGGGCCGCCGCTGGGCGCGCGCGGCGCCGGCGCCGGCCCGCACGCGCTGCGCCTGCACTGGGCGCCGCCGCGCGCGCCGCCCGGCGCCCCGCCGCCCGACAAGTACTCCATACACTACACAGAGGTCAGCACACATATTTATTTAGCATTTTGTTTTTAGATAAGGAATATTGCAGTTTACTTTGAATCGATCAGGTGGAGAGCGGTCGCGAGCAGATCCAGTGGGTGGAGGCGGAGCCGGCGGCCAGCAGCGTGAGCAGCACGCTGAGCGGGCTGCGCGCGGCCAGCGCGTACGTGGTGCGCGTGGCGGCGGCCGGCGGCGCGCCCGCCGAGCTGCGCCTGCGCACGCCCAGCGACGCGCCCGCTGCGCCGCCGCTCAACGTCTCCGCGCTCGCCACCAGCGCCACGGTCAGTGCTGCGCCACACACGACGACATAATGTTCATTTGTAACTCCAATTAACGCTACCTAAATAACGACACAAATACAACGAAAACATCGCCATTTTGTGGGGACGGCCATCTTGGATTTGAAATTTATCTTCGTATAAGTATTCTACTAGTCAAACTCTTTCATTTGATACTTATATTAAGGGAGTTGTAAAAATATATGTGATTTGCCATTTTGTGGCGGCAGCTATGTTGGACAGATTTTCATCAAACATAACTAAAAACACTCCCGACAGTCTCGACTTATTCACCTTTCAAAATAAAAAAAAAGAACAAAATAGCTTCGGGAGCTACGATACCACAGACAGACACATCAGACTTATAACACCCTGTGGTTATTGCATTGGGAGTTAAAATGTATGTGTTGGTGTCCGCCCCGCAGTCGATCCTGGTGCGCTGGGAGCCGCCCCCCGCGCGCACGCACCGCGGCACGCTGACGGGCTACAAGGTGCGCTACCGCGCCGCGCCCCCCGCCGCCCCGTCCGCCCCCGCCCCCGCCCCCGCGCCGGCCGCGCCCGCGCCGCGCCGCAAGGCCGACTCGCTCACCACGCCGGCCGACCAGCGCAGGGCCGAGCTCAGGGGGCTCGACACTGCTACCACCTATCAGGTAAGTTTTGTACTTAACCATGGATAGCAAGGCCGCTCCTGTCCTTATCCTAATTCACTTGGTCGCCGCAGTATTTGTTCCACACATCTCTATTAGCCGCTACTTCGTCATTCAACTCCTTTGTGGTTATAACCTTTCTTTCACACAGTCCATCCATCTTTTCTTTGCTCTTCCTCTTCGCCAACCATATTACCGGTGCCTATTTTCAAACTACCTCAAGCACAAATTCCTCGTAACATTGTCATGTCATCAATAGTTATGTCATGTAAGATGTGTGTTATGACGGCGTGCTGTGTGGCAGATCCGCGTGTGCGCGATCAACGCGAACGGCTCGGGCCCGTTCAGCGAGTGGGTGTCGGCCAGCACGCAGCACGCGCAGCACGCGCAGCGCGACGAGGCGCACGTGCCGCCCATGCCGCCGCCGCTCACCAGTACGTACACCCACACAGCGCACCTTACTAAATATGCCATCGGTACAGAACAACACAAAGATACATTCAACTATTATTGATTTTCAAAGTGCCTTGAACAAAAAGCTGTTGAAAATAAATTTTCCCTTTCGGTACCGTCGGTAAACTAATAATTAAGTAATATTAATACTATCTTTGAAATAACATTTTATCGATATCGATCGAAAAAAGTTGTCATGCATTTTTAAAGTAAAAGACAGAGACGAAAGTATAGGCGATTGCCTCAAGATAGAAAGAGACTTTTCAAAAAGACATCAACGAGCAGTTTTTTGGGAAGGTGCAAGTTTTCGTTGAATCACCAGTTCAACATGAGCTGTGCAATATCAATAATATTTATTAAAAAAATAATTTTCGTAATTAACGATGAAAAGTAATGACATCTTTTTTAGTTAGATGTCTTAGATGATTTACCATACCACCTTATAGAACAGGAAGGCATAATGACGTATTTTATGGATGTGTTTTTAGGAATCTTGAAGATCTAACACTTGGACGATACTAAAATGGTCACTCGTACCACAGACTAAAATAAGAGCTAAATCGCATATAGTTGGCGACCATCGGTCACCTTGTATGAGCACTCAAGAGGTTTTTAGTCTTTAATAGAATCCTTTATCTTTTTTGGTATCGAAATGAGGGGTTAAAATTACATTTTAGTTATTATACACGTTCTAAAAATGAAAAATTTGTAACATGTATCAAGAACACCGTGATTATACCTACAGGATGAAAAAAGTGCTTTTGTTTTTGTTATTGTCGTGCATATAAGTGGGATTTATGTGCAGCGCGCGCCGGTCGCGACTGGATCTCTGTGTGGTGGGGGGAGGAGGAGGGCAGCGTGCTGGTGCGCAACTACGTGCTCGGCTGGGGGCTGGGCGTGCCCGACAACAACGAGCGCGAGCTGCCCGCGCACCTGCACTCCTACGTCATACGGGGGCTAGGTGCGTACTGTGTGTGGGCGAGGGAGGAGGGGGGAGAGTGTTTCAGTCGACCCTTACAATCAAGAGTAACATCCGTTTCAGAATCTAACTCGGAGTACGTGATCTCGCTGCGCGCCAGCAACTCGCGCGGGCTGGGCCCGGCCGTGTACGCCACCGTGCGCACGCGCGCGCCCGCCGACGACGAGGACGAGCCCGACGACGAGGACGAGGACGAGGACGACGAGCGCGACGAGCCGCCGCCGCTCATACCTCCCGTCGGCGTCAAGGTCACACACGACACCACCAAACAATTTTGACACCTCTACCTCTTAAAAAAATCACGCATTGGTTTTAACTTTTTTAATAAATGTGAACAGGTC
This sequence comes from Acronicta psi, assembly GCA_946251955.1. NCBI lineage: Eukaryota > Metazoa > Arthropoda > Insecta > Lepidoptera > Noctuidae > Acronicta > Acronicta psi. The sequence continues at coordinate 166,791 of OX276495.1, read as the reverse complement.
ATAATGCTGAGTGGCACCACGGCAGTCGTGTACTGGACGGACCCCACGCTCCCGAAAGGGCAGGTACATATACACACAATATTTAAGTATAAACAATATTTCTTGTTTACTTACTCATTGGTTTGTTTAGGCTTGCCGAATTTTCACTCGATATAGATTATACAGGGTATATCTATACTATTATAAAATTGTTAAAAAGTCGTTTCTGTACATTGAAGATATTTAAAAAAAAACAATTGGGTTAGAGTATATAAACGATCGCGAACCCAAAAATGTGATTTTTAGAATTCTTGTCTGTTTGTCTGTTTGTTAGGGGTTGACGCTAAACCTACTGAATAGATTTGAATTTTGTGTAAAGCATAATTTCCAACTTAAAAACTGATGTAAAGCTTTTTTCAATTATTTGTATAGATCCTTAGATAGAGCTTGACCTCTCTGTTGTATGCAAGCCCATAGAAAGAAGAGATCATCATTGCTGGTTTACGATTTTTGATTTTCTATTTAAAAGTCCATCGTTCAACTAAAAAATGAGGTATATCTCATTCCACTCGGTTGCGTAGATGCTGAGATAGAGCTTGACCTCTCTATAGTGTGTATTCCTATTGATATAAGGGATCATTATTGTTGGTTCTTTAATTAAGTTGTCATATGCGCAGAAATCGTGATTGTTGATTAGTTATAAACGTTTAAAGTGGTATAGACTTAAATTAAAAAATAGTTGTAAAGTTTGGTTAGAATTACGAGTTATTACGACTAACTGAAGTTTCAATTTTCCTTTGGAGTGATTTTGAATAACACAGTTTCACAAACAGTATCACCTCAGTACCTCATAGAGTACCCCAGTACCAGTAACAGTTGCTCAAACAGAGCTAAAAACTTTGGCGAAGTAATAACTATGCTGAGCGATAGGTTAAGCAGCGGTTTCTGCGGTTATACTATGGATGGGTGACCATTCTTAAGACATCGAGACCCTCTGTACCTTATATAGCACGTTAAGCAATGGCAATTGATTCGGCATAGTAGACCCCATACGAAAACCTATGAAAATCGTTAATCGTAGTCAGAAGGCTAAAAAACCAGACGATCAATTTAAAGTTAGGATACCTATCGGTTTTAACCAGTCTGAACGCTATTGCTTTGTGTAAGATATTTTTATATTTAACCACATCTGTTTCGATTGAAACCGGAGCTTTACATATTTTCGGCATAGGCTAGGAGCCTAGGAGGATGATGAAACTGTTATAGTGAGCTGCTTTTTATCTTATTCGGGATCGATTTCTTTCAATTTTGTTTGTTCATCCACGGAGGGCGAAGCCGCGGGCAAAAGCTAGTATGTATATATATTTTTAAATTGAGTATATAAATAATGTGCGACGTTCTAGTTTTCCAGTAATAAAGTTATTTTACAATGTAAAAAAAATTGTTAAATTGTCCCATTTGATAATCGTCGAAGACGCAGTATAGTGTTTCTAGAAAGTGCACTGTTGGTCGTTGCGACTAGTTACAGCTGATAAAAACATAGCTATAATGAAGTTTGTTGCGAACTGGTGCCACTACGGAGTGACATAAGTACATTTCTCGCGAAATTTATTGTCCGGGATGAAGTTGGCACGAGCTAACTTTAACTTCCGTAAAAATCTGAGAAAGAAAAATATTGGACCGGACCATAAGTTTGGCGAGCACTGTATACTGCAGCTGTGAAGACGCGTAGAGTATCGCTACGTGGCTACGCGGCTACGTAGCTCGTAGCCGGCTACGACCGCAGCGTGCCCCGTTGTGGTTGCAGACGGCGACGGACGGGCGGCGCTACGTGGTGCGCTGGTCGAGCGCGGGCGGGCGCGCGCGCACCTTCAACGCGACCGACCTCAACTGCATGCTCGACGAGCTGCGCCCCTACACGCAGTACGAGTTCGCCGTCAAACTCATCAAAGGTACGTGCAAACACTTTCGACTTTATGCTGTTATACAATAAGAGTCACCCAATATAATGTGTGCCTGCGCAGGCGGCCGCGAGTCGGCGTGGTCGATGCTGGTGTCGAACACGACGCTGGAGACGGCGCCGGGCTCGGCCCCGCGCGAGCTGCGCCCCGCCCCCGCGCCCCCGCCCGCCTCCGCCGCGCGCGCCGTCGACCTCACCTGGCAGGCGCCGCTCAAGCCCAACGGCATCATCACCGGTACGTACACGACCGCCCCACACAACACCTCTTAGTTGTTAAGTTATACATTTATGACGTCATGACTCACTCCGCAGGCTACGTGATCATGTACGCGGTAGCCCGCGGCGGGGGTGGGGCGTCTGGTGGGGGTGGGGGGAGCAGTGGGAATGAGGAATGGACGGCCATTGCAGCGCTGGGCGACCGCACCCGCGCGAGAGTCGAGCGCCTGCGCCCGCGCACCACGTACTTGTTCAAACTACAGGCGAGGAATTCTAAAGGGCTGGGGCCCTTCTGCACGCCCGTCACTTATACTACCGCTATGGGTGAGTAGAAAAAAATGCTTAACAAACTAAAAGTATCACTCGATGACTCATTTTGAATAATTATTTTTAATATTACGTTTCTATAAAAAGTGTTTCGGTATTTGTACAGAGTCTGGGGAGGGCGGTGGTCTGGCCAGCGCCACGTCGGCGTGGCTGTGGGCGAGCGCGGGCGGCGCGTGCGCAGTGCTGGCGCTGGCGGCCGCGCTGGCGCTGTCGCTGTGCTGCAGGAGGTCACAGCCGCCGCTTTCGCCTGATACTAGGTAACTATACAGATGAGAGTTACGAACAAACAGAAACATCATTTAGAAACCTTATCTTTATAATTGGTTATTGTGGAATAAATTTGGATTCGGTGTAAAGGTGACTTGCTCGTATAAAATACAGCTTACGGATTTTCATAAGGCCTTCGACTACATAGAGCACTTCTAATTCTTCAATAGACACGGTCATTTCATTGTACTATTACATAGTTCTTATAAAGAAGTTAGTTTTACATAAGCAAACATTTGTTATCTTGGAGAAAATCTGTTTTAAAGTCAATGTAACCTACAATTTCCTCAGGCGTTCCTCAAGGGACATTCTTGGGGCCGATCTTGATTGCCCTTTGTGATCAAAATTATCTGTTGTAGTACATACCAGAAGTCGTCGGCGTCGGCGGGCATCAAGCCGCCAGACCTGTGGATCCACCATGACCAGATGGAGCTCAAGCACATGGACAAGAGCCTGCACAGCTCTGCTAGTAAGAGTACGACCATTATTTGTAACACAAAACTATTTCTATTCGGTTGCACTCTTCGTCTTATAGTTGCTTGTGTTTCTTCTGTTATTATTTATTGTATTTATATTAATAACATCAATTTTATTGACTCTCATAGGACGGGTCCTCTTTTAACTATTGAGTTAGATTTCCGGATTAAGTAAATTGTTGTTAGGCTTTTCTGTGAAATGCTCAATAGAAGTTTTGAGTGGATAATATTTTGGTTGCAATAGGCTCGCCCCTATTACGTGGGGCCTTGACATATCGTGAATTGTTATACAGTGTTATATACTGATTGCTTATTTTGAAAGTTGTATGTAGGAGTGTTTTGAAAGTGCACTAAGTGTATGTGTTTTTGGCGATAGTATCTGCGGGCAGCGTGGAGGGAGCGCTGATGTCGTCCACACTAACACTGGCGCGTGCGCCGCCCGCCGAGTACGAGCCTGCGCGCCGCGCGCCGCCCGCCACGCTCGAGCGCAGGCACCACGTGCCCACATACGTCGGTCAGTCACCACACATGCGCACACACATACTTACACCAACACTAGCGCGCGCGCCGCTCGCCACGCTCGAGCGCAGGCACCACGTGCCCACATACGTCGGTCAGTCACCACACATGCGCACACACATACTTACACTAACACTAGCGCGCGCGCCGCCCGCCACGCTCGAGCGCAGGCACCACGTGCCCACATACGTCGGTCAGTCACCACACATGCGCACACACATACTTACACCAACACTAGCGCGCGCGCCGCCCGCCACGCTCGAGCGCAGGCACCACGTGCCCACATACGTCGGTCAGTCACCACACATGCGCACACACATACTTACACCAACACTAGCGCGCGCGCCGCTCGCCACGCTCGAGCGCAGGCACCACGTGCCCACATACGTCGGTCAGTCACCACACATGCGCACACACATACTTACACTAACACTAGCGCGCGCGCCGCCCGCCACGCTCGAGCGCAGGCACCACGTGCCCACATACGTCGGTCAGTCACCACACATGCGCACACACATACTTACACTAACACTAGCGCGCGCGCCGCCCGCCACGCTCGAGCGCAGGCACCACGTGCCCACATACGTCGGTCAGTCACCACACATGCGCACACACATACTTACACTAACACCAGCGCGCGCGCACACCTCGGTCACTCACCATACACTATATAATACACGCATATATGTTGTAGCTAGCTACTTTGTTGTTTAGACCGCATGTTGTTGTCATAGTCATTTATTTTATTTACATTATTCCTTACCTCATGACATTAAAATTCCCAAACACTTCGTTGATTTAACTTGGTATCATGTTTGTGAAATACAACAGTGACACAATATTAAAGCTATAATATATAGTGTATAGTGATTAATTAACGATGATACCGAGGTATGTGGACGGAGTGCGCGCTGCCGGTTACATTTGATTTGCGATGACGTTGGTTGCGTGTCGGTGCTAGAGTGTCGCTCGGCGTCGGCGGCCGGCAGCGACGACACGGCCGTGCTGCGCGCCTCGCCGTGCGCGTGCGCGTGCGCGTGCGCGGGCGCCAGCGCGTGCGCGTGCGCGTGCGCCGCCGACCTGTGCCGCCGCTGCGAGCGCTGCGACGACTACCTGCACCCACGTGAGGACACACGCACTAACATTATGTTGCTTTTTATTATCATTTTTTCCACACTAATCTCATGTAGGTAGAATAAAACCGTTCACTGTAATCGTTTGTTACTAAATACCTATTGCATGAACCCTTTTACACCGACAAATGTATGCGTTGGTCCCCTGCGTCCTTCTACAAAATGTGTCTGTATGATCTGCAGCGATGACAGGCATGGGCGTGGGCGTGGGCGTGGGCGGCGTGGGCTGCGCGGCCACGTGCGACCGCCGCGCGCATGCGCGCATGCCGCACCCAGACCAGGTACGAGTACGTACTCATTGTGTATCTAACTTATTATTGACACACACACGATAATAATAATTATTCTTTTTTTTGTATTTATAGTAAAATATTTAAATTTTTTAAAAAGTACGTGAAAATATGAATAATCGGAATAATAATTCTAACACTAACATAAATGTAACTTTATAACAATACGATACAATACATTTTACACACTGTATAACTTTGTCTAGTCTACATTTATTCTGTATAATTTTGTATAATTGAAATGATCTGATGGATTTTAATATAAAACAATAACTTATACAAGAGAATTTCCTTAACCACGAATTATACAGGAAGAATTGACTACTACGATATCCTTTCTAATACACGATGATTATATAACGTTGTATATATGTATATTAGTTGTATGTGTATGTGTGTGTGTACAGAGCACGCCGCTGCTGGCGGGCGTGGCGCCGCTGGGCTCGCCGCAGTCGTCGCTGGCGTCGCTGGCGCCGCTGCACCCGCACCCGCCGCACCCGCCGCACCCGCCGCCCGCGCTCTGTACGTACACTACTCTACGCTACAGGGGGCCTGTTCCACAACCTCTGGATAATATAGCCGCTAACTGTCGGATAAATCAAAAAATGGAATCGATTTGTACGAAATTATCTGCCAGCAAAGGAGGTCATCTAAATCTGCCCAAAAAATGTACCGAAAAAATATTCTCCCTGTATTACGCTGGTTAAAACTCTAGTCGTACTTTTTTATGCTTACTAGAGGATGAGAAAAATAACTTAATTTGACTTTGGTTTTCACTATTATCGTTTTTATAGTAAAATCTGTCAACTTGACAGCTATTTACTGTCAGTGTCAGTTTCAAAATGTCAAATGCACGCCTTATTGCACATTAGTAACAGTTTCATAGTGATTTCATGGTAAAAACTGTCAACTTGACAGCTGTCATGTGCCTCAGGTACAAATTTGGTCTGAGTTGTATGGGCTTTTGATGACCTCTTTTAACGGGAATTTATCAGTAAGTTGTATAACTGGCCCATATTATGCTCTCTAGTGGTTAATAATAATGTCACTCAAAACAACCGATCTTGTGCCATCTCTCTCGCACACTACACCACTACTGCACAGTATTGTGCCGAAGAGATGCTATGAAATAGGAAATTAATCTACACTAATATTATAAAGAGGAATGATTTGTATTTTTGTATGTAACGAATAAACTCAAAAGTACTGGACCGATTTGAAAAATTCTTTCCATGTTATTTAGCCCATTTATCGGGGAAGGCTATAGGCTATATATCATCACGCTACGACTAATAGGAGCGGAGTAGTAATGAAAAATGTTGCAAAAACGGGGAAAAAATTATAAGACCACGCGGGCGAAGCCGCTGGCGGGAAGCTGTAAGTATTAAGTATTAATGTAAGTAGGTTTTATGGTGTACAGATGTCACTATAGCGTTATTTTGATTGTTTACGTGAGTGATTGTACTGCAGGTGGGTCTGGCACGTGTCCGCTCGGCGCGGCGTGCTCTGTGCCGGGGGTGGGGCCCGGCCCCGCGGGGGGCGCGGTGGGGGGCGCGCCGGGGGGCGGCGACATCTACGCGTCGGCGGCCCGCGAGCGCGGACACTACGTCGCCTACGAGCCGCTCGGACACTACACGCAGTGAGTCGCACACGTACACACAATACACAGATATACACACAATTAATATGATTATGATAAATGTATGGCACTTGAATATTTTTCTATGCAGTGTTGTTCAAAATATTGATTGCCTCATGTTTTCCGTGTGTTTGCAGTCGCGACTCGCTGAGCAGCGAGGCGGGCGGCGGCGCGGGCGCAGGCGGCGGTGCGGGCGGGTCCCTGCAGCGCCGCGCCCTGCCCGCGCACCCCGCGCTGGCTGCGCCCGCGCCGCTGCACAGCTTCACCTTAAGCGACAACGCCAGTGACCACTCCACACCCACACACTCACATTCTAGAGGTCATTCATTGGTGTTTCATTCGCAACTTGATGTACAGTATATAAACTGTAACACTTATAGTTTCGTCTCTCTCGCTTGCAGGCAGCGTGAGGGAGACGTCGCCGTACAAGAAGAGCGCGAACTCGTCGCCCGGACACATACCCAACAGACTGCAGCTCGGTGAGACTAGCTTACGTAACAATGTATACTGTGCTTGTAATGAATCAATGAATCTGACTGAACAGAATGAATGAATGGATTGGATGAAGGAGTGGATATACAGGGCGGTAAATAAAAAAGGTTCTGAAGGGATGGAGGGAAGGGAAGGAGAAGCAGTGTGTATTGTTCTGGTTTGGTTGTATGTTGAGCGCAGTATTGTATGTACGTGTTGTATGTGTGGCAGGTGGCGGCGTGGCGCACTGCGCGGAGGAGCTGGAGCCGCTGACGCCGTCGCGCTCCACGGAGCGGCTGCAGCGCGAGATGCAGAACCTGGAGGGGCTCATGAAGGACCTGTCTGCCATCACGCAGCAGCAGTTCCACTGCTAGTGCGCGCTGCGCTGCGCCTGCGCACCACCCGCGCGCCGCAGCACTTGCGCCGCGCCGCCGCCCTGCCGCTGCCACTGCCGCTGCCGGTACTAACAAACCGCTGGACATCAAACTATTGGTAACCACGTCGATATTCAAAATGTGGACGTTAATTTCTGGACATGTGAAACTATTGTTACCATATGAGATGGTAAGTGACATTAGTTTTGAAAGATGACAGTGGCAATTACAAAAGCTTATAAAACGGTTACGAACAGTGAATAAATAAGTATGTTGACGGACACAATGAGTCAAATAATGTGACTGTAATATAATGATGCGATGAAACCCACGGGCTTAAACTAAGTAAGTGGCAACCTTGTGGATGTTATGTTAAGTTTAGTATTGATGGCAGATTTGTAGTCTGTTACGATAGCAAAATACACACGAAAAAGCGAATGATGTGAGTACGACATCGTACTTAAAGGACAGAGTGGAAACAATTTGTTTCTTTACATTCCGTTGCGTTTTTACAAAGAGTATTAAATTATATAGGAACAACAGACAATGCTATGGACTTCGAAATGTATTTTGTAACAGTATTCTTTCTTTCAACAATAACAGTTTTAACGTGAAGGAAAATATTATGTTTTATAGACAACATGTGACATTTTAGTAGCTTTATTATTTAAGATATTTTTAGTACATATTTTGTAACATAGCGACACAGTCTATGAACAAAATACACACAAACTTAATTTGATGAATTTATAGTTAGTTTTAATGTAATTATACATTTTCATAATTTAGTAAATATTTGTATAATAAAAGTTTATTATAATATTATTACACTGCGTCCTGTGCCATCAGACTACTAATTTTAATGAAAATAAGTTAATTTACAAATATTTTAAAACGTAATGTTTTTCATTATGTATACTTTGTCACTGCCTTTTCTTGTAAAGTTATAGTTCATTTTTATCTAACTTGCTAACAATGGGGGTTATTTTGTTGAATTGGTGTATGCTAATCCATGTATAACTTTTTTTAAAGCATAGATCGAAGAATTAAAATATATTTCCTATACGGAGCCTATATTGTATGAAAAAATCAAATTATTTCCATATTTCGACCTATGTTTATTAAGAAAAGTTATTCAGTTTTAATATACTGTTAACATACTCGAATTTGACATTTTTTTTTAGAAAACACCTGTATAAATAAGAATACTTTGATATTTACAATTAAAGATCGTCCTATCGATAAATATCACAATGTTTTTGTTTGAGTTGTTAGCAAATTAAATAAAAATATATTATATATACATTGTGATATTATGTATATATATTATAGTAGTTTTAGTTTAGTGTTTACCCCTAGCTTAAGTATAGACTTTTCTAATTATTTTGACTGATATATTATTGCTAAAGGTTCTTGCGCATTGCAGCGTAACATATTAACAACTTGGTGAGATGATGTACGGTTATGGCTAAATGTAGATTAGATAGTAATTAATATTACATCAAATTGAACAACTAAAACAAAGGCCTCGGAAATAAATTCTATGAAGAAAACGAACGAGAAATAATTTATCACAAACATTAGTGCGGAGAATACATATTATACAGTAGTTTGATTGGAACAAACTGGTGGAGCTGCTAAGCTACAGCACTCGTCGATAAATTATAAATATCGACATTAGCATTTTGAGAGCCACGAGTTTTGAGAAGAGTATGAATATACTTGATATGCTGCGCTGTATTTGACACGCGGCTGCATTTATACGTAACTGCAGATTAGTTGGACTCGACAAGCACATAGCTTTACGTGGGTTTTATATTCTTGTGAAAGTCGAGCAAATGTATGGTGACTATTGTAACTCGCTCAACGTAACTATATTCCTTAAGCCACGGCCTATATCGCTCAACTATCAACTAGAACTTTTTAACTATTAGCTGATGAAATAAATGTAATGTTACTGAACGTCGCGGTGTATTTCACCTTGTGAACTTTACTAGGCTCACTGTCATGGATTAGTTTTATTCCAACGTCTAACTTTGTTGTAGGTGTCTGAAACTGTGGAGGTATCTGTATAGTAGGGTGACTGGTAATTCATTGGCAAATAGTTCACCAATATGGTTTATGGTTTAAGATATTTATTTTCTCAAAAGATTAACAAATCACTTACAGAGAAAATACAATGTTTAAAACTTAGTACTAAACTTAACATTAGCAGATTAGCGTAGTGTGCAGAATATTACATTTATTGTGGAGTTAGAGGGTAGTACCTAGTGTTACCTAGTAATATTTCATAGGTAACAATGTTTTTCAATTTGGAACGTTCGGCGATTCCGGAATCAGGTGATCTTGTAAATTATACAACAAATTAAAATTGAAATATACAAGTAAATTAGCTTCAAATATAATTTCGTAAATATTTTAGTTGATTCCGGTGTCAACGAACTTGATAATGGTTCATATTTTCTCTATTTATTTTTTAATATCTGTAGATAATTATGGATACTCAACAAACGTGTAAAGCTTTGCCAATGAACTGCAAGTCCGCAGTCGTATGAACTAGTGCGGGCGGTCGCGCTCGCCGCTGACATGTCATTTTGTACTGTAACTAAATGAATTCTGTACTGCTAGTTAAGCTCGATGTATATGTTTATGTAAAGAGCTAGTCACGTAACCTTATACATAGTACGTACTGCCGCTAGCGGCGTGTGAAGTACTCGCGCGGAGACGGGCGGGTGGCGCCACCAATATTGATAGACCACCAATGTTATAACATTGTTAGTTAGTGACAAACAGACTTAGGGCCTGTTTCTGTATGGACAGTCGCTAACGGCCGGATACATTCATATTTGTATGAAATGATCTGCCAAGTAAATTAACGGGAACTTATCAGTAAGCTGTAAAACAGGCGCTAACTATCTCTGTCGCTAACAAAATATCTGTTTAGCAGTGTAATAGTACTACTATACTGTACTATCGATATCGGAAGTTCAACCGACAGGATCAGTCAAGTGTATGAGCTGCATATGACCGAGACGGTGCAGTCAGTGAAGATTCCAGATAGACTAATATTGGTGTGTTCACCCGGGCACGTGCGCCCGCCTCGCGCAACAATGTTTGTTCATAATGTTTTCTAGATTACATTTATACCCTTTTACTAAACAGTCGCAACTTTCTATAGTTTTAAGTAAATTATTGTAAAAATCTTTTGATACAATTAAGTATATTTGTAAATTTGCAATTTCGTAAACAACACGTATTTTTCATATTAGGCTGGTGACACACTGACGTGTAACAAATGTTGACGCTACTCATCGAAAAGTATCATGCGATAAACGGAAATTATAGTAATAAGTACTTTATTATGATTATTTCCGCGTTGGCGTCGGTGTGTCGACAGCCTAGCACACACGTTTGTTAATAGCATTCTCAAGTCGATATAACTGCGGCATCAGGTCAATAGAATAGTACAGCTACATTTATAAGAGCAACGGTTTAACCCGTTAAACATCGAGTTACAGACACAATGGAGAATCAAATATAAGCGACAGGAGCAGGAGCAATGAGTTTATGATGAAAGTGGACTATAGGCTGTTCTGTTCCCTGGGAGGCAGCCTGCGCCTCACCGTAAGACTATCAAGTGCTGAACTAATAAAATAGCTATAAATACATTTCTATTGATCCGGTGACGCAGATTTTTTTGTAAAATTTTTGTAATTTGAATCGTCTTGTGGCGTATTTTCTGTGCGCATTTTCCTAAAGTTGTATTGTAAATAGTCTGTACGTACCGACCTATAAGTATATATATACAAGTAAGTTCCCATACAAAGGCTTACTTAAACGCCAACTGTCGTAAGTACATGCCATGGAATTTTAAACTCTATTTCATGAATGTTATCAAGTATAATAGATAATTGGCGTTTTGAGTAAAGCCCTACCACTGTAAGGAATTGCACATGAATTGATTATGTAGATATTATGAGGTGCAGTCGCACTGATAGCGGGAAGCGCGCGGCGGGTGTTCACACTACAACGAACCGGGAGCCCCACTGGAAACGATAATATTTACAGTTTTGTACAAGTTCTTGTCTGCCCGCTGTCAGTGTGACCGCGCCGGAAACTTCCTCACTAACAATATGTACTTCCGAAGAATCAAGACTTCCACCAGTATCGTCCCGCGCGTACTAAGCATTGGAGCCAACGCGTCCAGCATTGATGTCGTCATACATTGCGACACCCCGGCCACAGATCTGTTTCTGAGACACGCTTAGCACTCCAGATGTCACGCTATTGGCTGACTGGCGGGGACGACTCAGTGCGTAGAGCGTCTATCTCGCCAAAACCGCGGCAGCTAGCGTGATTGTGTCATACTTACGGTAGTGTGCCGCTAGGGGGAGCTCGACACGTTGGTCCCAATGTCTGGTCGGCGCGGAGTGCTATAGTATCATAGTTATATTTAAGTGAAAACCATTAGACTGATTTGATAATTTTACCGTTGGTTTAGAGTTATTTTGTTTAGTGCGGGGATTGATCCAAGGATTTGATACAGCCACGACGCCACGAAGAAAATTGGTATTCACCTGAAATATTCGCTTTTGGTCCACTATCTTTAATTATGATGAATGATAATTTTACGCTCTTCATAATTAACTTTCGGAAAAGGTTTTCTCAGAAAAACTTTAATATTTTAAAGACTAAAGTCGAACATGTCGCACAGCATGTGTCTGCCTCAGCACAAAAATAGTTATTTTCTTACTTAAGGCCTTAACCCACGTGAATGACCTTGAGGAAATGGAGCTAATTTGAAAAAGTCGCCATCTCGCTCGAGACGCTCCGTACTGCTTACACACGGATTTGAATAGTTCAAAGATTAGAGTCGCAGAGAGAATAAGTGGTATTATTTGGAATACTGCCTATTATGTTTAAGCATCACTGAGAGTCACGTCATGTGCACGGTATTAAGTGACTAAATCGATACTTTCAATTATTGTGTGTAAGATAAGTATGTTTTGTTATTGGTGACATGACGTAACGTGAAGTACTTCATTTCCGATATTACCTATATAGAGCGTGCTTTTAGATTTTTAGTTAGTACCGTTTTAGCATTAGTTTAACGCAGTCGGCTTTTATGTTTAATTTAATAATATGTTTTTTATTTTTTTGCCAGTGAAGTGAGTGTGTAGATGATGTGTAGTTCAGAGAACCAAATAAAAGTTTCAGCCACTCACTTTCAAAGTTTATTAACACATAAGTAATACGTATGTTTTACACTAAGTCTTAGCGCACAATTACACAGCCGATTATGCATACAAAATACTGGTTAGGTACGGTTTATAAGTATACAAGTCGCATCCGAGAATTATAACAATAAACACGCTGTAAGCGGCGGGGTACAGCAGACTAAACAGACTAACTCAACTCGCTGAACGCCACCATGTAGCTCAGTATCCTACAATGTGGGTACCGGCGCTGGCACCGCGCCGTTGTATTTCGATGTACCGCCACTGCGGCCGGCCGGACGTTTTGTCACGCGCCTCATTAGTGATGAGCTAACTACTAATACAAAAATCTGTTTGTGCGTAACAGACAATTATTGATATCTGCAAATTATTATATTATATAAAAGCTATTGTGTGTTCATTTACCAATGTCATATTTATTTTATACAAAATAAATTTAGCTGTTCACACAAAATTATTAAAACATTTTGTTATTTATTATATTATAACATTATTATTATATTAATTTAATTACATATTAAATAATATCATTATTTATTGATATATAAACTAATAACAATTAAAAAGGACGATGATCGGGCATAATATAAAATCGGTACTTTAAATAATTAAACTGTAGGTAGGAGACTACACCAGTTTATTTATAGTAATAAATAAACTGGTGTAGTCTCCTACCTAGCTTTCCGGCAGCGGCTTCGCCCGCGTGGTCTTATAATTTTTTCCCCGTTTTTGTATCATTTTTCATTACTACTCCGCTCCTATTAGTCATAACGTGATGATAATTATATAGCCTATAGCCTTCCCCGATAAATGGGCTATCTAACACTGAAAGATTTTTTTTTCAAATCGGTCTAGTAGTTTCGAAGCCTATTCAATACAAACAAACAAACAATCAAATCTTATAATATTATTAGTATTAGATTAGTTTAAAGTAGTATGCGCGGCAAGGATAAAAAATTTGAAAACCACCGACACGAAATATAATTTGCCATTTTGTGGTGGCGGCCATCTTGGATTTGAAATGTTCTATAGTACATTATATTCTACTAGTTAAGCCCTTTCATTTGATACCCATAATGAGGGAGTTGTGAAAAAATATCTAATTCGCTATTTTGTGGCGGCGGCCATCTTGGACCAATTTTCATCAAACATAGCTAAGAAAACTCCCGACTAATTCACCTTTCAAATAAAAAAACCTACTACTAATTCAAAATTCGGGAGCTACGATGCCACAGACAGACACACATACACACACACACACACACACAACACCCCGTCGTTTTTGCGTCAGGGGTTTTAAAATGAGAACTGTCAGGCATATCATCTTACGGCGAAAATACTATTAGTGTAATTAAAAAAGACAGTATATTCTTGCACGACACAAGTGCCGCGTCGCGTTACTTTTATGTGCATAGAAATATGGTTCAAATTTAAATGACTGTACCGCGCTTCGCCGCGCCGCGTTGCTCAATTCGAGCGGGCCTCGGATGCCGCGTACCCATAGTCACAGTGAGTCTGGGAGGATCGAGTATTTTAAAAGATGGAATAGGTACTACATGATCTCGTTAAATACCTAGTCCTTTAATCTATTCTAGTATATACATTCATCTTTAATATCCATATCATACTAAATTAAAAAATAATGTCCGCCATTTTATATTCAAAAACTTATGCCATTTTCGTAATCAGCATCCCAAGAAACCACGAATTTGATATCAATATTATATTATAATCATAATCATCAGCGCCCTGAAGAATCTTAAAATATCATAAAAAATAAAAAAACAATATCCGCCATCTTAAATTTTAGAATAAAGCTTATTTTAATAATCAGCTCCCTAAAGAACCTTGAATTTGATACCTATATCATAATTCAAAATTTCAAAAATATGTCCGCCGTATTGGATTAAAGAAATAATGCAATTTTTGTAATCCCATTTCCCTAAGGAACATTAGGATTTGATACCCTTATTTACCTTTACAATGAATGCCTATGTGGTTTTTTGAATAACCATACCTAAATAAATCAAAACTCGATAAACATTTACGATAAGTACCTGCGGTAAGTAACTATAAAATTACTTTGACAGGCGAGCGGGACTCGCGATAGCTTAGCGGTTAAAGCGTCTGGTGTACCGAACCAGAAGACGCAGGTTCGAATCCTGAACGCCAGCCGATTTTTTCCTTCATTAAAAATAACTTGTAATCTTAGCATGGAAAATGCTTAAAAAATACAAAAAGATATAAAAAATTACTTTTAAATAAGAATAAGGCGTGTTCGTGAGAGAAGTGGACTGATGAAGAAAATCAAACTATGGTGGTAATTTAAGAGAAATTTAGTAGCACTGGAAGTATTTTATTTCACAATAACGGACTGACAGCACAAAAAACAATACAATCAAATATCAAAAATAAAAACTATCAAAAACAGAACTGTTGCCAGCCAGTCGCCAACAAGGCGAGTGGCGTAGTAATATTTTTATGCCTAAAGTGCGGAGCAATACATATCAGATCTACCACTCTGCAATCTTACTCTTTATGCACTTAAAAAATGAATTTGTTTAGAAAAAAATATTTACAGCCAGCAATATATAAATATTAACTAAACTAAGCATTTCTGTTAATATAAATATTTATCAATAAGTATAAAGCCTTCAAAACTTAAAATGTATTTTAAAATAGTCGCTCAAACACCGACGCGCGGTCCACCCTCGACAACGTCCGGAGACGGACTGCGCGGGTGAAGGAGCAGGGAACGCTCTCATGGATAGACTCAATTTCGAGGAAAATGAATATTTTGACTAGTAAAATGCAAAATAAAAATAATACTTTCAAGTGAAAACATTGATATTTTGAAGACCTATTTTTGTATGAAAAAGCGAAGTAAGTAGCTTCAGCCGTTTAGCAAACAATTTGAAAATTCTGACAAAAATAGGTAGTCTTTGGTGATTTTTTTTCCAAAAAGTGGTTGGCGGAATTACAATTTTTTTCAAGTGAAAAAATTTATCGAATCCTTATCTATCACATATATTTTTTTTGTACAGATTAAATGAACAGTTATTGAAACAATCTTAATTGAATACCCAAGAATTTGGGCATTTCACTGTTGTTAAGGCCTTAATACGGCCTGTAACTGTAAAAGTTTTTTATTTCTTCTATTGCCACGCGTTTGCCCGCGCTACTGACAGGCTCGGATCAATCCCTGCGAGGTTCGTCAGCTAAGTTCCCACCAAAAGAGACTGGATGATTATTTATTTCAAATTTATGAGACATCGATGTAGTACATACTACTGAGTAGGTATCTATATTTCGTTTTTTTCCATAGCATATTTAAGACAATTTGTTAGTAATATTGTCCACACCGGTGCATAAGACTTGCGAGCTATCGCCAGTGTCTCTCACACTCGGGACTTATATACTAGACTATTGTGTTAGCTAGAAACCCCCAGAAATGCAATTTAAGATCAACAAAAACAAGGTTTATTTGGATCAGGTGTCATGCCTGGCAACACCAGCGTCTTACTTGAACACTTCTGACGTGACAATTAGTATGTACTGCATAGATGTCGTTGCCTATAATAATTGTATACCGTTTAATATCTAATACTGTAAGAAGACGGACAGAAGACTTAACAGATGCACACTTCGGTAACTTATGTAAGTAGTGTTGTATGGTTACGACAAATTCTGTACAATTACAATATACTTGTATTATTTATTGAATTGTGTTGTTTTATTTTATTTACATGTTTTAAGATCGTCGCCGACATATACGACTCTGCTCCCACCCAACCAAAGTTAATTCAAATAGGAACTTCAGATCGTGATCTGTATCACGCGGGCGACCCGCACGATGTAATGTGTACACACGGAGACTATGCGGAGACTGCTCGCTTGAGAGCGCGAAAGCGCGGGGACAGCTAATTGACTGACAGTTGTAAGAAAGGAAGAAAGAAACATTTATTTAACTCAAATTATTTGAAGGTACACAAAACCTAAAAACACATAAATCTGAGCTGAAGAGGCTACCAGCTCAGCCTAATGTTGCGGTACAGCGCTTCAACAGCTGAGCTGTATGAGATCATAAGTACAGTTCTCGCCAAACTTATTGGCGAGAACTGTACATCCTGCTCGGCTGTTCGCAGACCAACTTTAGAGGTCATACAATAGTCTGTTTTTTTTTCAAAAATTCAACATGGAACAAAGTTTGTATGAAATTATCTGCTAAGCACGGCGGAAGTCCCGTGTTGCTCACTAGCAGTGAGGAAACGGGCCATTAAGCCATATTTACATTGATCAAGGACCGTAACCGAGTAGCAAGTACAAGTACCGTGGCGAGCGGTGCGCACATTGGAAAACAAGTTGACTCGCTACTGTCCGTACCCGCACTGATCGACATCGCTAGACACAAGACCATGACTAATGTAAATCGGGACTTACCCTCTTTGGGCAGCACTGTTTCAATCAAAGACTAAAGAGAAAGTCTTGGCAAATGTCAATGTCATTGTCAACTGACAACTCTGAAATCAATAGTGACACCTGTCACACTCCTGACTCCACAGTCCACACTCTAGGGATGTGACATCTAACGAAAAAAATCGATTATTAAATAATCGATTTTTGTAATAAAAATAGTAGATTTTTGTAACAATGATAAGCGATTTTTGTAAATAATCGATTCTTCTTTATTTTATTGAGATATGATATTAAACGCATGAAATATCCATAATCATGACTTTACTAAAACTTTACTTTTTTATTAAAAAATTAAAGTAACGCCAATAATAATCAGCCAAAGTAATGTAAGTAGTACTCTTAGTTGTAATAATTATTTATAAATTAAAACAAAAAAAGTTAATATATTATACATAATACTGATTTCTGACACTTACGCGAATACTAGACATTGAAATAAAAATTGACATTGAGATTAAAATAATATCAATATAATGATAAAATCCGTAAAAAGTAGTTTTATTTCAATATTATACATAAATTAATATTTCTACGTAAAAAGAAAACTTTCAAAGTTGACGAAGAAAACGGATTCTGTCTGTTATTTAAATCACTAAAACAGTCCTTGCCGTAAAATAGTAACACTGACAATATGTAAAGTTTTATTATTCTTTTAAACTGTAATTGTGAGAAATAATAAATAAATATCCTGGGACATTTTATACAGCTAAACTAAACTAAGCAGAGCTTGTACTATGGGTACTAGACCATGGATATAATACTTACATACTTTTTTTGTAAATACTTAGGTACTTATATAAGAAACACCCAGACAAACACAAACATTTAAGTACTTCACATAAACATTTGTGTCTTGTGGGAATCGACCCCATGACCTCGTGATCAGCAATCCGGTACTCAAACCACTAGACCATAGACGTCGTCAAAAGTTAATATTCTCTAATAATCCATATTAAAACGATTTTTGATTCAAAAACTCAATAAAATATTAGTATTGCTTTTTGACAATAGATATGATCATTTATAATATACGTTACATTAAAAAAAGGTAAAAAAATAATTGATTTCTCCAGTTATAACTTGTTAGAATACCTCCATGAAACTTTGTTTTAATGTACAGAACGCATGATATAATTACTTCTTAGGCTGCTGTTAAAAATCACAAGTTCAAATAAATCGATTTTTTTAAATATAAAATTCGGTAATATAAATCGATTTTTTCTTAAATAATTTCGTTTAAACATCGATTCGAATAAAACTGATTAAAAATTGATTTTATTCATAATCGATTATTTTTTACATCCCTACCACACTCAGTCCACCTCCACTCAGACACAGTCACCGGTCACGTCAGTTGTGCGTCAGTTAGTTGGCATTGGCATTGGCATGCCAGTTTTTGGTAAAATTGTTTTGGGTTTGTTTGTTTTGTTGATAGAAATTACAATCATTGAAGCACAGCAAGGAAAAGAAAAATGAGCATAAGATGGCTCTGAAGAAGTGTTGTGTTCATAAATGTCTGAACACATCCGAGAACAGTCAGTATAGCTTCTACAACTTTCCGTCCGTCCAGTTCCGCTACCGAAGGCAACGATGGATTCGAGCGATCCGAAAGATTAAGTGAATATCTTTACTACGCTTTGTTTATATTAGCAAGTAGTCGTCCCTTGGTGGACAGCAGGACACAACTCCGCACACGCCTCCTCCTGCTCTGTATGATTGCGAGTGAATTGTCCTAGTCAGTCAGTCACCTACCTAACCTGTGATAAGGCTTCCTTCGTCCAGGTACTTCTGGATACCACTGTTTCACACAGAGCAGGGTTGTCTTGTGGTTTGTTTCTGTGAGAAAATATCTGCCATAGAATGTCCACCCACAGTTTGCAGGCATGAGTGGGTCCAATGCATTTGTAATCAATAAAAAAATACAATTTGAAGGTTAAGCTGCTGCTAGCCCAAGGGCTTGGTCACCTCCTAGTTATTTCCCATTTGATTAGTTGGCAGATAATTTCATGCAAATATTGTTCCATTGTTATATATTTAAGTGTCTGGTTGTTGGTGGCTCTCCACACAACACAATTTACAATACTCACATACACACATTTAAAAGGCCGGCAATGCATCAATGACAACTACAATGTTGCGGATGTGTATGGGCGGCGGTAGTCACTTACCAGCAGGTGACACATGTTTGTTTGCCGCCTCTATATTTTATTTTACTAAAACTTTTTACATGTTAACCTGCATTTCTCTCTTACTCAACTTGTTTTAAGATTACTGTATAATATTGATAGTGTCTAGTTTCTATGGAGAATCTATGTAATCAATATCTTGTCAAATTATATTATAATATATTTTAATTTTCAGTGGTAAAAGTTGGAGACCAAGAGCCCACAGCTTTGTGTGTGGCAGCCATTTTGTGGATGGAGAGCCAAGTCTGTACCGCAACTATGAAAACTTTGCACCCACTTTGTTTGACACCACCATCATGGACCAGGATCTCATGTATGTGTAGCCCACTGCTGGGCACGACCTATCTAGGGGGCATTACGTAAGTGGGGGTGTGCACACCCCACTACGGGTCTAGGTAGTGATTACATCAGCAATATTTGTATACAATTTTTTTTTATGTTAGTATTCATACACATCAACATACACACATGTGTATGTTTTATCCTATTAATGTTTCTCTTCATTGCATTTCATTCATTGTTAACTGTGATATGCTTCAGAAATCAATAATTGTTGTGGTGCCTTCATCAATGCTGGTTATGAGAAATTGCCTGCCTCATAATTATTATGATAGAGACAAGTATTAATATAATTATAACCAAGTGTTTTGAAATAAGATCCTTAGTAGAATATTGTTGAATTAATAAAAGTATTTTAATAAGTATATATAATAAGTAATAAGTATCCTTCCTTGTTATGATTCTGATGATTTAGGCAGTGTAGTATAATATCTTATTGTCAAACTCGGAGACATCACTTAACATAATGAATCATTAGCTAATATAAACCCAGTATATCTTAGTACACTGATTACAAACTTAAATATGGAAGAATAGGCCAAGATATAGTAGCCACTGTTTGTTAGCAATTAATTAATGTTAATTGTTGTTTCTGAGTGGGGCGGTGCGGCCCTTAGCTTCACATTATTTAAAGTTTGATTTGTTAGCAACATCAGCAACAAGCACATGCTACAGATGTGGCAGTTTCAATGTTGTCCGCAGCTTAATCTACAGAATACATAATGTTACAAAGTTGTATGTATGTGCAGGTCTCAAAAAGTGTCAGTAAAGCAGTATGCACTAGAATACATCAAGTATGACGCGCTTTTGGAAAAACCCACCAAAGATAATTACAACAGTGTAAGTTACACTTTACTAGCATACACACACTCACGCCTTGTTCCACAGGGAGGCAGAAACAACAGCATGCCACTTGCTACAATTCTTGCAAACTTCTGTTGCTTCAACCATGTCCATCCTTACTTCCTTACTAATATTATAAATGCGAAAGTAACTCTGTCTGTCTGTCTGTCGCGCTTTCACGCCAAAACTACTGAACCGATTTAAATGAAATTTGGTAGACAGATAGTCTAGAACCTGAGAAAGGACATAGGCTACTTTTTTTTTTAAATAGGGGATGAAAGTTATAAGACTCACCCAGACCACGCGGGCGAAGCCGCTGGCGGAAGCTAGTGCATCATAATATTCATAATTTAATAACAAGAAATATAATTTAGTTGCACTTTAATCATAATATAATAAATACTTATTCAGGCCCCTATCTTATAGTACCACTGGTGAGATGAGTACATACACAAGTGTTATTTGAAAATCTGTGAGACTAATACCTGTAAAAACAAAATGCATTTATTGTATAATGTTTGCTTTAAGCAAGGATTTAAGTAATATTTAGGTGTGTTCAGTGTCCAGTGGCGTGCAGATTGATCGGTGTAACGTAGTATGTTTGTGGGCAGGCACAACGCAGGAGCGCATACTACCTGCTGGCGGGCAAGCTCGGCGTCCACATGTCCATAGCGCGCGCCTGGGAGCGCCGCTTCAGGAACTACTTCGAGACCAAGGTACATGTAGCGTGTACATTCAACAAAACACATGTACTTATCTGCCTGTATATTTATCTTTTTTGTTGACTGTACATGCACTGTCTGTATCACACACTACCGTACTACAGATTTGTAATAAGCATTTATTAGGGCATTGTCATTTTATACCTGTTTATGTTTGTTTATTGAGTAAGCAAGTCGTGTGCAGATGACCGCGCTGGTCAAGCGCAAGCTGAAGCCGCGCGAGGTCCTGCCCGACTGGATCACCGCCGTCGAGGAGCGCCTGCAGGTCACCAAGTATCTGCAGATCAAGATCAAAAAGGAGGTCAGTGATAAGTGAGCTTGTGGGCGTGCGACGTGAGGCCTTCATGTGGCGTGTATGTAATGTGGTGTGGTCCCCCCCCCCCCCGCAGCGGTCGCGCTGCGCGTCGCCGGGGCGCGTGGTGGCGGCGCTGGTGGCGGCGGCGCGGCTGCACGGCGCGCTGTGCTCCTCGCAGCTGTACGCCGACGCGCGCCGCGCGCTGCTGCTGCCCGCCGTCGTGCCCGTCGGCGACCTGCACGACGTCTGGTACGGCCGCGCTGCCACGCTGTGCTGTGTGCTGCACGCGTGTGCGCAGTGAGCTAACGCGGCGTGTGCGCAGGGTGCAGGCGCAGCGCGTGTCGCTGGCGCAGGTGTTCGCGGCGGCGCGGCGCGGCGACCGGGCGCCCGCCGTGCCGCGGGACGCCGCCGCCGTGGCCGACCTCGTGTTACTGCACACCGACGTCACCGCGCAAGTGCTGCTCACCAACGTGAGTACCGCGCCGTCGCTCGCGCCCCGCGCCCCGCGGCCGCCTGACGTGTGACGTGTGTGCAGGACAGCGTGGAGCTGTACGAGGAGTCGGAGGCGCTGCACACGCTGTGGCAGCTGGTGCAGCGCCACCGCCTGGAGGAGCCCGTGCCGCGCGGCTCCCGCGTGCGCGCGCAGCGCTGGACCCGCGCCTACCGGGACTACCTCGACAGGTGACGCCACCACTACTCACCTAGCTTATGACTGGTTCTTTCACTATTGAACTATAAACATTTCCGTCACCGTGTGGCCACACCTTGTGGAGTATCCCCGGTGTGTTTGGGGCTAGCCTAGTTTCCGCGCCCTTCCAGTCTGTTTCTAAAGATAAGCGTCTGTTGTGCAGCGGTCGCTTGACGTCGATCGTGGTGCTGCAGCGGCGCTGGCACGAGCTCAAGCTGCAGGCGCGCGCACGCCTGGCCGCGCACTGGCGCGGGGCCGCCGGCGGGGCCGAGCCCGATCCGGACCTGGAGCCCGGGGACGGCTCCGGGCCGCCCCCACCGCCGCGACCAGCGCTCATTCACCTCGCTATACTTAAGCGGTAAGTCAAGTCATCTGTAGCCATGAGCCACGAACCACTCACAACTTGTAAATATCTAGCCACGAGCCACTCACAACTTGTAACATGTAGCCACGAACCACCCAATAAATGAATTTGTTAGTAAGGTGTTTAACAATGGTTTAAGTGTGTGTTTAACAGTTAGTTGTGTTGCAGGTACCCGCACATCGCCACCGCGGCGCCGCCCAGCTGGCTACAGCTCGTGCAGGACGGACTCGTCGTCTCCGAGCCGCTGGTAACCAACACTACTATATGTCGCGCAGGTTGCTAATGCGCTGGAACCTTGTCTAATTAACTACCACGTGACGTCATCCGCCGTACTTGCCAGCTGGTGGCTAACTAACGCGTACTGAGAGCGGTTACGTCACTCTTACGTCACCAAGATGGCCGCTAGGCACATAATCAATTTGCGGGGCCAAATTTAAATAATAACGCATGGTGGACGTAATGTGTGTATATTGTTGCAGAAGAGCGACATGGGCGAGGGTGCCGCGAGTGCGCACGAGGACGTCATCGACCTGAGCGGCGCCGAGCCGCTGTCGCCGCCGGCCGCCCGTGAGTATCGCGGCACACTGTATATTTGTTCAAATATGGTACAATACATTATATCATATTAGTTCCAGCATATAACACAGCCAACATCTATACTATAATATAATAATAATCTATACTAATATTATAAAGAGGAAAGATTTGTTTGTTTGTTTGTTTGTTTGTAATGAATAGGCTCCGAAACTACTGGACCGATTTCAAAAATTCTTTCACCTTTGGAAAGCTACATTATCCCCGAGTAACATAGGCTATATATCATCACGCTACGACTAATAGGAGCGGAGTAGTAATGAAAAATGTAGGAAAAACGGGGAAAAAATTATAAGACCACGCGGGCGAAGCCGCTGGCGGAAAGCTCCTTTTAAAGATGTGCTGCGCTGGCAGCCAAAGGAATATTCCCTCAAACTATCGGCGCAGTGAAACCTCCTAAGAAGTTTTTCGGGTCGGCAACGCGCGAGTGATACCCCTGGTATTGCAAGCGTCCATAGGCTACGGTAACCGCTTACCATCAGGCGGGCCGTATGCTTGTTTGCCACCTGACCTTAGTGGTATTAAAAAAAAACCTGGCAAAATGTGGCCTACAAATATTTCTATGAAAACTAATATTTTGGGGATATTCTTAAGCCATTTCTATGTGGTGTAATGCCGTATTGTTGTTACAGCGGGTGACGTCAGTTCAGATGACGACGCGTCCGGCGGCGACGAACTGGACGCGCACCAGCCGCGCAGTACGCGAGCGAGTACAGCTCTCGCCAATCTTATTGTCCGGCTTGAAGTTGGCACGAGCTAAATTCAACCCGCCCGTAAAAATCGGAGACAGAAAAATATTGGACTGTAATAAATAAAAACGAAAGCTCAAGTCGTAGGCTCTCGTTTTAAATCATTCTAATCTAACATTTTCCTTTCTCAGATTTCTACGACCGGGTTGAAGTTGCTCGTGCCAACTTCAAGTCGGACAATAAGATTAGCGAGAACTGTACGGCGCATACATTTTTATGACATTATTATATATCATAATTATAGAGTAATTCGCTCCAAACACAATATGAGTTGCCGTTAGCTTTATAATAGTATGTCAACGCCCCGACAGATGGCGTGAAGGCGGAGGACACGGACTCGGTGTCGGACGCTGACGACAACCTGGTCATCGACGAGAACATCGCCTCGCTTTCCACTTACAAACACACAACAAACAACAAAACGGAAAACACAATAAAACCAGAATACACCAAAACCATGGAACACACTGACATCACGTACAACACACACATTGATGAACCTGCAGGTACGTAACGTGTGCTTCTACCACATATATTACTATTACTATGTATAATGATTCTTATTGAAATCGTCAAGGATGCCTACACAAATAGGAAGGCGGAGGGTTACATCGGACTCCTGTGGAACCCACACGGTGGCTCTTTACAGACACGTTTTTTGTGGTTGCAGACCCCGCGTCACCCGCCGCCCCCCCAACGCTACAAGTGCTGAGTCTGATAGATCCCACCACAGTGAAATCTGAGATCATATTCGAGAGCGATGACGAAGAAGAACAACCTTATCCAGAAGACAATATCGAAACACCTCTGAACGTGAAACCAGAGTTCATTCGTAACAGACTAATGTTCGCTGATGACCCGCCGGACGATGACGTCACAGAGAATAGTGCCGTAGTTGGGAATTTGGATGTAGCTGTTAAGAGTGACGTAACTGTGAAGTGGTACAAAGATGGGACAAATGACGTATTTTTAAAGAGTGATGTAGTTGACGTACCTTTGAAGAGTGACGTGGCTTTGCAGGGTGATGTAGTTTTGAAGAATGACGTAGGTTTGAAGAGTGACGTAGTTAAGAAGAGTGACGCAATAAACGAAGATATAGATGGCGATGAAGCGATGGAAGAGCTGGGCGGGGAGAGCAACGACGACGCAGCTTTTGGTAAGTTTATGATATTTTTTATTAGTTTAATCCAGGTGTTTAATAATTGCTAACTGTACTGCACGTCAACCATGAGTTCTACCGAATTGCTTTAGATAGGTCTTTTACGCATCGAAACGCTGTAATCTCATAGCCGATTTTAGGTTCTTACGTAACCGCTAGAGGCACTGCGAGGTTTTTCCATACTAATCTTTTACGGCGTAGCGAGCGAGTTTAGTGAGAAAAACTCGTGGTCGAAGCACAGAAAACTATAAGTAATCCTTTACAGATCCTAAAATACTGTGGGAATCTCGCGTGAAACTGATAAAAGTTGACGAACTGCCCGCCTGGAAGAAGCACGTACGTGACAATACTATAGAAGCGTCTAGAATCATTGACGTAATTCCCGCGCCGCCGCGTCGCAGTGCGCCCGCGCCGGCGCACGCGCAGCGCGGCGGCCTGCTCGTGCCGCGCCACGGGAAGCGCGACAGCGACTCCGAGGACGAACCGCTCATATTCATGAAACACAAGCAACAGCGCCACGCCGTGGACGTGCACCTGTTCGAAGACGCGCCCCGCGACGCGCTCACACGGGGCCAGACTCGTGGCGACCTGCTGCAGGAGCTGGCGCGCGGGGAACTGATCGCCGGCAAGCGCGCCATGGACAGCAGGCGGTACAAGGGGCCGCACAGCGCCGCCTCCACCATCGAGTGGAGCGACGAGTACGCGGGCGTGTACGGGGAGGCGCGCGGCCGGCGGGGCGCGGGGGCGCCGGGGGGCGCGGGGGCGGGGGGCCCGCGGGGGCGGGCGCCGCGCGTGGCCAAGCGCGTGCGGCTGCCGGACATCGAGCACGTGCGCCGCGTCAACAGCGGCATCCTCACGGCGCAGGTGGCGCCCATCACCGCCGCGGTCAGTTCAACAAAACTACACAATATATATTTTCCTATTAACACTATCAGTATAGATTCTCCCTCCCTATTTTTCTCTTCGTCGCTTTCTGATTTTGATGTCGCAAATATTTGTTATGTATCGTTTATATTTTCTGAACTAAAGGTTATTATAGCGTGTGTACACGTAATCACTGTACTGTTTCTGTCTGCGTCAGGCTCACGACGACAGCGCGGCGCCGAAGCCGATAGTGCTGGACGGCGCAGCACCAGGTAACACCACACACTTTACGCATCTACTGTCCCACTCTTCGGTCTCAGTATAATAAGTATTTAGCTTTCTGTGTACTACCAACTTACTAAGTGTTTAAACACGTGTCGTCGTAGTACAGCGACATCTATCTCGCTACATAAGTACTTGTACGAAGCAAAAATCCTGAATCACGCAAGTGAAATTTATTATGCATCTTGCATATATTAGGTGTTACAAAATTAACTCTTAGAATTTCATATGGTGACGGTAAACTAACGTATTCCAAAAAAATATTATTTTTTCGAGCGATTTCAATATTTTGTTAAAAATTATATCTAGTATAAAAAGCAAAAAATAACAGGTACATATTTACATTATGATTTCCAACTAATTTGGAGTCGGTGCCAAACAGACAATCAACGAAAGTCATATTTAAATTAAATTAGTAGTTTGGCACCGCCTCAATATACATACATACATAGCTTCACGCCTGTTTCCCATAGGGGTAGGCTATAGATTTCCACTTGCTACGAACCTGGCACACCACTTTCGCTTCATCTATGTTCATTAACCTCTCCATGCATGCTCGTCGGTTTAGGGTGCTCTTAACCTTGCCTTTTTTGAGAACGTCCGCAATCTGGTTGTGATACGTTCGCCGAGGTCGGCCCCTTCCAACTCTTCCATTCGTACTCGCCATATATACTTGTTTAGTCAACCTCCGTAAATATGTACTTGTTATTTTTTGCTTTTTAGTTCCCGGGTGTTTTTGACGGCGGTTTGTTTTTTGTTTAAAAATAATTTATTTTTAAATTTTTAGTGGAATATAGATGTGTTTTGTTTTGTACCCATTATAGTATATGGGGAGGCCAACTAAACGCACTGCCCGGGACAGACGGCGAGGTTTCGGAGTAAATCATAATATCATCTATATATACATTTTTTTAAATTTTCGACGATATTTTTACAACCGCCCACCGGATTTCGGAATTTAAAATTTATATGGGACCAATCTGTAACCACCAGCTCTCGAATAAAAAAAGAATCTTCAAAATTGGTTCACCGAGTCGGAAGTTCTGAGGTAACAAACATAAAAAAAAATACAGACGAATTGAGAACCTCCTCCTTTTTTTGAAGTCGGTTGAAAATGATTTTAATGCGCACTGTACATGGGGCTGCGCTGGCGTCTCAGCGCGGCGGCGCCGGCGGCTCGTGGCGCCGCGGGAGCCGCGTGAGTTACGGTCATTGACTTATGTTACGGTACTGTGTGCATATTCAATAATTTGGGTGTAATAAAAATTAATTATTGCATATCTGTGTAACGGATATATTTTTTCTTTATGGTTACTTTTTAATTGCCATTATAAACAACTCTGTAAATATCTAAGAGTTAATTTTTTAACACCTTATATACAACCGGCTGACATCAACCGTCGGGCAGTGGCCCGCTAGGCATAACACCCGCCTACTCGGAGGTTGCTCCCTTTGGTTGGAGGAGCAACAAACCTCGCCCCTCCACAGTCTGACACACTCACGCCCAGCACTCGGGAAGCAATAACAATGGCAGTGAGTGTCGCTTGTGAGTCAGTAAGTAGTGTTGTTGTTGTTGTTGCAGCGCCGCCGCGTGACGAGAGCATGCCCACGCCGGACCAGCTCGACACCGTGCTCGCTGAACTCTCCGTATGTATTCATATATTTTAATTTACACCTAGGTTAATTATTAAAAATATTTCAAAACCAAAATTTCGCAAATCGATTTAGCCCCTCTCGAGTTGTTGTGAGATTAACAAACGTCAATTCATTTTTATTTATATAGATTAAGCGGCCAACCATACCGCATTATGCGGTTCTCTACAGTACCTATATTTCTGCTCAAAACAACGTAAACATTAAATTAATTATAGGTAATTAATTTAATGTTTACGTTGGTTTGAGCAGAAAATATCTGTGAAGTGAAGTCAGGGATGGGTACCGCTTCAAAGATTCCGATATAACAAACTTTCATATTTAATATTATTCAAAATTATAAACAAATATACAAACTGTAATGTTTTTAATAACATAATGTCATTGTTGTATATCGGCAGTCTGCGTGTGCGGCGCAGCAGGTGCTGGACGCGGCGCACTGCTGCGCGGCGCGGCGCCACCGCGTCATCAACGACACGCGCCGCCGCATCGGCTTCCCCGAGATACCGCTGCACAAGTACTACTACACTACACTATACACCGCGTCATCAACGACACGCGCCGCCGCATCGGCTTCCCCGAGATACCGCTGCACAAGTACTACTACACTACACTATACACCGCGTCATCAACGACACGCGCCGCCGCATCGGCTTCCCCGAGATACCGCTGCACAAGTACTACTACACTACACTATACACCGCGTCATCAACGACACGCGCCGCCGCATCGGCTTCCCCGAGATACCGCTGCACAAGTACTACTACACTACACTATACACCGCGTCATCAACGACACGCGCCGCCGCATCGGCTTCCCCGAGATACCGCTGCACAAGTACTACTACACTACACTATACACCGCGTCATCAACGACACGCGCCGCCGCATCGGCTTCCCCGAGATACCGCTGCACAAGTACTACTACACTACACTATACACCGCATCGTCACTCACTCATACAAACATGCACATCGACGAGACCCCTAAGCGGTTGTCGCGGTGCTGTCAGTAGAGAGTGCCGCGTCAAGACGAGCGGTCGCGTCAAGTTTAGCTCCGCAATCTTATTAATTAGAGTATTGTGTAGTATAGGGTCGTTTGAACTCGGCTTGGTTAAAACTTATAAAAAGTTACACCGTAATGACAAAGTTAAAGATCTATAGTTCTAGAAGTTATTGTGTGTTAATATTAAACTGTTTCCGTGTTTTAAACTATTTTTAAACTGTTTTTGGAAGTTAGTTATTAGTTAATTCGATTAATTGATTACTACAGATCAAAAATGTTTTAATAAAAAAACAATATAAAAATCATTAAAAGTTCCAACCCTACTGATTGAATGGAGCGTAGGTATTTATCGCGTTTGAGTGGTGTGTGTGCGCGCGCAGGCACCCGGGCGGCGCGTGCGCGTGCTGCTGCGTGCACCTGTGCGACGACGGCGCGCGCGCTCGCCTGGCCGCGCAGCTGCGCGCGCTGCACGCCGACATCTGCGCCATGCTGCGCGTACGTATACTCACTACTAGCTGCCACGCCCTACTCACTCGCCCGTAGCGCTCGTACCAGATCACTACGATATCACTACACTTGCACTCGCCCTATTTTAAACATCGGTGCTTAGAATTGTTCTAGCGCCGCATCTAATATTATACATGCCTTTAAACTGAAATACTCAAATACGTTTACTGTAGCGTTTAAGTCAAATTACCATTCAACGTCACATTATGTTGCAGGGACCAGGCGAGCCATCAAGTGAGAGTAAGTAAAAACTCATTAAATTTAAGGTTTAAATAATGCAATAACCCGCATGTAAGTAACCGCTGAAATATTTTTATTTCTTACAGAAAAGACATCAAAGAAGCCGAAAGAAAAGGAAAAAGTTAAAAAGAAGGATTCTCTGCAGATAAGCGACCGCCCGCCGAGTCCGTCGTCTATATTCGCTGTGGCGAGCACGTCCGGCGCCGGCAAGCCCGTGCCGCCTTTGGTTACAATTAACTCGACGACCGCTCCGACCGCTCCGACCGCTCCGAATGCTCCGAGCACGTCAGCCGCGCCGAGTAAAGTGAAGTCTCCGATGAAGCCGGCCACTTTAGCCAAAGCGGAAGGTTACGACGAGTGGATGCGACAGAAGAATCTGCACACGCAGTATTTCTTCATCACGCCCGGCGCGACCGGGGCCAACCCAGCTGGGGGCGGCCAGAAGCTCAAGAGTGCTGCGCCCCCTGCTTCCACTGCCCCAAGCGCCACGCTCACGAGCACCACAGATGCATCATCAACCCCATTCACATGTCACCAAGTACTTGGGGTCGCCCCCAATGGCACAACACTTATATTCAATCCAGTACAACCAGCTGTGACCAGCAGCACACAACAAGGCACAACGCTGACACTGATCAATTCGTCACCGACAGGCACAAGTCCACCGCCGCCGCTATATAACATAATATCACCGAAACCTTCACAAAACACGACACAAAGTAACACACAAAATGGCGTAGATTCAAAGTTAAAAACTAAAACAACATTAGTCATGACACAAAGTCTGCAGAAAGTGCCAAAGAATCACCCGAGGTCTCTGCTGAAGAAGCCGACAGATTCCACACAGGAGGATACTTCCGTCGGTACACCATCACAGGCGACACTGTCGAGTGGCACACACACTGTCACGACTGACGCGCAGTGTGCACAACTCACTGCGCCCGCCGCACTCACCGACACCAAACCACCGGCTGACGTCACTTCCTGTGACCCATCGCCACTCATAAGCATCTCTTCCGCCTCGTCGAACATGGAGCCTCACGTCAGCGCGCCTGCTGCGCCTGTCCCCGCTCCGGCGGCGGCGCTGTCCTCGCCGTGTATCTACTCCGGCCCGCCGATATATGTGGAAGTTCCCGCAGCACACATTACGATAAAAACCGAAAACCATACTGAACAACTGGCTCCAACATTCGTTAAGACGGAAAATAAAGTAGCGACAGCAAAACATAAAGGAATCCCTGACTTTGTGCCGATAGCACCGAAACGGTCGCGGTGGCACCCGCCCGGCCGGGGCGGCGCGGCTGCCAGCGGGGCAGGCGGCAGGCGATTGAAACAGAGGAAACAGTTCCCGCTACAGGATATCGCATCAGGCGCTCATCATTCAACGGAGATGGTCGGAAGGTGCGTGTGATTTAAATTTAGTTACATAACTACGTTACCTGTGACATTCTACAGGCATTCGTCGGAAACTGAAAATGTAGATATGGGACAAAAATTGATTTTCATATATCGTTTTTACTGCATTATCTTCATCATGCTCCCCCGCCCTTATCCCAATTTGTTTGGGGGCCGCTGTGTCCTTTTCTTCCATTTATTCTTTCAGCCGTCATCTCAGTATCCTCCTCTTTTCAGTCATATCGGCCTTTACGATCGGCCTCGCGTACTTTAGTATTATTATACAAGGTGGAAGGGACATCGACGCACATCCGAATACCATGAGTTCAGTACATGATTCTGGACCCCCCTGCGTTGAAATTTTCTGTAACTTTTTTCATAAATTTTCCAATTTTTTCTGCAGTTTTTTTTACTTGAACGTGTAAAAAAACATTATTTCTACCTACCCAAATTAGATTTATAATTAAAAAACCATTATTTCATTTATTTCACTCAAAACAGCAATGTAAATAAAACTCAAAAGAGTACTCAGTCAGCTGTTCCGCTTAAAGTTCACTTGCAAGGTCAACGTCGGCCTAGTACCTACAGGACGAGCGCTCCCCTATTTTATGCGCACCGTCAAAGGCGCCGACAAAGGCCGCGCGCGGCGCGTCGGCTCAATTCAAAGGAGCAGCGGCGTATGCAAAATTCTTTTGTATTTCGCCGATTTTGAAATTATTTTTTATTAGTTCCTAGTTTTCGCTCGTGGAGTGCAAACGTATGTGCAGTTTGTCGCGAATTTGCGATCTTATCGTAAAGGTATCAAAATCAAAAGTAACTTTCTTAGTGTGTGAGTACTTGTGTCTGTGTATTGTTATTGTTTTGATTGCGAAAAATTTAAAATGCATTCCGTACAATACTTTACTGCCCGTGAATATGGGAATTATGCTCATGTGCTATGGCGAAGCACATGGAAAAGGTCAGTGAGTTTATTAATAATACCTACATTAGGTACTCTGAATCTGTTTTATGGAAATAAGTTTATTTCCTCGCATTTTCATATCCTTTTTGGTATAAAATACTTGTTATCGGTTATAAAATTAATTAACTTGATTTTATGATTGTGGTATCAACGTTTAGGTAATGTTTTGTAGGTAGGTATCACGAAAACAACGGTCGCGGACTCACTGCAAATCGCGGCGGTGACTTGTGTGAGTAAATAGGTAGGTAGTTGCGGATCGCACGCGTGATAACATTCACCGCGGAGCGTGATCGCGTTGTTAGCAATACACTGCACGCTCAAAAATGACAATATCCGTAACCGGTCATTTTCTACATGAATGACCTAGGTCATTTTATTTTTGACCTTGAGTGAAACCTTGTCACGACGTTTGTGCGTCGATGTCCCTTCCACCTTGTATTATAGTATTATAAGTGAAAACTTGTTATTGGCTATCCGTTGACCAAGTTGCTGCTACCTAGGTTTTAATTAGCTGTAAGTTTTCCATGCAATAAATAAATAAATAAATAAATAAATACATTCTAATCAATCTAAAAACGTAGATTTTTTATCACCAATTATCTTTCATATAGCATTAAAAGTATTTGATTTCTAAAACAACAGCACG
Source organism: Acronicta psi (assembly GCA_946251955.1). NCBI lineage: Eukaryota > Metazoa > Arthropoda > Insecta > Lepidoptera > Noctuidae > Acronicta > Acronicta psi. The sequence continues at coordinate 133,936 of OX276495.1, read as the reverse complement.
GCGAGTCAACACTAGCTATATCATGACTGTGTGTTCTCCGCCGACAGTTCCCCGCGCATCACAGAGGTGCCTGTGCTGCAGAACATATACGTGACGCCGTCCCCGTCCGCCGCCGCCAGCTGCGCGCGCGCCGGCGCCGCGCCGCGCCCGCTGCGCCTGCGCATCCCCGCCGCGCGCGGCTCGCGCATGAACTGCGTCGTCACCGTCAACTTGCCCAACAACAACACCAACAACACACCAGCTCTAGCCGACGGCGATACCATCGACCTCACTTCCGACGACGAAATGAACGATTCTTCTGTACCACACGATAACGGTTCACTGACTAACATTGAGTCCAGCGCTCCTAAATCAACACCGTCGTCTATAGATACTGTAGAGGTAGATGATGATTCCTCCGCAGTCTCGGGGCTACTTGAGGACAACGAGGCGGACTCTTACACCCTCACGACGGAAGAACTGATCGAGACGCTGGAAGAAGCCGCGAGGGGTGACGCAGCGGGTACGTGACGTCGTGTTACACACAACAATCATTACATTATATTCATAATTGACTAATGTAATTTAGCTAGTTCTGTATTGTACATGCAATTTAGCTAGTTCTGTATTGTACATGCAATTTAGCTAGTTCTGTATTGTACATGCAATTTAGCTAGTTCTGTATTGCGCATGCACACTGGACACAGCTTGCAAGCCGTAACAATAGTGGTCACTCAACAGAGGTGTACTCGTACAAGCCGGGCGCGGCGCAGCTGAGCGCGGCGCGCGTGGCGTGCGGCGCCGTGCTGTGCGCGGACGGCGCGGCGCCGCCGCTGGCGGTGGGCGCGGCGCAGCTCGTGCTCACGCGCCGGCGCCTGCCGCTGCGCGCGCCCACGTACTGGTCGCTGGCGCGCTACGCCGCGGCCGCGCGCCTGCTGCCGCCCGCCGACCCGCGCCTGCGCAGCGCGCCGCCCGCGCCGCCCGCGCCGCCGCCGCGCTGCGCCTGCAACCGGCCCAACCACCAGCTCGAGGTATGTGTTGGTGTAGTTCTCACCGCGAAGCATTCACAATAGATCGGCACCCTGACTGCCGACTGAGTTTGTTTCGGCGTTTCTTCTCAGAGGTCGTCAGTTAAGAAAAGCCACTGTTAAAGTTGTCTTGTAAAATTGGCTTTAAAAGATTCATTTACAGAAATAGACATCCTTGTATCATTTATTATTTGATGTAAGGGCGTCGTGTGTGTATGTGTCTGTGAAAGAAAGAAAATGTATTTGGAAATCTGTGTGTGTGCAGGTGCTGACGGTGGTGGGCAACGTGAAGCAGCTGTGCGCGCTGACGTCGCAGAAGGCGCCGCTGTTCCTTCTTAACGTGCGTAGCGGCCGCTGGTACCCGCTGCACATCGAGCGCCGCGAGAACCTCACGCGGGTCACGCCCATCAACACCAACACAAACACTAACACCAACGCCAACGCCGGCATCAACACCCACACCATCACCAAGACCAACACTAACATCAACACCGACACCAACATCGGCATCCACAACAACACCGACACCAACATCGGCACCCACAACAACACCGATACCCACATGAACACCGACACCCACATCCACATCACCACCAACTCCGACACAAATAGCCACACCTACACCATCACCCACATCAAGACCAACACCAACACCAACAACAACACCAACAACCACACCGACACCAACACCCACACCGACACCAACACCAACAGCGGCAACGACACCAACATGAACATCGGCAACGACACCAACACTGACACCAACACCCGCACCAAAACCAACACCGATACCGACACCAATACCAACACCCACACCGACACCAACACCCACACCAATACACACACCGACACCAACATCGACACCAACACCAACAGCGACACCGACACCAACACCCACACCGACACCAACACCAACACCCACACCGACACCAACACCAACAGCGACAACGACACCAACACCCACACCGACACCAACACCGAAACCAACACCAACACCGACACCAACACCAACACCCAATCCAACAACGACAGCGCTCAGTGCCACGGGCCGCAGTGACCGCTGCCCGCACAATTAAATAAAATATAGCAATGAGTATAATACTGATTTCTGACACTTACGCGAATACTAGACATTGAAATAAAACTACTTTTTACGGATTTTATCGCGTTATATTGATATTATTTTAATCCCATCATCATCATTATGAGTATAATGTCAGGAAGCTACCCACCGCTGTCACCTTAAACTACTCGATTTTATATTATTAGCAATGTACGTGTACTGTGTCGCAGCACATCACTATCACATCACTAAACACTACAGTAACATCACACTAGTGAAGTAGTGATGCTGCTCGAATCATGATTCTGTCACTCGATGCATTTCACTATTTACATAATATTGAACTACATAACTAAAATGTTATGTTATTTATTTATAACTTAATGTCATTATTATGTAGTATACCAACTGTACTTCGAATGTATAAAATGATTAAAAGTATTAATTTATTATCATAGATTTATAAAATTAGTCGAAATATACGTAATCAGAAGCTAATAAAGAGATAAGCAATGATGTTATGTGATCCCAAAGGGTTTCTGCTTGTAGCTATGTATAGTATTATGTATTGTGATGTCGCTGTGCTAGGGTGTTATTAAAATATGCATAGTAAATCTATAAACTACATTAAAGTATATATAATACTAGCTTTCTGCCAGCGGTTTCGCTCGCGTGCTCTGGAAATTTCTTATAACTTTCATCCCCTATTTCAACGCTTTTCAATTCTTGTTTCGCAATAAAAAGTAGCCTATGTCCTTTCTCAGGTACTAGTCTATCTCTGTACCATTTAAATCGGTTCAGTAGTTTTGGCGTGAAAGCGCGACAGACAGACAGACAGAGTTACTTTCACATTTATAATATTAGTGAGGATGTGTTTGTCTTAAGAAGTTGCTAAAGTGGCGACACTTGAAGTTATCATTAACTTAAACACTCCTATCCGATTTGTGTACACTTTCGGAATACATTGTTCTGTTTAAACACTAGATAAGTAAAAAATTATATGGAACATTATGTACCTATAATTATGCATGAGCCATATGATCGCTACCTAGCTGTAGATAGCAACAGATTGCTGTGCGCAAAGTATTGGCCATTGCCGTGCGGGTATATATCAGTCAACCAATTATTAGCTATCTACATACAGTGTAGGTACTAGGTAGGTATATGTAGGTATATGATTAGAAAATATTATAAGAACAATTTTATATTATTTAATAAGTTAAGTATCAATGATTAAAATATAATAAGTTGATGATAATAATAATAATATTTGTTTGTGGTAACGTGATTATAAATAAATGCGTGTTTAGTTATTTCTTCGGAGTTTTATTGAGATCCGCTAAATATCTTCAGATAGTTGTCTGGCAACTAAAAATATCGAAAAGTATAATCACGGTCAACAACATAATAACACTAATCTAAGGCCATGTTTCACCACTTCTGGATAGGCGCTAACCGCTGAATAAATTGAAAAACGGAACAAAATTGTGAAATTATCTGCCAAATAATTACAAACAAATATGTATACAATTAACGTCGGTATCGATATTATTGGCATCGGCATCGAACTGTCGACATCGATGTCGTTAGTATCGATAAACGTCTGTATCGATAATTTCATCGTCAGTACCGATACTATCGGCGATGGTTTCGATATGATTGCCGTCAGTATCAATTATTTTTGTATCGGTATCGATATTACTGGCCTCGGTATCAATATGATTCTCGTCGGTATCGATGTATCGATACTATTGGCATCGGTTTTCATGTTCTCGGCGTCGAAATTGATATTATCGGCGATAGTATAGATAATGATAGTAGATATTTTCGGCGTCGGTATTGATAATTTTGACGTCAGAATCTATTATCGGCGTCGGTATTGATAATTTTGACGTCGGAATCTATTATCGGCGTCGGTATCGAGTAATATGGCATCGGTGTCGATATCAGTATTGATAATTTTGGCGTCGATATTATCACTGTCAGTATCGTAACTATCGGCGTTGGTATCGATAATTTTGGCGTCGGTTCTAATATTGTCGGCGTCGGTATCGATATTTTTGGCGTCGGTGTCGATTTTAATGGAAATGGTATCAATAGAAGTTGCGTTGGTATACACTATAATCCACTAGAATCTCAGAGAGCAGCTGGTGTTCCTAATCAGTTAAAAAGAGAACAAGTTACGACATACGACGACGTTTGTGGAGTACTGGTTCGAGTACCGGACTGCTGACCACGATGTCGCGGTTTCGATTCCCACATGACATAAATATTAATGTGATGAACGCAAGTGTTTGTGTTGGTCTGGGTGTTTTATGCTACATCTACACTATCGGCGATGATCGTGGCGATTATTATTATGTAGCGTGTCTCAATAAGAGTGCACTTTTTAATTTTAATATAACAACGGATTCATTGAGTGAGTTGTGTTATTTTTATTGTATTGTAAAATAAACATCTTCCGATTAAGTATGGAATACAAAATCCGGCAAATTGAATGTTGAAGCACGGAGGGAAAGAAGAAGGCCAAAGAAAAGATCGATGGGTGGTGTTAGGGTCGATATGATGGAAGAGGCATTGAATGAGCAGGTCACGGGATAAATGGAAGAAAAGGATAGGCTGCGATTTGGTGTCGACCAAATAAATTGGGACAAGGGCTGGAAGATCATGATGATCCGGCAAATGGCGCCCGCGTATGTATTTACAAAAAAAGTATATTAATATATCCATAGTACTTACACATAGTACAAGCTTTGTGCTAGAGACTGTTTGGACTAGACGGTGCTGTGTAAAAATGTCCCAATGTAAATATGATTACAAGTAGCGTGGCGGCTCGCGACTCGGTACACTATCAACTATAATACTTACAGCGTGACAGCGCGCGGTCACAGTATAAAGAGGAACAGTAGCCTACATTGAAGCAGTAGGGCTGTAACTTTAATATTTTTGAGTGTTTTTTTAATTAATTTTTTTTTACCCTGTAGTGATCAATTATTCGAATTGAAACTAACTTACAAATGCAATATAAATAAGTAATCTCATAGCGTCGGTTAATCTCAGCCAAAGTCGATAGTAGAAAACACGGAAGACAGTTTAATATTAGCACACAACAACTTGTAAACTTATTATGATCCATCATATGGACTTATAATTCGATAACGATGATAACAATAACAATAAATCATTCTCTCTTGCCTTTCAAAATCAGCAGGAAATTAAAATATTATATAATAAAAGGAATTTAAAATATTATATAATACGCTCGGAGCATTTTTAAGGCACGGCACGCTCTACTGACAGCACCGCGAGAACCGCTTCTAGGGGCCTCATCGGTGCGCTTGTTTGTGTGAGTGTGCCGTTTCGGGCGTTTGTAGGCAGTTTCCGGACTGTTTCATATATTGACTGTGGCGCGGTGGACGGTGGCCGGCGCGCCCCGCACCTGCGACACATCGCTCACCGCGACGTATCGCGCGCGCGACGCCACATGACTTGTATCACAAACAATTACGTTTACTACCTACTGCGGCTGCTGCTAACAATGTACTCCATGCCAACTGACCGACGTTGTGTTTCGCGTATCGCATCGCCTACATAGATACATGCCCGCTGTGTGATGTTTTCTTTGTCAAGCCAAATGGTTTGATGGATTATATTATATATTTACAAGGTTTTTGTCCCACACTAGGATTTTCAGGACAAATGCTAAAGCTCCCTCGGTAACGAAACACAAATATCACGCTACAGACGGTATCTATAGTCCGCGCGGAACTAATTGGTGAGGCGGTGGGTTACTGTGAACCAAAGCAAGCGCCCCCGCCCTCCGTCCCACCGCGCGCAAGCGTCGTCCGTCCCGCCGCTCACATACCTAAGGGGCGGCCAACTAGTTCCGCGCAGACTATAATTGTATTAACAGCGGACAGCTCGCCCGGCCACTGCGTCCATAGTGCCTGCTGCTAAGTACCTGTGATGATATATCGTAAAATGTTGTTACTTTACAGCATATTAGCCTTGTGAGTGGTAGTTGTTACACTTGTAACTACGCTAAATCTCATGTGCACGTTACATAAGTAACAGCCAGGCGGCACCGCGGCAGGCTACCTCCACGCACTGCCAGCACGCAGTCGTCGCCACAGTCAGGTCAGTGCGTCAGTCAATCTCGACACCGAGATGATCGCACATTCTTTTACACGACTTTATAGTTTCACGTAAAACATTACTCTTTAATATTACTTTAACAATGTTTATATTGTATGTACTGTACATAAGTAGATACCCACGATATTTAAAACGTATAATTCATGTTTACACTAGTAGATATATATTATTATTCGATAATATTAAAAACACACATTACGCCCCGAGTTTTGTTGATCAATATTATCTTCAGTTTACCGGATAAGTACCGTCTACACAAATGTGTTATGTTACATACATACATAGCTACTCGTAGGCATTACACTCACCGAGTGGTTATCGCCAAAATAGTTAATTAGTTACTTAGCTAAATATTATAATACGAGTAATAACTAATAAGTGTGTACCTACATGTTGACGTTTGTTTGGTATTTATATTTAGTTTTATTTGGCAATATTTGCGTCTACAGCACCAAGGGACCGTAGTGTTTTATATAACCTAATTTCAACTTGATACCTCCACGCAATCCAGACAAAAAGAGTGCAGCAGGCACAGGCAGACAGACTGACAACAAAGTACGGATTCCTAAAAATAGGAGAATTTGAGACAGATGCACAGACGAGTGGGTGGTTAACTATACCTGCGGCAGCCGATACCGTCATCGGACACCCAAGCGATGAAACTATTTGAAATACAATATAAAAAAAATTAGTTAGGTACAAAGTATGACACTGTGAGCTTGATAATACAATATTTGATAGTGTTGCGATACAAAGACTCACAAATGCGGTTTGAATGCGCGACACGCGACAAAAGTAAATAACCACTTACCGCACAAAGACGTGGCGTTAACATAATATCAGAGAGTAGAGTCGCCTCCCCAATGTCTTGTGTTTTTGCATACAAATAGATGCCATGCGGCTCAAAGAGTGGGAACGTACGCTCGGCCGCCGCCGGTGCGCTGCGTGCGGTGCAGCGGTGGCGGGGATTCCACACAGTGAGTGCTTCACGATCAAGTCAGATGACAGGTGCGCCGTGTTATTTAAATAAGAACAATACGTCTATGCACGTAGAAATGACAGAACATTAATTTGGAAAATGACATACCTATTTTATTTTATTTTAACATTGTCGGATCACTTTGTGGCAGAGGTTGTACTAAGTGTAGCACCTAGTTCGCCGGCAGGTATGTTTAAGTCCCATGTAGTAGGCATTAACCGAGCATGAACCCAATCCTCAGCTGCTACTGAGAATTCCCCAGAAAAACACAATACCTCTGGCGTGTTAGTTGCGCTCGGAATAAAGTTGTCATACGTTCCGGTACGCCAGGTCCTGGTTTGAAACATGATGTCCCGGTGTCCCGGCCCATAAGCAACTTGTCCCGGTTCTTTAGGCATGCGTTTACAAAGCGTAGTACCGACGACCAGTCGCACGTCGACTTTGGTTTAGCTGCTGCTTATCAGAACGCGGTAAGCTCTGAAACATGTCCGTTTACATCGATTCTTAAATGTCCCTGTCGACGTTTTTTATTGCAACCCTAGCTTAGAACGACTATGATTAGAGTAATGAGGCAGTCCGTATTGACGTCGTAAATGTGTCTAGAAAGCTATCCTAAGTACCTAGTTGTTCATGGTTATATTAAAGTTGTTCACACGGGACGAGCAGCAAATAACAGTAATTAGCGGCGGTCGGTGGCGGTGGCTACTCGGTGCGACATGTAGTAATTAGCTGCTATCTGCGTGTTGTCGCCTGTCGAGTGCTCGCTCTCGGCGCGACAAGTGTTCCGCATCACCGCGCGATCCCGCTGTACACCGGACATTACAGAAAATTACTCTCTATAATAAGTCGAGCGCCACAACGGCTTATAATACCGACTGTGTCGTCGCCTACAGCTACAAACACGTGTCACGTGGTGCAGCGGTTAAGGTGGTACCATTGCGCCGAGTGTCCTGGATTCGATTCCCATCAGAGGGAAATATTCGTGTGATCTATATTTGTTTCAAAATCCCCCGCGAGACGGCAGCAGCAAGTTTCCTAGTGTCGGGGAAGATAAAATATATTGTCTTATCTGGTATTTATTTAATTCTTTATGTACTTAAGTAATGTACAAAGGCGGTCTTAATGCCATAGTCATTCTCTACCAGACAACCTTAGGGTGGTGGAGAGACGATCACGATAGATGTACTAAAAGTACGGTATTAATTCAATGTATTGAGTATAAGTAGTAGTAACATCAGTTCAACGGACTGTAGCTACATATAGGTATACTCGGAGGTTCGTGTTCATGTGGGACTATGTGATCCGCCGGAGCACGCGGCGCGGGTGCGTTGCACTGGCGGCGTTTAGACTAGACCAACACTTCTATCAATAATATGACGTTTCCACCTTCAGATTGATGTACATTAGTACTAGCCAGCTATATACATAGTAATTCATTGGTGTAGGATCTGTCCTACACCGATATCTCTTACAATTAATGAAGTACTGGCTCTGGTCAACATCATTAACTGAAGGAGACTTGTGTGCAGAGCTCAGCACGAGTGTCGCGCGCAGTAGCGAGCTTACAGGCTGTACACAGTGGAGTGGAGTAGAGTGCGCTCTCGTGTGTGTGAGCTGTGACATGCCTCGCACTGTTCACCACTACACGTACACGCGGCGGCCGCTCGCTGCGTGTGTTCGACACCAAGCGGACGAACAAACAAACGGATAACCGCACGTTTGATGTAGCGGTTGAGGTCGCCAACGACACAACTCACCGCGCCACTCATGTGGCACTTGCTATGAATGCTGTGGGTTCGATTCCTGCCCGGGACATATAGTGTAATTCGGTGAGATTTGGCAAGTCTGGATATATTATGTATAAAGCCGCACACTTCACAGACGCCTCAGCGCAGGTTGTACAGTAACTGTACATGTACATGTTTATAAACATCCTTCTAAGGATGCGCTGCGCTGGCAGTAAGAGGAATATTCCCTCAAACTGTCGGTGCAGTGAATCCTCTGACTGCACACGTTTGAAAGACAACAGAGACTATAGATAGATAGAATAATCTTTATTGTACACCATATCAAAAAACAACACATAACAATTTTTTACCACTAAGGGTACAATGGCGGTCTTATCGCTAAAAGCGATATCTACCAGACAACCTTTGGATGGACAGGAAAGATAAGAAAATTGAGAGGCGGGCAGTCAATGGTGTATGAAGATTAGATTAATTTTAAAAGTAAACAAAAAAAATATATATATATATATATATATATAAATACGGTAGACATACGTATATATATATTTGTATAGTTTACATATAATATAGTTATAAACAAACTTATATATATAATATACATATCTATTTATATATACACATATATACAGGTATCACAACCAGATTGCGGACGTTCTCAAAAAAGGCAAGGTTAAGAGCACCCTAAACCGACGAGCATGCATGGAGAGGTTAATGAACATAGACGAAGCGAAAGTGGTGTGCCAGGATCGTAGCAAGTGGAAATCTATAGTCTCTGCCTACCCCTAATAATAGGAAATAGTTAAGTAGGTTAAACGGATAACAGAAATGGAAAAAAGAGCCCAGAGAAAAAATATACCTTATTGAAACAAATGTAAGGAACAATCTTAAGTTATGAACGGCAGAGTTTATCAATTAAATTATTACTGTAGTAGACATCGGCGCGGCGCGGCGCTGCAGAGCCGCCGTACTCACACATTTGTTTGTTTAACACAACATAACACAACACAACAGAACAGATACTTTAATAAAGAGTTTTACAACAATATTAATATTTATAATTCAGTTGTGCATATTAATAACGTTGTACAAACACCGATGTTGTGAATATAAAAACATTATCAATATTATGTAGATAGATGCCGCCGGAGAGCTGAGCGGAGAGCGGAGCGCAGTGAGCGGTGACTCGCTCTGACAGACGTAATGAGACGTCCCACTGCGTTACTCACGACGAGTGACCGACCACGACCCGACCGCGACCGCGACCGCGCAGTCGAAACAAACAAACATATTATACACTCCATGCATACGACTACAAGCATAACAAGTGGACGCGCATCCTGAGCTACCACCGGCACCGGTACGCCGCCTAGCTAAGCCGCTATCGTAGCTTGTTTTAGCTATATCGCAGTAATTGCGCAGCGTGCTACGCTGTCGTAGCAATTACGTAGTGGGCTACGCTGTCGTAGCAATTGCGTAGCGTGCTACGCTGTCGTAGCAATTGCGTAGCGGGCTACGCTGTCTTAGCAATTGCGTAGCGTGCTACGCTGTCGTAGCAATTGCGTAGCGGGCTACGCTGTCTTAGCAATTGCGTAGCGTGCTACGCTGTCGTAGCAATTGCGTAGCGTGCTACGCTGTCGTAGCAATTGCGTAGCGGGCTACGCTGTCGTAGCAATTCTTAGCAATTGCGTAGCGGGCTACGCTGTCGTAGCAATTCTTAGCAATTGCGTAGCGGGCTACGCTGTCGTAGCAATTGCGTAGCGGGCTACGCTGTCGTAGCAATTGCGCAGCGTGCTACGCTGTCGTAGCAATTGCGTAGCGTGCTACGCTATCGTAGCTGTCGTCGCTGCTTAGTGTTGTCGTAGTCAACGTATGCTACAAGCTACGTCGTAGCAAAGGTTCAATGTGGATGGAGACTGATTGTCAGTAGCGGAGCGAGTGAGTCCGGTCAACAGCTCGCCACTGTGCGATGATCGCGCGCGACAGAATACCATCTGCGACTAATTCGTGTAACTTTACGACGTGACAATGTACTCGTATTTATATAGGTAACGTAATACCATTATGAAAATAATTAAAACTATCCGTCACAATGTGATTAGTGAAGAGTTAGCCGCGTCCCCTCCCCACGCCCCGCGTGAAGGTGATACTGATGAGCGGGATAAATGAAATTTATATATTAACATAGTTTGTTTAATTTGAGTATTAGATTCATTACGTGCGCCTCTCTACAACTATAATACATGCGTACTATATATATATATATATATATATATATATATATATAGTGTACGACGCGTACTCGTGACGCGTCTGTATGTTCAGCAACTCATCGGTACTCTTATATCTTAACAACTCAATTAAGAAAATCGCAATATCAAGTATAGGTATCATAAACTGTATTGTCGCGGCGCGCGGCGCCTTCTCTCCACAAGTACTTTAACTTTTGAATGACCATTCAAAGCTTTTTGTTACTTATTCTTTACTTTTTAAAAGTTATCGGTCATATTGTGTGACCTCCCCTCCAGCGCCCCCCCCTGCCCCCCGGCCCCCGACGTGTGGGTCGACGCTGTACCCAAAACATTATGTATTCAAAAACTTTGTGTTGTTTATTATTTTAATTTACATCTGATAATATTATGAGTGGAAAATAACTGTACTGTGTCATAATTTGTTGCGAACGGGCGCGCGGGGGGCGGGGGTGAGGCGCGGGGCGCGGTGGGCGAGGGCCGAGAGTTCCTACTCCATACTTGGTGGGTAGTTACGTGGACGTGCGGCAGAAGGTCGCGGGTTCACTTACATCACTCCAAGTCATTACGAGCAATCACATGGAGAATCGTGATGCGAACATAAATGATTTGATTTGATTTGATCGTGCGCAACAGAGATGCAATATTTTTTAATATTCTGTGACAGTTTTACATTTATCCAATCCATAAGTAGTTGACTCTACTAGACAATATATGTAATCCTTACGTGTATGTATTTTTTGTAAATGTATGCCATTATAGAACATCAGAAAGACCCAGACAGACACAAAACGCATATGTTCAACACATAAATATTTGTGGGAATCGAATCTCGTTCGTCGATCACGAGTCTGACACTCTAACCACTAGATCACAGACGTCGTAGATATTGTACATGCACTATAATGTTAGTTATGTCATGTCGTCACCACGTGTCATCACTAACTCATACAGTTCTCGTCAGTCTTATTGTCCGGGCTGAAGCTGGCACGAGCTCACTTTAACCCGACTGTAAAATCGGAAAAAGAAATATATTGGACAGGAACTATCGCCGCGCGAGTACACGAGAATGTAACGACGTCTTGTTATAATTATTAAGTTGTAGGTGGAAGGCCGAGGTCCTCGAGTACTTAATAAAACCGCTTTGAACCTCTAAACTATCTCATTAGAGGCTCCGTAAGGCTTCCGTCCACATCTACAAGGTATTGCTGCAAGCTTTCCCTTTGAGCGTGAGTCCCTCGCTCGCGCTCTCGCGTCGCGTCTTGCCGGCCGCGCGATAAATGTATTCAAGGTCTCGGGCAACCTCCGGAACGAGGGAAGAACATCTTTGATTCAATCTGCATCTATTGAAGTCTGTCGCGGTGTCTGTTCGTGGGTTTCATCTATTACGAGACTCACCTTGTGCTATCTGTGCATCAACTTAGTGGTGACATTATAAACATTGTAGGTAGTTAACATAACTAAGTATAACTGTAGCAGCTAGCCGTGTTTTATTGTGTGGTTCTAAGTCGAACGCGTTCGTTCGTACAACGTTGACTGCTGTTACAATAGTAAATGTCAAATATTTCGTCTTATATACATTTTGAACTAGAACTACAGACTAGAAGTGGTCAATTTTATTTTGTATTTTATAAATGTTAGTAGTTATTTCAGAAAGGAATTAGTATCACTCAGTCACTGACGCCGCGGGCGACGGCTACGTGTCAATAATTGTGTGGAGGCGAAAGATTGAACGTTGTTAATAATAGATTGTATATTTGTGTGACTCGTGTATCAATCAACACTGCGAACAAACACACTGTGTACACTGTACACTGTACACTGTCCGCCGGCGCTTGTGTTAGACTCTTCTACAAATAATGGTACAGGAGCCAGCGGGGGCGAGGCGCGGGTGTAGGCGCGAGGGGGGGGGGGGGTAGTCTGATAAAACAACGTGATCATAATTGTTTCACGCACAATGCGAACGGCTCGAGGCGTCCGCGCGCCGCCACTCACACCGACCGCGACAACATCCACACTGCACACACACGTTCAACTTAATTGTTTTAATGTTGTCGTTTTTACGTAGGTAACTGATAATTTAGTTTGAATATTTGAAAGTGATCATTAATTATCACTCGCTTGATTACGGTGAAGGAAAACATCGCGAGGAAAACTTCATGCCAGAGCACTAGCCTACTAATAATAAGACTACCTACGAAACTGTCTTCAGTTATGCTTTGTAACAACGTTTGCAAACTTTTAGTTCAATAAATAATCTGCAATGCCGAACAGATTTTCCTAACGGTGTGAATCCCATCCGGCACTAGGGCAGCGTGGTACACCACACGTACAATATAGCCTAATCCCTCACATCTGAGAGTAGTCGCGTTTGATTAAAGTTTTGCTGATATATTGTGTCGTACCGGCGTCGCGTCGGCGTCGGTGTAACAGACGGCTGTGTCTACTTCTTAAATCAAAATAGTGAGTTCTTTGTGTTCAGTGTTTGCGAACGCGACTGTTTGTCGACGACTTCAGCGAGGACGAGACGACGGCGCCCTGCGACCTGCGCCCGGCCGCGCTACACCGCGACATCGACACTGTCGACTGTCGCGCGACAACACTACATTCGGTTATCAGACTGAGGCGGTCCTCACCACACCTCTGACAAGCTAACAACAGAACATGTGAATGAGCTGCATCAGTTCTAACAATCAAACAATATTTTATAAGTACATACAAACTTGTGAAGACCGATCCGACAACAAAAACACTAAAATTAACTAGTGATTTGATAAAAAAGCACTCCGACACATTGAAACTCGACGTAAAATATCTAATTCCTAGTTGTGCAAAACCACCAAAACTGTATGGGTTGCCTAAGATACACAAACCTAATGCTCCGCTGCGACCAATAGTAAGCCAAATCGACTCCCCAACCTACAGATTGGCACAATGTCTAGGTAAAGTACTCTCACCACTAAGAGGAAATACAGCAGCATATGTGAAGGACTCATACCATTTTGTTAGTGAAATAAAACACCTACAACTCACTGATGATGAAACTATGGTCAGTTTTGATGTTCAGTCATTATTTACATGCTTACCTGTGGAAGACTGCATCAGAATTGTGTCTAAGAAATTATTAGAGAACAACATGCCTATTGAGTATGCTGAACTACTTAAACATTGCCTAACATCTGGCTATCTGTTGTGGAATAATCAATTCTACACGCAAGTAGATGGAGTAGCAATGGGCTCTCCTGTATCTCCCATAATTGCTGATATTTTCATGGAAGATTTTGAGGAGATGGCCCTACAATCTGCTCCTGTAACACCGAAGTTCTACAAGCGGTACGTAGATGATACTTTCACTATACTTCCATCTAACAAAGTGACAGCATTCCTAAACCATCTCAACTCCTTAAACTCTAAAATTCAATTTACTATGGAGTCGGAGGCAAATAAATCTTTAGCTTTCTTAGATGTTTTGGTTATTCGTAATCATAATAACACCTTGAGTCACACTGTGTATCGTAAGAAAACCCATACAGACAAATACCTAAATGGTGAATCACACCACCACCCAACACAGTTATCTACCGTCGGTAAATCATTGTTTCAGAGAGCACGTGGGATCTGTGACGAGCAACACCTGGCTGCGGAGCTTCAACATGTCAAGCAAGTACTGCACGACAACAAGCTCCGAATACCGCACCTTCGTCACAGAAACCGCGTGAAACGTGCCACAGTCGAGCGCTTACCTGCAGTACTACCATATGTGAGAGGGGTCACTGACAAGATTGGCTACATCTTGAAGCGTGCTTCAATTAAAACTTACTTCAAGCCGCTGAAGAAGATCAGTCAGTTTTTACCACCTGTAAAGTGTCACATACCTCTACAAGATGCGGGAGTATACAAGCTTGATTGTGACTGTGGTCTCTCTTACATAGGCCAAACTAAACGAAGCATAGGGACCCGCGTAAAAGAACACATCGCTGATGTCAAACACCGCCGTTCTGGAAAGTCTGCAATTTGTGAACACACCCTTGACAAGGCCCGGCATTACATCAGATTTGATCAACCACAAATCCTCGCAAAAGAAAACCGATTCCTACCCAGGATGATTCGTGAGGCTATTGAAATTAAAAAACATCCAAATTTCAATAGAGAAGATGGCTGGGTCTTACCACCTGCTTGGAACCCTATTATAGATTCAATTAAATCCAAGCCAAATACTGCAAGACCGAAGGATACGGTGAGCTCGTTCTGCGTGAATCGGATTGCCAACAATTAACAAAAATGTAGGGTAGCTGTTAGTAATTGAAACGTCAAGACGCCTACCACCTTAGTCACCCGTGACCATGGACGCTGTAAAGGGTCCGAAACGTCGGGATTAAAATAATATCAATATAACGCGATAAAATCCGTAAAAAGTAGTTTTATTTCAATGTCTAGTATTCGCGTAAGTGTCAGAAATCAGAATATTTTATGAATGTTTATTATAATCTACGTAGGAAGACACTGCGATCTCTACGTGACAGTTCGAGTGCTCCAGGGACGTCCATCGAATCGCAATTATCATATAAATATGACTTTTTCAATCATAATAGGCAAGATTAAGAGCACCCTCAATTAACGAGCATGCATAGAGAGGTTGATGTGATGTCGTCACCACGTGTCATCACTAACTCATACAGTTCTCGTCAGTCTTATTGTCCGGGCTGAAGTTGGCACGAGCTCACTTTAACCCGACTGTAAAATCGGAGAAAGAAATATATTGGACTGGACCTGTCGCCCCGCTATGACACACGAGAATGTAACGACGTCTTGTTATAATTATAAGTTGTAGGTCGAGGAAGGCCGAGGTCCTCGAGTACTTAATAAAACCGCTTTGAACGTCTAAACTATCTCATTAGAGGCTCCGTAAGGCTTCCGTCCACATCTACAAGGTCCATTTCTCAGATCAACATAGATGAAGCGAAAGTGGTGCACTAGGACCGTAGTCTCTGCCTACCCGAATGTAATTCTTTCTATGGGACTAGTTATCCGAAATAAATGAATTTATTATTATTGTTTATTATTATTATTATAATGGGAAACAGGCGTGAAGCTATGTATTAAATCTGTAACTCTTCGGTACGTAGTTACATTGCATTGATCGACGTTTCCTCTAACTATCGCTTAAAGCTGCTTATGATAAAATTAGCGTTTCACCTAATTACCCGCAGACTACAGACAGGAATATCACAGATAATTAAATTTCTCGGAACGTGCCGCGCAAGACATTCGCCTCTCAGCGACAACACAGCGAGTGCGCTGCAGTGGCGTGCAGGCGACGTGCAGAAGGCACACCACGCCTGTCCATCAATACGCGTCACACGACTTATTGTATTTCGACAAGTGTTTGTTAACGCAAGTCGAACACAGTACAACAAGTACTTCACGTACCACAGTACAACACATCTTAGTACAACGCTCAGCAGCGCGCTGTTACGAGACGACGATGCCACACCCGCGCGTGGAGCTTCTGAGTGAGCTGTCGCGTGGCGCGCGGGGCCAGCACCGCCGGGGCTTCTCACCGCCATTCATACAATCTGGAAAATTATTAAAATTTATAAAGACGCGACTAAAATAACGCCTATTCAGAATGCTAAAAGTAGGTTTCTTGTGAAACTTGCATCCCAAGTAATATTATAGCAACAGGTAGGCTGGGCGATGTCAACAAGCTGGTGCAGTTCGCGAGCACTGTGGCACTCAACTGTTACTTACTACACTTTACTTACTAGTTTGTATAGGCCGGGGGACGTAGAGAGGTTTCAACAACTGTACATTAAATCGTTATTCGATAATAAAATAAATAAAATAAAAAAATTATAAAATATTTATTGACATAAATGAGCTTATACAATAATTGTGAATCCCTGACCCCTAAACTAGTATAAACTGTATCATAGGGACCAGTGGCTTCGCCTTAATTTCTTAATCATAGTAAGATAATGAAAAATATGTTCGCGAACATCTACTGCACGTATTTAAGTTTGATTTCGTCAACATTCACTAACTAGAGTTAGAGATAACATTGAAACGATTGCGCAGTTTACTAAATAACTCAATGAAGCACCATCACGCCTGTATCCCCGAGGAGTTAGGCAGAGGTGTACTAATATACACCTACAGTTCACCGGTATATTTAGGTCCCATGTAACAGACAGATGGTCCGGTCATAACTGTGCTGTGCACGGCGGGGAGTCAGGCGCCATCAAACGTGCCGCCAATTAGACTGTGCGGGACAGCTCTTGTACGGGTATTTAGTTTTAAGTATTTGGGTCACATATTGACGGACCGATTACGGGATGACGAAGACCTTGAGAGGGAAAGGCGAGCATTGGCAGCCCACTGCAACATTTTGGCTCGCAGATTCGCACGATGTAACACGGAGGTAAAACTGTCATTGTTCAGAGCTTTCTGTCAGTCTTTTTAACCCCCGACGCAAAACGCGACGCAAAACAAGATGCTGTCTGTGGCATCGTAGCTCCCGAACGGATGAACCCATTTTGATTTTGATTTTTTTATTTGAAAGGTGAATTAGACGGGAGTGTTCTTAGCTATGTTTGATGAAAATCGGTCCAAGATGGCCGCCGCCACAAAATAGCGAATGATATATTTTTTCACAAATCCCTCAATATGGGTATTAAATGAAAGGGCTTCATTAGGAGAATACTATACACTATGACAAATCCAAGATGGCCGCCACCACAAAATGGAATATTCCATTTCGTGTCGGGGGTTTTCTAAATTTTTTATTTATTACACGTGCAGTCTGTGGATCAACTTTACGCGGCGGGCTTTCAATGCTCTCCGAGTCCAGTACAATGACGCTCTGAGGACATTGTTGAGAAAACCCCGGTACTGCAGTGCTTCCGTAATGTTTGCGGAAGCGCTGATTGATGATTTCTTTGCCGTCATAAGGAAAAGAACAGCGTCTATAATGAGCAGGGTGCGTAGTAGTACCAACAGTGTCCTCAGAACGTTAGGAAACAAGACGGACAGTCCATTTACTGTATACTGGGCAGGTGTACATCTGCAAGCTAATAGGAAATAAGTAGTGTTGATGTAGGTAGACAATAATTATCTTTTTGTATTTTTTAAGCATTTTCCATGCTAACATTACAAGTTATTTTTGATTAGGAAAAAAATC
Organism: Acronicta psi; assembly: GCA_946251955.1. Taxonomy (NCBI): domain Eukaryota; kingdom Metazoa; phylum Arthropoda; class Insecta; order Lepidoptera; family Noctuidae; genus Acronicta; species Acronicta psi. The sequence goes on along the minus strand of OX276495.1, from coordinate 115,558 downwards.
CTGCCAGCCAGCCGATTTTTTTTTCTTAATTAAAAATAACTAGATAAGTTAGTTAGGCATTTGTTGTATTTTCTTCTTGTTTTACTAATACTACTAACACCTTTTGTTTCATTATTGTGTGTGATACTAACAATTGTAGTTACTAACAATCTCCATGTATAACCAACTTTATGGACTATATGTCTGAAAATAAAATATATTATTATTTCCTTTTACGGCACGCATTGTTAGGAGGTTCCTTTCCCTGGGGCCCTGACCACCGGTAGCTTGGACTCTGTTCCCGATACCGGTGGGCTACTATATTATATACTATAATACTATAAAGACATAGACTATATAGTCTGCAAATAAAATATATTATTATTACTATAACTCCAAACTCCGAGGTGCTACTGAGAATTTCATAGAAAACCCCAATCAGACTGCTCGACCTGGGAATCGAACCCATATCGAGCGTAGCAGTCGCGCTCAGGAGCACTGGGCTGACGAGCCAGTCAAATTAATTAATTACGTGTTCCATTAATTCATCACTTATTTATGGTTGTACTTTGTCACATTACCGGCGGCGCGGCGGCAACAGGTGGCGCGCCGCGTCGAGTGCAACAGATCTGATTGCTTATACTCTTGACTTACACTAACATACCATCACGACTGTATTCCCCGAAGGGGTAGCTAGAGGCGTACTAATAATGTACTGGGTATACATTATTAGTACGCCTCTCCTCTCATTTCGCCGGTGTGTTTACGTCCCATGTGTGCAAGCCTATTGCCATCCACCGGACACAAATCCAATACTCAATACTCAATACTCAATACATTTATTGCACTCCACAAGTTAAATAGATGTTACAATGGTATAATATAAGAAACATGTGTGGGCCTTGTCGGCACGGCAAGATGTAGGAGAGAGGAGGAAGTTTTATATTTATTTTATTATTTTCATATTTTACTTAAATGGATATTCATTGACTATTAGGTATATTATATAGGTAATTATATAGGCAACTATATAGGTAATTATTAAGCTGCGATTTCTATATATATATATATATATATATATTATATTACTACAACTTTTTTTATTATATGGTATTCTATTATGTAGTTATAACTATATTGTTCTATTTATATGTAATTATATTTTTATTAACTATATATTATTGTAGTTATGTCATTATTATCAGTTTGTAAAAAGAAAAGAAATTAAATTAAATGTTCATCATCAATCCAGACTCCGAGCTGCTACTGGGAATTTTACGGAAAAACCCAACAACACTTTGCTCCACCCGGGATTCGAACCTCTAGTGTAGCAGTCGCGCTTGAGCCCGCTAGATCAACGAGGCAGTCGTTCGTGACTTACACTAGTCACGTTATAAACTGGTTTAGTACTGTAACTGACTTGGGAGTTGAACCCAGAACAAGTGCCGCACAGCAGGCGTTCCGACGACCACCAGACTACTCACTCACTCATTTATTAGTCATATACAGCAGTAATAAAGCTATATAGCTTATCTGTGTGATGTATCTAAAATATTTATAAAACACTGTGGAGGACAGTGCGCAGTGGACTGAAGCTATTCTTATGTACCTATGCCGATCACCGATCTGCTTGCTGCTGTAATGTTCATCTTTTGATATATGCGGGGTGTGGGGGAGAGGGGGGGAGCGGGTCGAGGATAGCAGGAGTACAAGGAGCTCATAAATAACAAGGCGTGTCGTGAGTGACCGGTTATATTGACTGCTCGCGTAACACGTACAGCGTACTTACACAATACCACTTACTATAATAATGACTAGACTATCAGCCGCGGCGGCTGCGCCATACACAGAACATACATAACTCCCACAAATATACATATAATATACTTAATACATTTTGAAGACAAAATAATTATAACATAATTACAGTTATTTGCCCAGCGTTGTTACAGAAGCTATGATTTTTTCTAAACATTTTACATCATTCTCAAACAGTAATCATATTCCTATACAAACAAAACCTTTTAAGAGCTTGTGTGTGTGTGTGTGTGTGTGTGTGTGTGTGTGTGTGTGTGTGTGTGTGTGTGTGTGTGTGTGTGTCACAAGGATGCTATTTACTATAGGTACACGCATACTAATGTGGCACAGCTATTGTCAAACAACTCACGCGTGAGGACAAGAGTTTAACACAGTAAGTTAAGTGTACAGTTATACTGGCATTTGAACGTGACAGTGACAATGCGCCGTATTAGCGACACTTAGTTGTACAAAGAGTGTGCAGCCTCCGCCGCCGGAGACGCGGCTTATATAACACAATGGTGAGCAGGCGACGCGCGAGTGTGTTCACGCCGCACTTTATACAGAGAGATTAGCAACTTTAATCAGTGCGGTCCATACGACTGTATCTTTGTTATCACGTTTTAAGCCATTTCAACTAAACATATTTTGGTAGCTATGAGGGAGCATTGTTGTGTTGTATTGTGCACGTCGCGGCGCGCGCAACCACGCTACAGTTCGGACGCGCCGAGTTGTCTGTGTGTGTATGTGTGTGTGTGCAAGTAGCACAATGTCACAAGAATGTATTTTTCAAGCACATTGTTGGGTAGGTAGGTATTTGCCAGCTCACCGTGATGTCCTATAACAAGAAGTCTAACAATAGAATAATAAAGAAATCCCAAGGAAAGAAAGAAAGAAAACTTGTGACATAAAGTGTGGAGGTAGCGTGTGGCGAGGTGCGCAGTCGCCGGGCGGTGGTCGGCGCCGCGCCCCCAGCCGGCGCCGGCGCAGACCACGCTAATCTACACTATACACACTCTGTCTTCCTTCATTCGCCACAAGGCACACGCACACATACATAAGTTTTCACAATTTTCATCAGATAATGCTGCATCTGTGTTTGTGTGTGAAAATCATAATTGTGTGTGTAAATGTCCTGAAGGGAAAATATTAGGAGACAGATACGTGAATAGTATGTATGTGCTTATTCCAAGTTAATATTTAAGTACAATATAACTAGTATGTATAGATATGTTTACAATGTGCGCACTCGCAAGCTGCGCCGACGCACACACACGCAGGACACGTAGTCAATTAGTAAATTCTTGACGAAATATTCATAATGACATTGGTTACTTGGTGTGAATCAGTTCACTTTAACGACGGTCGACGTCAGTGTTTATTTATTGCTGAAGTAATTGTCGTATCGTTCTTGTCGTATGTATCGGTGGAGTCGTGTCGGTCGTGCGTGTCGTGCGTGTCGGCGGGCGGCGGGTGCACGGGGGGGGGGGGGGGGGGGGGCGCCTGGTCGTGTGTCGGCCGCGTTACTCCTCCGGCGCCTCGCCGACCTGCTCCGCACTCCTTCTACACACATACAAACATACAACTTTATACATATAGTTTACTCATCCTACTAATGTTATAAATGCGAATGTTTGAATGTATGGATGGATTGATGGATGTATGTTTGTTACTCGATCACGCCAGAATGGCTGAACGGATTTGAATGAAATTTGACACAGAGATTGATTATAGTTTGGAATAGCACATAGGTTTCTTATCCCAACAAAATGTAGGGTTCCTGTGGGATAGATTTGTGTCGATGGTTACTAGAGTAGGTTGTATCTATCGATTAACAATCGAAATACCGCATGTTATCGATAACCGGCGATACTAAACTGTATAATGGACACCGACGTGGTGCAGTGAGCCCGTGACTTAACGCGCACGGTGAGGGCGCGTGCGCGGCAGTGGTCACTCACTTGTGGTAGAGCGGCAGCTTGCGCCGGCAGCGGTACAGCGGGAACACGCCGGTGAACTCGCACAGCAGCGCGCGCGCCGCGCCCGCGCCGCCCCCCACCGCGCCCCCCACCGCCGACACGTCAGAGCGCTTGCCGTAGCGCGTGCTCATGAAGAACCTGAACAACATTTGTCACATCACCACCTATGTAGTACAGCTGGGTTTTAAATTGAAACTTTGAATGAAATGTGAGAGAGCTCAACGCGTCGTCGGAGTTAGCAGCCGACACGTTGCAGAGCGCGACTTGTGTTGTGTTGTACCTGTCGTTGCGCGGCGCGAGGTGGCGCGCCGGCGGCGAACTGCGCCCGTAGCGCGTCGCCATCAGGAACGGCATCGGAGACACTGCGCGACCACACACAGAGTCAACTAATACATCGGTTAGGAAAGATCTTAACTACACTGTGTGTGTGTGTGTGTACGTACTCTCAGCTCGCTTGTCGTGTTCGGCGGCGGCGAGCACGAGCAGCAGCAGCGCGCAGACGCACGCGCACGCGCACCGACAGATACACGCGCACGCGCGCAGTCGCATCACGCAAGCAACACGCACGTCACAACAACACGTGACTAGCGCGGACCTGCAACAACATCACTCGATCACGGATGACGTCAGCACGGTGAGCCCGCCAGGGAGCGCCTTCGAACCTTAATACTGCGCATACATTATTAGTTCGAATGAGTATTTGTTGTATTCGAATAGGTACCACTTGTGATGAAATGTAATAAGTAATTCTATCTTAAACTGTAGACCTACTTAGACCTCACGGTGACACGGTGACAGTGAGCGCGACAGTGTAAGTAATGTATGCAAATACTATAATACTCGTGATAATTCAACAATCAACGCGTAGTGACAACTATTACTTAGATTATCACAAAGTTAGACGGCTCGGGCGGCGCGGGGCGGGGCCGGGCTCGGGGGCGGGGGGGGGGCTTGTAGTGTGTGTGGTACGACAACTGTAACAACGTTACAAGTACGAACATTAAAATGTCGTTGTTACATGGTTATACTGAAAATACTGTATGCGACTGTATTTTTGTCATCGAGGAACATATACAAGGTGGAAGGGACATCGACACACAAACGTCGTGACAAGGTTTCACTCAATGTCAAAAATGACCTAGGTCATTTTATTATGCTAGAAACGGGATTTTAACGCTCCGCGGGGAATGTTATCGCGCACGCGATCCTAAATAAATGAAATAATGATCATCATGATTTAATTATAAATCTAATTTACACGTTCAAGTAAAAAAAAGCAGATTGCAGGTTTTTCTTAAAAATTGATGAAAAAATTTACGGAAAATTTCAACGCAGGGGGGTCCAGAGTCATGTACTGAACTCATGGTATTCGGATGTGCGTCGATGTCCCTTCCACTTTGTATTAGGTTTTCCACGCTAGCGTTTATAGCAGCTCCTCATCTTGTATTGCACGCTGTTCTGCTGTCACTCTTCTTTAATGTCGGTTCACTTAATCTTGACGTGTGTCACTCTGATTCCCTCAAACTGTGCACTAACTACATATAAATCAATTAAGATATATAATCGTATGTTGCTTTACCCGGTTACTGTAAGTCTAAACAGTCGGTATCTTAGCAGTTATCGCTGTACACTTTGTACCTAAAGAAAATTGTGTAGTTAACAGTGCACCAATGAATGAGGTTCGCTATGTTTTACTTAGCGTTCCGTTTAAAACAATTGTCACTATTGGTGAGTACTTGTGCGCGCTGCTCGTGTGAGTGTTTCGCAACGTCTCTGTATTTTTTCTGTATTTCTCGCTAAAACTGATCAGAGGTTTACTGAACGTCTGTACTACTCGAGGCTATAGCTTTTCGTAAGATAAAGACGGCGCCATACACGGTGTGTAGCGGCGTCCCTGTCGGTGACGTGGCGCGGCGCTCGCGTCGTAATGTGGTTGAGCGTAATATCGTCGTGTCTCAGGAAGCGACAATATCCTGCGGCGCGCCGTTGTTTTTTCTTCGGAAGCGTGTTTTCCCGCGGGCGTCCGGCGCCGCCCACGCCGCGTCCGGCGACCGGCGCAGCGTCCGGCGGGCGCGTCCGGGACGCTGCCGGTCCTTGCTGGCGACTATATGTAGTAAGTATCCACAAAATAAGGCAACTTTATACTGATCGGAAGCTTAAATTGTGATACTTAAAAAAATATCAAAATATAATTTCGATTTAGTCTCAAACATCGCGTATGTAAGACGTACGTTAATGTAAAATATTTGTTAACATTTCGTCGCCGTTACAGTCAATTACAAATCACCTAGCAATAATGAAATAATTATATAATGTTTTCATTATTAAACCTCCATGTAATTAGTTGGCATGTAATATTTTAATTCCGACGTTTCGGAAGCTTCTCAGCGTCCGTGGTCACGAGTTACTATGTTTTATAAAAATGTCGAGTATTCGAACATTTACGGATGAGCGGATATCATTTAATACTTACCTACAGTTAGTTAAGTCCAATAAGTGCCTGTGGAACACATTGCTCCTTGATATTACACATGCACAATCGCTGCCTATGTTAAAAAAGCTGGTGAGAAATTATTATTTGTCCTTAAAACCTAACGAATGAATGATAATATCTGTTGTTTACTCACTTGCAATAGCATTTACTAATTGCCTTATTTTAAATATATATATTTTATACTTATATTCATACAATACATTAATGTATTTATGTGTGTGTATATATACGTGCTTATTTATTAAAATAATATATTCATTTAATAGTATTATTATTGTTATTTATTTTTATTTTATTTTAATGATCTATGTACACATGTATACCTACATTTTGCATACGCCTACACTACCCACTGCCTGTTTCTTTTCTAACTGTCCATCCAAAGGTTGTCGGGAAGGGATCGCCATTGTGCGATAAGACCGCCCATTGTGCATTAACTTCTGTGTGTATTTTTATTATTAAACTGTAATCGTGTAATGGTTTACAATACAGCGTATATAAATAAATAAATGCGTACTGTAGGAATTTAATGCTTGAAGATTAAATTGAGATCGACAGTTTATTTTTTTGTTTTTAGCGAGAGAAGGAAATACATTTATTTTGCGCTTTTCCAAAAGTAAATAACAAATTAAATATTGTTACTTATGGCATATGCCCAGTGGTTGTGTCTTATAGCTTTAAGACACTAGCTGTTATATAGAAATCGGGGGTAGGTTGATGGAATGTTGGGAAGAATGGACGAAAATTTGTGATTTTCACTTTTGTATGTTTTAACTAATTTTTAGTTTAAATACTTTAGTATTTGTTTATGCAACCTCATCCCTATTCCCAAATCATCCAAGCACAGAATACATAAAGGCCTAAATATGTAGTATAATTATCTTTTTGTATTTGTACATTTATTTTAATGAACGAAAAAATCGAGCGGCGGGCAGTTGACCTTCAGGTGACATGTTTAGCGTTTATGTTACTGAAACTGGCCCAAAACCAATAAATATATTAACAAAACATTTTTTTGAGTAGAATAGAATAGAATATACTTTATTGTACACTTGTACAGTCACGATCAAAAACATATATACACTAACATCATCTCATCATCTTCCTAGCCTTTTCCCAACCATGTCGGGGTCGGCTTCCAGTCTAACCAGATGCAGCTGAATATTAGTATTTTACACGGAACTACTGCCATCAGACCTCTGCAACCCAATTTCTGGGCAATACCGATATTCGAAGGAAAGACTGGTTGTCAGGCTTTTCTGACTTCTGACTACCACTAACGATATATACACTAAAAAAAGTGCTAAATCGATTTTCTCCTAAAGTACTAATAGAACTTTTGTAATATTACGAACCAATACTATAGTGACATTGGTGTTATCGTTGCAGTCGCTCATTCATGAAAAAATCGCTTCACTTTTGTAAGTGTTTGTATGGCTCTGCTGGTGACTCTATAATATATATATTTTATCGAAAACATTTAAGTTTTTCACAAGTAAAGGTGAAAATAAGTTTTAAAAATACCACGGAATTAGGTGCTTAGTATAGTTGATTCCTAAATACCGATGTAGTAGCAATTACGTAGAACTTGAGGATGTTTTTTAGAATTTATTGTGATCTACTCCACTTGAATCACTTTGTTTTATTTTAAACTCTATTTCTGAAGTTCAAAGTCATAAAAATCAATATAACTACCAACGTTTGTCCTCTTTTGACGTCACTCGTTTTTTTTTTTAAATTGCTTAATTTTACTATTTTTAAGTAAACGGATTTTAGTGTGATTTTAAGTTTGACAAAGCGAAGCAACGCGTCGCCCCCAGGACGGCGTCCGGTGACGATTGCACCGAGGCACAGCAGCTCGGGGCACGGCCGGGGCACGGCCGGGGCCCGGCGGGCGCGTGCTCGACGGGCACGTCACCGATCCTATGAACGTGGCAACAAGGCCACAAGCGCGGCTATATATTATACTTATGTTTAGTTCCGGCCGGCCCGGGCCCTCGCCCCGCCGCCCGGCCAGTGGCGGTCGATCCATGACTATTTTCTATTTTCTGCACTAAAAAAACCCCACGCGTATATTCATTACGCTCATCATTGCTCTTACATTTTATCGCGTGCCCTTTGGCCTAAGACGTCCCCCCCTGTCCCCCCGCCCCCTCTCCGCCCCGGCCGCGCCTGCCCACGGGCCGCACTAAAATAAAACACATATAAAAACCTGAGCGAAATTTGATTGCACCGTAACCCGATACGACATCGAACACTTTTAAATTAAAACATTCACTTTATTAGCCATTTGTACTGTATTGTATCGTAAGACCGCCTCACCTACACCTACTCCGCAACACAGAACAGCGCCGAAGCGAAGCGATCTCATCCTACGGATAAACTACCAATTTATACCGTGTCATGTATTACGAGATGTGTCGTCTCTACGCTCTCACGACCAAACGATCAGATAGTACATGTCATAACATTGCAATACGTGACGTAGGTACTGTTACACACACATCATTATGTGTACACGCAGTATGTTTTCCCCGTTGCTACGGTTTCGTAGCCGTTGTTCGTAGCAAACAAAAGACATCAACGCGTTATACACTTTGAAATTTCATATAGGAGACCGAGTTAGTTTGGAAATTAAATAATTTAATTATATAAGTATCGCCATTGTTAGTAAATCTAATATAATAATATAATATATAACGTAGCAAGAGTTGATTTATCATTAAAATATATTCCTAGTAATGCGACTTCATTTTTTTTGATAACCAACGAAGTTTTCCAAAACCGTAAAAAAAGGAAATCTTGAATAATTTATTTTTTGTAGTCAATGTAATTACGTTTACTACATCATTTGGGGATTGATTTATTAGTTACACAATTACCTAATTAATAAGTTAATACGTAATTTTTATTAAAGAAATAGTGTAAAGATTAGTAAGCAAGGGCTTGTATAAAGCTTACCTGCGATGTGTTGTGTGCGGGTGTGTTGTCGCCGGAGGCAGTCGGCAGCGCGCCCGTCGCGGACTGTATGCCGCCGCGCGCCGCGTCCGCTATATAGCGGCGCCCGCCCTCGCCGCCGCCGCCCGCCCCGCGCCCGCGCCCGCCCGCCCACTAGCACTCGACGATGTTCCCGCTGTACCTGAGATACTTGTTAGTGTGGTATTCCACTGAAAATATGTCTTTCTCCAATATCTTAGTCCAAGAATTGCTCAAATTGCCTTCATATTAATTAATGAATGTTGTTCTTAATTACATTAGACGGAGTCATCAACTGTCACGGATCTCTCCGGATAACATGAATGTATGAAACTGACTTGAACAGTGGCCTAAGTACATGAAAGTAATACGGATTAATATACAGGAACGATAGGAACCGCTTCGTTAGTACAGTGGTTTTGAGCGCGGTAGTCGGGCGGTCCTGGGTTCTATTTCCAAGACCACGTCGAACAGTGAGGCCACAGAGCTATCAATTCTACTATATATTTAAGTCGTCGTGAAATTCGTGAATTTCTCTGATATATATATTTCATAGCAAGTTTGGAGTTTTCATTTGTACTTGGTTAATAGCAATAGGCTCACCCCCTTTTACATGTTGATGTAGGTGTGTCGGTGTGTCGGTGTGTGTGGCGGTGTGTGTGGCGGTGCGGGCGTGACGCGCGCTCGGCGGAGCGCGCTGATACCGGCGATAGCGTTAGTGAAGTGGGCGCGCAGCACTCGCCCGCGCGCGCGACAACGACGCGCTAATTAGGTGCGACACCGACCGTCACCGCCACACCGCCACCTGCGCCCCCTGCGCCGTCTGCGCACACAGCGGACAACAAGCACACCTCTCTCTATCTCTACTCATTATGTTCTCTGTGCACTACAGAGCTCACGCTTGTTTAACTTTATATCAAAATAATAAGTTTGCGCTTCGATCCTTTTCTTTCCCGTACAAACTCGAAATAAAAAGTGATTTTATGTAAATCGTGTATTCTTGCAACACTAATTAAAGGCCTGTTTTACTAGCTACAGTTAACCGCCTGATAACTAAAAAGTGCATCAACATTTAATGATATTATCTGCCAAATAACGAAACTTACTAGAAGTGGTTAACCAGACCAAAACAGTTGAAATAAATCGCGACACTATCAAATCCAACAAGTGAAATAAGGTCGATTTATGAATAGAATACTTTGTTATACAATAGGCATGATGACAGTAATTAAGAATCACATAAATAATGTGTTTAACTGGTTAAATATGTTCAATAGATTTAGAAAAATGTATTCATTTTTACATTTAGGGCGAGATTGATAATTTATTTAATAAATTAAAACTATAAAAACAGCAGTCCACCATGTTAAGTTAAACACCGATCACAGTGGATGACGTCACGACTATGTAAGCATTGTAGACGTCAGTTTATTTCGTATGAACTTGGATGATATCTGTCCGGCCATTTTTTGTAAGTCGTAGTGGGCAACACTGAGTTGCGAAAAACAATAGGCTCAATACAAGGTTTTAACAAGATCGCAATTTTCATTTACAAAAATACAAACCATCTTCAACCCCAAATCAATTCTATGTCGTCAACATTTGGCCAATCGAGCCGGATAAATGAATACCAGGCCTATTAGTGAATTATAAATACTTACGACCCGTTTACGAAAAACTGTGCAGTTTTAGTATGAACAAAGTTTTCAATGTGAATGTGTTTGGCAATTCATAGCACAAGTGATAATTACAAAGTAAAACGTTAAAATGCCTATGTTATCTGCAGAACAACAAGGATATCTTAATACAATAGAGGATGTAACAAGTTTAATCCAAAAAACACAAGTTAACCTAAAAAAATGTTCCAAAGCGAGACTTACAGAAGGCTACGTAAAAGCAAGAATAAAGTGTATTGAAGAGTATTGGTGTTCCTTCAAACAAGCCCATGAGATGTTGGCAAAGTGTACTCCAAGGGAGAAGCGGGCAGAAATCTCATATTTCGTCAATGAAGAGTTTTTTGTCTTTGAAGACCTTTATCTTTGTTTACAAGCAGACTTGACTGATATGTTAAACAAAATGACTCCACCGTCATTACCAACGGACGCCTCAAATTCATCAGTATTTGGTCAAGGGCAGGGCTCGCTTGTGAAACTACCTCGAATTCAATTACCTACCTTCTCAGGAAAATACGAGGAGTGGCCCACATACCAGGACATGTTTACATCACTTGTGCACAAAAATACATCCATCAGTGACGTTCAGAAATTGCATTACCTGAAGTCCAGTGTTACCGGTGAAGCAGAAATGATACTAAGGCATATTCAAGTTACTGAAAATAATTACAACCAAGCATGGCAAGTGTTAAAAGACAGATATGGCAACAAGCGTGTTATTGTGTTCTCTGTGTTAAAAAGACTCTTTAATCAAAAGAAAATAACCACCCAATCATCTAACGCTGTAAAGAGTTTATTGGACACAACCACCGAGTGTATAAATAACTTAAACAATTTACAAATTAATACTGAGTCGTGGGATCCCATCATAATATTTCTGGTTATTCAAAAGTTAGACCAGGAATCACACAAAGAGTGGGAAACTCAGGCCCACAAAGAAAAGCCAGAGGAGTTGCCATCTTGGGAAAACCTGAAGCAATTTTTAGAATCAAAATTTAGAACACTGGAGATGATACAACCTGTAATAAATAAAGATCGTACAATTAAAGAGAAGTCCTACCATGCTGTGAATGTTACTAAAGATAAGAAATGTGTACTTTGTAGTGAAAATCACACTTTATGTCATTGCAAAGAGTTTATTAAAATGGATATTACTCAACGAAACAACTACATAAAAGAAAATCAGCTCTGTTTCAACTGCCTGCTGCCAGGACATTCAGTTTATAAATGCAAAGTGCCATTTACCTGTCGTGTATGTAGAAGACGTCACCATTCCTTACTCCACAAAACAGCGACTTCGGTGAGTCCCTCAGAAACAACACAAACATCAACGTCTCAACAAGAGGATAACAATGAAACAATAACAAGCCATCATGTTGGACTTAGAGTATCTGGAAGAGCATTATTAGCAACTGCACTAGTAAAAGCAAAGGGTGAAGATGGACATGCCACAATGTTAAGGGTTCTTGTAGATCAAGGCTCGCAAGCGAGCTTCATAAGTGAAAAGGCAACTCAGTTATTGAAGCTTCAAAGGAAATCAATAAAAGGCAATGTGACAGGTGTGGGTTCTATGAAGGCACCAATTAAACATGTGGTTCAGCTAAATTTATTGTCAAGATGGAAACCAGAATTCAACATGCACATAGAAGCCTATGTCATGACTAAGCAACTGACCACAAGAATACCACATCATACAGTGACTATGCAAAACTGGCAGCACCTAGAGGGCCTTACTCTAGCTGATCCTAAGTACAATTTCCCAGGCCCAATAGATTTGCTGCTTGGTGTTAAAGAATATGCACAAATTGTTGAACCACAACTAATCAAGGGTCCACCAGGGTCTCCATGTGCACAGAAAACAGCCCTAGGATGGATATTATTCGGAGAAATAAATACAATACCACAAGAACATTCATTTCTTGTCATGCATCACCAAGTGGATGTTGATAGCATGTTAAAGGCACTATGGGAGATAGACACATCCACAAGGCGAACAAATACAAAGGAAGAACAATTATGTGAAGATATTTATGACAAGACTTACACAAGAAATGAACATGGGAGATTTATAGTGAAGCTACCATTTAATACAAACTGTATACAATCAACGGAAGGTAATACCAGAGATATAGCTAAAACAAGATTGATGCAATTAGAACGAAGGTTTAAAAAACAGCCTAAGTTGAAGGAGGAATATACAAAGGTTATACAAGATTACAAAAACTTAGGTCATATAGAAGAAGTACCTGAAAAAGAAATATATACAAAAGGGTCTGTATACTTACCTCATCATCCAGTTGTGCGTGAAGATAAAGAAACCACGAAGACCCGCATTGTTTTCGACGCATCCTGCAAGGGAACAAATGGAATATCATTAAATGATGAACTCTTACCTGGTCCGGTGCTGCAAGAAGATCTACGTAGCATAATCATGCGCTGGAGGATGCACGCTGTGTGTTTTGCTGCAGACATACAAAAAATGTACAGAATGATTATGTTACACAAAGAGCATACTGATTTCCAGAGAATACTGTGGAGAAATGATAGCAGTGAAGAAATGAAAGACTATAGACTACTTACTGTGACCTTCGGAACTACTTCAGCCCCATATTTAGCAGTAAAGACCTTGATTCAACTCGCACATGAGGAACGAAGTAACTACCCCTTAGCTGCTGACATAACATTAACAGATTTCTATGTTGATGATGTCATGTCAGGATGTGACACTGTGAATGAAGCTGTAGAAGCTAGCAACCAACTCAGAGCTATGTTAAGCAAAGGAGGCTTCGAGTTAAAGAAGTGGTCATCGAACAATGTTGAGTTGATGCAGTCAATGGATCCTGGCAACATTTCTTCAAAAATTCAACTGGATATACACCTAGATGGTACTGTAAAGGCACTAGGTATAACATGGAATCTCGGCACTGATCAACTCCTCTACAAAATCAGTCTCTCCCCAGCGCCATCCACCATCACAAAAAGAGGTATCTTATCTGATATACAAAAACTCTATGATCCATTGGGATGGATATCTCCAAGCATTGTGCTTGCCAAGATGCTGATTCAGAAACTATGGTTGGTTAGTACACAATGGGATCAACCATTATCAGATGATTTAACCGCAGAGTGGTTGAAGATAAGAGAAGACTTTGAGAACATTAACCAGATTTCTCTGAATCGATGGTTATATACATACAACAAGAAAAGGGAAGCAATACAACTACATGGATTCAGCGATGCTTCGATTCGGGCCTATGCAGCCGTCATATATTGTAGAGTTGAACAAAATGATGGAAGTGTACAGACCAGTCTAATTGCATCTAGGACCAAGGTTGCACCATTAAAAACCGTATCACTTCCTCGTCTTGAACTGTGTGGCGCTCTGTTACTGTCAAGACTACTAAGGCAAGTCATATCAGCTATGAAAATTCCGACTGAACAAATCTATTGCTGGACAGATTCCACAATTGTACTGGCATGGCTTTCTGGTGAACCTCAAAAATGGAAAACTTTTGTAGCAAATCGTGTGGTAGAAATAAAAGACAATACAAACAGCATACAGTGGCGTCATGTTGAATCGCAACATAATCCAGCTGATATCGCTTCAAGAGGAATGTACCTTACAGACTTGAAAAATGAGAAGATGTGGTGGAAGGGGCCAGAATGGCTCTCAGAAAAGGAAGTTGATTTAAGACCACCAGAAAATACAGAGACTGATTTAGAATTAAAATTGACCTGCTATAATACTACAACAAAGTGTGATGAGGATATGGAAGAAAACCCAATTTGGGAACGATTTTCTGAACTAACTAGAATGAAAAGAGTACTTGCTTATTGCAGAAGACTATCAAAAAATAACAACAAAGAAAAATATTTAACTACAAAGGAAATGAACACAATTCTAGACAATTGCATTAAGTTCTACCAAAGAATGATTTATAAAAGAGAAATAGAAGACATAAAGAAAAATGGAAAGGTGAGAAAATCTAGTTCAATAATCAGCTTGACACCATTTTTGGATAAAAACAACTTGATGAGAGTAGGAGGACGATTACAACACGCCAACATACCTGTAACAACCAAACATCCAATAATAATACCAAGTAATCAACATATCACAACATTGTTGATAAATGATGCACACAAAAAAACTTTACATGGTGGTATACAAATTATGATGACTTACATAAGAAGTAAGTATTGGATAATTGGCTTAAAATCTGCAGTACGAAAATGCATAAGAAGTTGCAAAATTTGTGTTATAAATAACGGAAAAATAAAACATCAGCTAATGGGTGAGTTGCCGGCCACGAGGGTGACTCCACACCGAGCTTTTCTGAACAGTGGCGTCGACTACGCAGGTCCAGTATTTCTAAGAACATCAAAAGGGCGTGGGCATCACGCTACAAAAGGATACATCTGTTTATTTGTGTGTATGGCGACCCGTGCCATACACCTGGAAGCTGTAACAGACTTAACTTCTCAAGCATTCCTGGCTGCATTTCGGAGATTTGTCGCACGTCGAGGTCAATGTCTTCACCTGTTCAGCGACAACGGCACCAATTTTGTTGGTGCTGCAAAGGAGCTCAAAGACCTTTTTAAAGCAGGTGAAAACAGCATTTCTAAAGAGATATCCGAACACTTGGCAACTGACGGTACTACCTGGCATTTTATTCCCCCTCGAATGCCGAACTGTGGGGGGCTATGGGAAGCTGGCGTGCAGTCCGCAAAAAGACATTTGGCAAGAGTTAGCAAAGATACAAAACTTACCTACGAAGAGATGGCGACATTGCTCACTCAGGTAGAAGCATGTCTCAATTCCCGTCCATTGTGTCAGCTAGATAATACTATTGAGACCATGTCACCACTCACGCCAGGACATTTTTTAATTGGGGAGCCATTACTTAGTGTTCCTGACGAAGATTATGAAAAATCGAACCAGAACCTATTAACTAGATGGCAGTTGGTGCAACAAATGACACAAGACTTTTGGCGAAGGTGGCACTCAGAATACCTGCATACTCTGCAACAACGGACTAAGTGGCAATCAGCTATGCAGTCCCCTACCGTGGGTAACATAGTGGTAATTAAAGAAGAAGGTCTGCCACCGACGAGATGGCTTCTGGGCAAAATCAAGGCTCTTCATCCTGGAAAAGACAATTTAGTGAGAGTGGTTACAGTGCAATGTAAGGGACAAAGTGAATTAAAAAGACCCTTATCTAAGCTAGTGTTCCTACCAAATGCATAAATTTATATTATGTTTGTATACCTACTTACCTTTAATATAAGCAACAAAGTCATACTTGTAAAATGAATAACTAGTCTACTTAAAACTAAAGAAACTATGTAAACTATAAAACTAAATATAAACTTATATACATTATACAGTTACAACTTGAGATACATTATAAACTTACTGTAAAATTACCTAAATAAGGTTACTTAAAACTAGTTAGAAACTATTACCGATTATTTAAAGTCACTAGATGTAAGATACACCGTCCTAACTACTTGCAATTACTTATAACTAACAATTATGTTAACCTAATATGTACTTACCTTGATGTGTCCTATACTTAAGTTGCTAGTTGTATGTATTTAAATTATATAAACATATACTTACCCATTTCTATGTACCTGTAACTTACCTTTTTCAATAGTTATACAGTCCACTAAAATCTTGTTATGTAAGTTGCATTTTGTTTTAAGTAGACTAGTTATTCATTTTGCACTTTTCATTGTTTTTACTTGAGTTTTTACGCGTATTTCGTGATTTCCATCGATCAGTTGCCTAGTTTTGTGTTCTCAAAACATGGTGGACCAAGGATTTACAAAGGCAAATAGCTCTAATTTGTCTAAGTAGAGTGAATTTGTTGTTGTTGGGGGAGTTTTTGGCGGCAAAAAAATATCGATACCGACGCCGATAATATCGATACCGACGCCAATCATATCGATACCGACGACCATAAAAATATCGATACCGACGCCGATAATATCGGTACCGACGCCAATCATATCGAAACCGACGCCCATAAAAATATCGATACCGACGCCGATAATATCGATACCGACGCCAATAATATCGAAACCGACGCCCATAAAAATATCGATACCGACGCCGATGATATCGATACCGACTCCGAAAATATCGATACCGACGCCAATAATATCGAAACCGACGCCCATAAAAATATCGATACCGACGCCCATAAAAATATCAATACCGACGCCGATAATATCAATATCGACGCCAATAATATCGAAACCGACGCCGATAATATCGATACCGCCGCCGATAATATCGATTCCGACGCCGATAATATCGATACCGACGCCGATAATATCGATTCCGATGCCGATAATATCGATACCGACGCCAATAATATCGATACCGACGCCAATAATATCGATACCGACGTCCATAAAATTTTAGTTTAAAAAGCTACAACCCGCCGACTACGACTACGAGCTTTCTGATAAACAATTTACTGAATTTAAATCAACAACAAAAGAAACTGCTGTGTCCAAATTATAACCGTGATCGCATGCTACCCATATTATATAAATCCCCATCCCCAGGGCATGGCAGCATGCGACCACGGCCACAAACTAGACACAACAATTTCTTTTTTTTGTTGATTTAAATTCAGTAAATTGTTTATCAGAAAGCTGACTTAGGAATTATGTTCTTGTTACATTATTTTCAGTTGATAACATTCGTAGTCGGTGGGTTGTAGTGTTTTAAACTAAAATTTTATTTAACACTTTTTGTTGGCTCATGCTTACGTACTGTGGAGGCTCTTGTCCTCCACAGTACCGGATTAGGGTATTGAAAATTAATATTATTGATTTATTTGTTAGTTAACTTTGTTTAATTAGGAGCACTCAATCAAGTTCACATGTCATTGTGTCCGTCACAACTACTCTAGAACATTCTACGTCATTATATTATTTTTATATGAATGCTTGCTAACTTGCCAGTCGTATCCAAATATTGGGAGCGACCTTTGTGGTCTCTACAGTACTTCATTCACTATCAGGATGCTTAGATTCTGAGTACCATTTCTACAGGCAATTTATATTTTTTTTCTTTTCACTGTAATTGTGAAAAACAGATTCGTGTTTTCGGTGGGATGGGCTCTCATGTT
This sequence comes from Acronicta psi, assembly GCA_946251955.1. Classification (NCBI taxonomy): domain Eukaryota; kingdom Metazoa; phylum Arthropoda; class Insecta; order Lepidoptera; family Noctuidae; genus Acronicta; species Acronicta psi. Next base: position 97,512 of record OX276495.1, on the reverse strand, counting down.
TGTTCGCAAATTGGTTGGTCATTACTGGCTAGGTCAGTGGGGGTTTGAAGATGACAAGAAGATAAGAAGCCACTACCAGAACTAATTTTTTAGATTGTGACCCATGTGCTAATATAAAATTCACAAAACGGATTTCAGCGTTATTTTGTGCATTAGTAATTCTACATTATCTCATAAACTGTACAATCAAATGACATGCTACAAAGGGCAAATCTTATCTCTATTAAGTACTTGTGATGGTAAAATAATTTATTTTTATAAGGATTTATATTTTGTTACTCAAATGATCGTTTCCATATGACTTATAGAAAAAATGCATTTGTTACATATGAAAGCATCTATATCTAAATAAATACAAAATGTAGATATATGGTATTGTGGACTTTTTTGTAGAACTAATAAGGGTCTACATTTTATACATATACATTATTTTTACTTTGAACAACCGTTTAGGCAGCGTACGCAAAGAATGCTGTTCTAAACAGAATTTTATTCCAACTAGCTAGAAATAATCCGTGATAGCTCAGCTTAAAAATGAGTTAAGTATATAATTTATAGCCTATAGTACTCGGGGATAATGTAGCTATCTTCTAATGCAGTTATTTTTAGAATCACATTATTAACTTCGGAGATTATCCCTATTTATCAACTCAAAACCTCGAAAAATTACAAACTAACAAACTCACAAATTTTACAATTTCATTATATTGATATAGGTATTTCTAAACTCAGGATTTTTTCCTCTTTCGTTTGATATGCCACTTGATAGGAGAGCTTTTTTTTTTAAATTTCGCTCTTTTTTTTTTGCATGTAACATTCGTTGTATTGATTTTGTTTATGTAAAATGTAGCCATTGTTACCGGGACCATAATAACGAATCGTTTGACACCTCATTCATCAAAATCAGATGAGTACTTTAGGCGCTGTAGTGGAACATACGTAAATAGGAAGATACAGAGACTCCCTAATATAAAACCCTTCCTTCGGCTTTTTGCCGTGTCGTCGGGTAATAAAAAAACGATTCCGACGCCCATAAAAATATCGATACCGACGCCCATAAAAAAACAAACAAACATTCAAATCTTCCTCTTTATAATATTAGTATAGATAAACTTTGTCACTTAAGGAGGCGTGGACGGGTACCTGACCGATTATTAGCGCTTTATTGATTGAATTGGGGTCAAAGAAGGCACCTATGACCGAAAGAAAAAAAAATAAAAAATAAAATGTGTTTAGGTATTTGGTCAAATCCACCTAGCCAAGCACCACCGGGTGGGTGGGTGGGCGATTTTTTCGAATTTTTTCGCGAGAAACGCCCACTTGTGGGGTATCGTTGGATGCGGGCCGCCAAGCACTATACGACTGTGTAGTTTTTAGGGGTAGGTCCCAAAGAAAAAAATTGAAAAATCGCGGAAAGACTGTGAATTTAGTACAATTTTCAAGTGTTTTTAAAAGTTATATATAATATTTTTGTTTTTTTAGGTCGCAATGACCGTGATGCACGCCTGAAGCTCATTGACAGAATCACGTATGCAATTTATACCGAACTAGCTTTCCGCCAGCGGCTTTGCCCGCTATCCCACGGGAACCGTAGATTTTACCGGGATAAATAGTGGCCTATGTGCTTTTCCAGACTGTTTTATCTCTGTGCCAACATCCAGATACGTTCAGTAGTTTTTGCGTGAAAAATAAACAAACATCCATCCATACAAACTTTCAAATTTATAATATTAGTAAGATATAATAAAAAAGTAAAAATTTCAAAAATCTGTTAAAAATGCATTTTTATTTTTGAACAATTTTTGTATAAATTAGCTTGGAGACGTGCCAGATAGATATGTCGCCAAATTAAATGAATTAACCTAACTCTGAGTTAACGTAACTATGAGCAACCTAACTCTGTAAACTTTGAAAAACCTAACTCTGAGCAACACAGCTTTGAGAAACGTAACTGAGCAACCAAAATCTAACTAACCTAAGTTTGTGAAACCTAACTAAGAATCGTAACTCTGAGCTACCTAACTTTGATAAACCTAACACCGAGCAACCTAACTATGAGAAACCTAACTCTGAGGAACCTAACTTTGAGAAACGTAACTCTGAAAAACGAAACTCTGAGCAACTTTACTCTGAGTAACCTAAGTTTGTGAAACCTAACTCTAAAAAACCTAACCTAACCTAACTTTGATAAACCTAACTCTGAGTAACCTAACTCTAAATAACCTAACTTTATGAAACCTAGCACTGAGCACCCAAACTCTGAGCAACCTAACTATGAGAAAACTAACTCTGAGCAACCTAACTATGAGAAAACTAACTCTGAGTAACCTAACTTTAATAAACCTAACTCTGAGCAACCTAACTCTCTGCGCTAACATAATTCGGAGCTAACCTAACTGTGAGTAACCTAACTCAGAGCGACCTAAATCTGAGCAACGTAAATCGATGTTAACTTAATTCTGAGCGGCCCAACCCTGCGAAAACACAATTCAAAGCTAACTTAACTTTGAGCAACTTCTCTCTAACCTGGCAAATCTCTGAGCTAACCTAACTCTAGGCAACCTAACCTTTCGCTAACATGTCTGAGCTAACCTAATTCGGAGCAGCCTAACTCTAATAACCTAACTATATAAAACTTAACTCTGAGCAACCTAACTATGAAAAACCTAACTCTGAGCAACCCTACTTTGAAGAACCTAACTCTGAAACCCTTTTTTTTTTTTTTTTTTTTTTTTTTTTTTTTTTTTGTCGAGGTTGGAAATCCTCATGGATGTCCCCCACCCCGGGGAGGGCGGGGGGGTCTGTCAGACTCCTACTGACTAAAACCAACCCCGGTGTTCCCACTCGCACTTGCGTCGGGGGCTACGGGAACAACGCATTCTTCCGCGGCCCCCGACTAGTGTTGGCCCGCCTCGTCGGCGGGCCCCGCCTGGTGTAGGGGGGGATACAGACACTCCCCCCCACGTCTGAGAGGGGCGCGCGTGGAACACTACGCGCCGCCGCCTATGGTCCTTGGGAGAGGGGCCGGCGGACTTCCCCGCGTCCACCGGCCCCGGACCGATCCTCTATGGAGGCCGGAAGAGGGCATTGTCGGCCCTCCTCCGCCGCCCGGTGCGCCTGCTGCGGAGCGGGATGGTACTGTGGATTTCCCTTTCCCTCTCCGCAGCCTCCTTCTGCGACATGACGGTTTCGCAGAAGGACAGCACTGCGTCCCACGACTCACGGCTGCCGACCATGGAGCGAACGACGGTCGGCAGCGAGAGGTCCTCGCCCACAACATTGACGAGGGCACGGCGCGGCTCCTCCCATGCGACACACTCTATGAGCGTGTGCAGCGCCGTGTCCTCTCGACCCTGGACGCAGTGATGACACCGAGCGTCCGGCTCCCTGCCTATGCGACACAGGAACCTGCCGAAACAGCCGTGTCCCGACAGTACCTGCGTCGCCCGAAACGTCAGGGAGCCGTGCCTCCTCCCGAGCCAGCGATCGAGCACTGGCCGGATCGCCTCGACAGTGACGAGGCCGGCGGTAGGGCGTGAAAGCCTGTCCCGCCATTCCGCCACTAGGACCCGATGGAGCTCCTGCCGGCGCTGCATAAGTTGCTGCTGCGCCGGCGCCGCACCTCGTGCCCGCTCCTGCTCGCGCCACACGTGCAGTGACGCGAGCACCTTCGCCTCCAGGTCCCAGGGCGGGGATCCGGCCAGTACACAAGCCGCCTCGTGGGAGATCGTGCGATAGCCGCGAATGACCCTGACGGCCATTGCCCTCTGCGGCCTCCGCAGCACAGCGATGCTGCGGGCCGTCAGGTCAGACGCCCACACCGGCGCCCCGTAAAGGGCCATCGATCGCACGATCCCCACGTACAACCGCCTACAGGCGGTGCTCGGGCCTCCCAAGTTGGGAAGCAGCGTTGACAGCGCGCCTGCCGCGCCCATCAACTTTGGCGCCAGCCGCAGGAAGTGGGGGCCGAAGTCCCACCGGCTGTCGAGCACCAATCCCAGGTACTTCATGGTTGGCTCGACAGCAATGCGAGCCCCCCCGACCACAATGTGTAGTCCCCGCGGCGGCGCCCGTCGGGGGCCATGAAAAACGATGGCCTCCGACTTGTTGAGGGCCACCTCCAGGCCCAGGCGCCGTATGCGGCCCACCACCTGTGAGACCGCACCCGTGGCCAACAACGCTGCCTCCCTGTGCGAGCTCCCCCAGGCGGTGACCAGCGTGTCGTCTGCATAACACGTCAGGTCCACCCCCGGCGAGAGCTCGCCCCTCAGCACCCAGTCGTACCCGATGTTCCACAGGAGCGGGCCGAGAACCGAACCCTGTGGAACACCGCACGACGTCTCGCGCCGGCCCGTGCCGTCGCGTCCCCTGTAGGTGACACACCTATTCGCCAGATAGGCCCCAACTATGCGGCGGAGGTAGGGAGGTACCCTGTGATAGCGCAGGGCCTCCCTAATACAACTCCAGGGCAGGGTGTTGAAGGCGTTGGTGATGTCCAAGGACACCGCCAGCGCAACCCCGCCCCGGGACACCGCTTCCTCCGCGAGGACCCTCACCCTCAGTATGGCGTCTATCGTCGAGCGCCCACGCCGAAAGCCGAACTGGCTGTCGTCCAAGTCCGGCCCCTCTGTGTACAAGTGGCTGACGAGGCGGTCTGCAACTATTCGCTCGAACAGCTTGCCCACCTCGTCCAGCAGCACTATGGGCCGGTATGCGGACGGCGAGTCGGCAGGGCGCCCTGCCTTTCGGAGCAGGACCAGGCGGCCCGTTTTCCACAGGCTGGGAAACTGGCCCTGCTCTAGGCACGCCGTGAAGAGTCCTCTGAGTTGGGGCTCTAGCTCCTCCAGAGCGTAGACGAGAGCACGGCCTGGCACTCCGTCGGGCCCCGGGGCAGTGTTTTTGGCCCGGAGCCGTGCCACGGCTGCTCCCATCTCCGGTCGTGTCACCTCGGGGACGCTTGCACCGTCCTCCTGTTCCGGCTCTGTGGCCGACGGCGGAGCCATCGGCGGCGGAACGTGTTCGCCTCTATCAGGGAAGAGAGCTGCCACCACGTCCTCCAGCAGCTGTGGCTGGAGACTCTCCATGAGTGGGGGGCCCGGGGGGCGGAGCTTGCCCCGCACCATGCGGTATGGGCGCCCCCATGGATCTCTGTCGAGAGTCTCCAGCATCTCCTCCCTGGACCGCGCCTTCGCCGCTTCGATGGCCAGCCACAGAGCCTCCTTCGCCGCGCGGTACGCCTCGTACAGCGCGGCCTCCTCATCTGGGAACCGTCGACGCCTCCTGCGGTACCGAGTGTACTGGCGCCTGACCGCCACGCACGTGACGCGCAGCTGCGCGATCTCGGCAGACCACCAGTACACCTGGCGCATCGAGGGCAGCGAGAGAACCCGGGGCATGGATGCGTCGCAAATCAGCGTCATCGCCCCGCGGAACCACTGCGCCTCTCGCTCGACGTCGACGGGCCCGTCGACCGACTCCCTAATCCAGGCCTGGATTATGGCCGCCTCCTCGAGAGCCTCCCTGTCCATTCGCGTAAGCGCCCAGCGTGGGCCGTCCCTCTGCGGGGCTGGTGGGCTGCGGTCGCCCATGGTCTGGGTGGAGACGTCGAACCGGATGTAGAGATGGTCCGACAGTGTCTCCACCCCCTCGGCGACGCGCCAGTCGCGGACGCGGTGCGCTACAGCGGGGCTCGCGAACGAAACGTCCACGATAGATCCGCCCCGCTGCCGCACACACGTGTAGACCGAACCCCGGTTCAGGACAACCAGGGCCGTCTCGACTGCCCACTCCTCTAGCACCCTCCCCCTAGCATCCGTGATCGGGGATCCCCACGCCGCAGATTTGGCGTTGAGGTCCCCGAGCAGCAGCACGGGGCGAGGGTGGTGCTGGGCCACGACGGCCCCCAGCTCGACAAGGAAGCTCTCGAAGTCGGCGAGACTCTTGTTGGGCGAGAAGTATGCCCCGATGGTGACTATGTCGTCCACGAGGGCGGCCACCCAGCCGCGACCTCGGGACGCGTTCACAAGAGTCCCGCCGATGATGGCCACCGAACCGCTCAGGTCACCCACCCAGTTGTCGCGAGGGGGGACAAAGTACGGCTCGGCGACCACGGCCACATAGATCGACCATTCTGCCATGCTCTGAAGGAGGAGATCCTGAGCTCTGGCACAGTGGTTGATGTTCGCCTGGAGGAAATGGTAGGGCGCCATTAGGACTCCATTTCCTCGGGGCCCTCTGCACTGGGCCGGGAGTCGGCCGAAGTGACACCGGGTTGCGAGGGGGGTGCGGGTCCCCCAGCGGTCCGGTTCCCTCTCCTGTTCCTGCTGTTAGTGGCAGGCGAGCTGCAATTGCCCACTCGGTGCCCCGCGGGTTTGCCAGCTGCTGCGCAGACACAGCAGTTTGGCTCTTTCGCGGAGCACTGGGCCGCCGTGTGGCCGGGTCCGCCGCAGCGGTGGCACAGCTCGCCGCGGTCAACTGCGGCGGTGCATTGTGCCCGGACGTGTCCCGGTTCCAGGCACCGGAAGCACCGCAGCGCTTTGGCCTTGAGGAGCCTTACCCTCGCCGAGGTCCAGCCCACCAGCAGGTGACCGGCGTCTGCGATCTTTTTCGCCGCGTCGTCTGGGCACCTAGCGACGGCTCCACCAAGCCCGGAGGCGCCCCGGCGGACGTCCCGGACCTGCACGTTCTCGGGCGGACATCCGCCGGCACGTGCGATGGCCGCCGCAATCTCCTCCGATGACACGGAGTCGTCGAGCTCGTCTATGCGCATGTCCGCCGTTCTGATTGGCCGGTACACGCGCACGTCCTCAGGGTTGAGGGCCTCGCGCAGCTTGGCGGCAAGGGCGTCTGCCCTCTCGCCGCTCATGGCACCCGGCAGCTCCAGCAGCCGGGCACCCGTGAGTGCCGCCTTCACGCGGAAACCCTCTGAGATGCCAAGGTCATCAAGCTTGACCTTGGCTCTCGCCTCCACCAAAACGTCCTTGTAGGTGACGCCCCGCTTCGCAGCCTCAGGCTGCAGCGTCAGCACTACAGCTGCAGTGCGCGGGGTGCCACCCCGGGGCGCCTTTTTGCCGCCCTTTTTTCCGCCCCTTTTGCTGCGGCGGCTCTTCTTCTTCTTTTCCACCGTGGTCCAGGTCTCAGAGTCCTGTCCGGCCACGGTGGTCGGCTGCGCAGCGTTGCGAGGGGCCCCCTCCGCGGGCTTGGTCTTACCCTCCACGGGCTTCTTAGACCCCTTCGCGGGCTGCGTGGCTTTGCGGGGGGCTCCCTCCACGGGCTTTTTGGCCCCCTCTGCAGGCTTGGCCGCCGTAGTTTTGGCCGCCGCAGAATAAGTCGCCGCAGGCCTGGCCGTCGCTTGGTTTTGGCCCTGTGCGGGCCTCGTCTTGGCAGACTCCTCCGCCCTTCGTTTATCCGCCGCAAGCGGCGGCCGAAGGGTTATAGCGGGGAGGAGTCGCGGCTCCAACGCCTCAAGGCGAGCATTCATCATGCCCCCAACTTGGAGCATGACGGCCCGCACTATGTTCTCCACCTGGTCAGAGGGCACAGGGGCCGGGGCAGCAGGTGCCGGGGCAGCAGGCGCCGGGGTGGAAGTGGTGACACCGGCGTTGTTGCACCTCCTGTTGAAATCAGCCCTCAGAGCGGCAATCTGTCGCTCGAGGGACTCCACGCGGTTTTGGAGACGGCCGTTCTCCTCCAGGAGCTTGGCCGTCTCCTCCGACGTTGTACGATCAAGGAGGACCTCCATTGCCTCCCTGATCCCGTCGGCCGCCTCCTTAAGGGCTCGCGTGAACGTCCCCTTCAGGTTGCCAGACTTCGTCGCAACCTTCAGGATGACGTCCACGCCATCCGTCACCTGGCGGCTTAAGGCCGCCGCAGTCAGGCCCTCAGCGGTGCTCGCGAGAGCGGACCGCCTTTCCCGGGCCTGACGCGCCATCTCGGCGACTTCGTCGGTCGCCATCGCACGCCTCTCCTCACGCTTGGCGGCGTTGAGGTCCGCCTTCGTGCTGACCAGCGGGGGGAGTGCAGAGTCCTGCTCCCCTTCTGTCCGCACCGCAGAGTCGCTGTCTCCGCTCTGTCTCGGAGCATCAGGGCGCTTCAAAAAGCGGCCCCGCGCATCACGCGACACCGAAGAGCCAGCGGCTCCCCCCCTTTTTGCCGTAGCCACCTTGGCCGGCAAACTCTGAAACCCTTAACCTAACCTAACCTAACTATGAACAAAATAACTCTGAGCAACCTAAGCTTGTAAAAACTAACTAAGAAACCTAACACAAAGCAACCTAACAGATAAACCTAATTCTGAATAACCTAACTTTATGAAACCTAACTCTGAGCAACCAAACTATGAAAAAAAAACTAACACTGAGTAACCTAACTTTGATAAGCCTAACTTTGATAAACCTAACTTTATTATACCATAATTCTGACCTTTTTTTTTTTTGCGTCTGAAAATGCTTTATGCACCGTCACGCCGCCCCGGGGAGGACGGCGCGGTGTGTGACTCTGAAAAACGAAACTCTGAGCAACTTTACTCTGAGTAACCTAAGTTTGTGAAACCTAACCTAACCTAACTTTGATAAACCTAACTCTGAGTAACCTAACTCTAAATAACCTAACTTTATGAAACCTAGCACTGAGCACCCAAACTCTGAGCAACCTAACTATGAGAAAACTAACTATGAGAAAACTAACTCTGAGTAACCTAACTTTAATAAACCTAACTCTGAGCAACCTAAATCTGAACAACGTTACTCTGAGCAAGCAACCTTCTCTAAGTAACCTAACTTTATGAAACTTAACCGAGCAACCTAACTATGAGAAACATAACTCTGAACAACCTAAATCTGGTTTAACCTAATTCTGAGCAAACTCACTCTGCGCTAACATAATTCGGAGCTAACCTAACTGTGAGTAACCTAACTCAGAGCGACCTAAATCTGAGCAACGTAAATCGATGTTAACTTAATTCTGAGCGGCCCAACCCTGCGAAAACACAATTCAAAGCTAACTTAACTTTGAGCAACTTCTCTCTAACCCTGCCAATCTCTGAGCTAACCTAACTCTAGGCAACCTAACCTTTCGCTAACATGTCTGAGCTAACCTAATTCGGAGCAGCCTAACTCTGAGTAACCTAACTATATAAAACTTAACTCTGAGCAACCTAACTATGAAAAACCTAACTCTGAGCAACCCTACTTTGAAGAACCTAACTCTGAGCAACCTAACTCTGAAACCCTTAACCTAACCTAACCTAACTATGAACAAAATAACTCTGAGCAACCTAAGCTTGTAAAAACTAACTAAGAAACCTAACACAAAGCAACCTAACAGATAAACCTAATTCTGAATAACCTAACTTTATGAAACCTAACTCTGAGCAACCAAACTATGAAAAAAAAACTAACACTGAGTAACCTAACTTTGATAAGCCTAACTTTGATAAACCTAACTTTATTATACCATAATTCTGACCTTTTTTTTTTTTGCGTCTGAAAATGCTTTATGCACCGTCACGCCGCCCCGGGGAGGACGGCGCGGTGTGTGACTCTGAAAAACGAAACTCTGAGCAACTTTACTCTGAGTAACCTAAGTTTGTGAAACCTTTTTTTTTTTTTTTTTTTGTGTCTGAAAATGCTTTATGCACCGTCACGCCGCCCCGGGGAGGACGGCGCGGTGTGTGGGACTCCGCCCTGAGAAGGACGTCTACCCACTAAAAACAGACAGGTGTTCGCCTCATCACCATTCGGCCGGGGTCACGGGTACGTGTGGACATTCTTCCGCGACCCCGGCGGTGACGGGCCGCCTATGCGGCCCCCGGCTCTTGTGGGAGGGTGCCTGTGGTGTGTGGGCACCCTCCTCTCCTGCCAATCAGAGTGGGGCGCGGCACACTCCGACCGCGCCGCCTACTCGGGCCTAGTGCTGGGCGACAGACTTCCCCAAGTCTGCCGCCCGTGGCCCTTTAAGGTGGTTGGAACAGGGCGTTATCTGCCCTGTTCCTGCGCCCAGTGCGTCGGGCGCGGATTGGCAGGGTTGCAGCAGCGGTTTCTCTTTCCCGCTCTGCGGCCTCTTTCTGCGAGATGACGTCCTCGCAGAAAGAGGCCATCGCCTCCCAGGCGTCAGCGCTGGCAACCATAGCGCTGGTTATCGCTGGCAGTGAAAGGTCTCTGCCAACGACGGCGCGCAGGACACGGCGCTGCTCCTCCCATGCACTGCACACCTCGAGTGTGTGCTGCGCCGTGTCTTCTGGACAGTCCGGGCAGTGGTGGCACCGGGTGTCCGGCTCCCTCCCGGCTACGCGGCACAGATACTTACCGAAGCAGCCGTGCCCCGACAGTATCTGCGTCAGCCGGAAGGTCATTAGGCCGTGGCGCCTGTCCACCCACTCCGTTAGCACGGGGCGAAGGGCCTCGATGGTTTGAAGCCCAGCCCCCGGTCGTGTTAGTCGCCCCGCCCACTCCTCAATTGCTGCCTGCTGCAGCTGAGCTCGGCATTGGTCCACCTCCCTCGGGACCACCATCTCTTCGCGCTCGTGCGCGTCCTTGCGCCATGTATAGAGTGACGCAAGGACTCGCGCATCCAGATCCCAAGGAAGGGATCCCGCCAGCGCACACGCCGCTTCCGCCGATATTGTGCGATACCCCCGGATGACCCGTGTGGATATCGCACGCTGTGGTCGCCGTAACATGGCGGCGCCGCGACTCGTCAGCTCGGTGGCCCAGACAGGGGCACCATAGAGGGCCATTGAACGAATGACCCCCAGGTATAGCCTCCTGCAGCTGTTGTTTGGGCCACCGAGGTTCGGCAATAGCCGCCCAAGAGCGCCCGCCGCACCCATCAATCGCGGTGCTAGTTGCTGTAAGTGGGCTTCAAACTTCCAGCGGCTGTCAAGCACGAGCCCCAGGTACCTCATGCATTGTTTGACTTCAATGCGGACCCCACCGATGACAATGTGGGATCCCATTGGAGGCGCCCTCCGGGGCCCGTGAAAACAGACCGCCTCCGTCTTATTTAGCGCAACCTCTAGCCCCAACATGCGGATCCGGGCGACAACCTGTGCCACCCCCGCAGTGGCAAGACGGGCAGACTCCCGAAACGAACTCTCCCGGGCTGTGACTAGTGTGTCGTCGGCGTAGCAAGTCACGCTGACGCCCGGGAGAGTAGCTCCTCGCAGGACCCAGTCGTATCCGATGTTCCACAGGAGGGGTCCGAGGACGGATCCCTGTGGAACACCGCACGACATCTCCCTAGTGCAGACTCCGTTGCGGGTCATGTACAATACCGACCGATTGCGCAGGTAGTCCCCGACTATCCGACGCAGATGGAGTGGCACTTGATGGTAGTGTAGTGCCTCCATGATGCAGCTCCATGGAAGGGTGTTGAAAGCGTTGGAGATATCGAGCGATACCGCTAGCAACACCCCTCCCTCCGCCACCGCCTGCTCCGAGTGGGCCTTGACGCGCTGAATTGCGTCAATGGTCGATCGACCCACCCGGAAACCAAACTGGTTGTCGGACAAGTCGGGGCCCTGCCTCGCCAGATGCTTGACGAGGCGAGCGGCGATGATGCGCTCGAGAAGTTTGCCTACCTCGTCGAGCAGGACAATCGGTCGGTACGCCGACGGGGAGTCCGCTGGGCGACCGGGTTTTTTGATCAGGACTAGTCTACCCGTCCTCCACTGCTGTGGGAAGCATCCTTGACTGAGGCAAGTTGTAAAGAGCTTCCTCAGTCTTGGAGCCAGTACCTTAAGGGCGAGTGCCCAGGCGCGACCAGGAATGCCATCTGGTCCCGGGGCCGTATTTTTTGCGCGCATGCGCAGTTCAGCTGCACCCAGCTCGGCCTCCGAGACCTCGGGCACATCGGGTTCTTCACGAGCGTCGTGTTGCGATCGCATGGACGGCGGCATGTGCTCTTCTCTGCTCGGGAAGAGGGTGGAGACTACGCTACCGAGCAGAGCTGGCTCCAGCGTCTCAGTTAGCGGGGGCGCCCATGGTCCTAGTTTGGCTCTAACGAGCTTATAGGGGCGCCCCCAGGGGTCCTGATTTAGCAGTTCTAGGAACTGTTCGTGGCCAGCCTCCTTTGCCTGGGCGATGCCCAGCTGCAGAGCTGCCTTGGCCGCCTTGTAGGCCTCGTAAAGTTGGGCGCTGACCGCGAGATCGCGGCGTCTTCTTCGGCGGTACCTGGTGTGCAGGCGTCGGGTTGCTACACATTCTGTGCGTAGGCTCGCTAGCTCCCGAGACCACCAGTAGACCTGGCGTTTTTGAGGTCCGGGCCTGGCTCGAGGCATTGCCGCGTCACAGATTTGCGTCAATGCATGGCAGAACCAGGCCGCCTCAGCGTTCACCTCCACTGGCTCCTCAGGAGCGGCGAACCAGGCCTGCACTATGGCGGCCTCGATGAGGACGTCTCTGTCGAGTTGCTTTAGGACCCACCTAGGGGTCGCAGGGGCGTTCGTGTTCAGGCGGCCGCTGTCCGGCGCCGCCGAAGGCGCGGAGACATCGAAACGAATGTATCGATGATCGGAGAGCGTCTCCACGCCTTCCATCACCCTCCAGCCTCGAACGCGGCGCGCCAGCGAGTCGCTAGCGAAAGAGACGTCCACAATCGACCCGCCATTTTGCCGTACGCAGGTATGGACGGTCCCGTGGTTGAGGATTTGTAGCCCTGTCGCCACCACCCACTCCTCGAGCACATCACCACGTGCGTCAGTTCTGGGACAACCCCAAGCCGAAGATTTCGCGTTAAGGTCCCCGAGGAGTAGGACAGGGCGCGTGTGATTTTGCCCAATCAGGGCTCCTACGTCTCCGAGAAAAGATTCGAATTCCGCAAGAACCCTGTTGGGCGAGAAGTATACCCCAACCACTAGGATGCCCTCAATGAGAGCAGCGACGCAGCCCGGACGCCTATCAATAACCATCATTGTTGCACCCAGAGATGTTTGGCACACGATGGCCACTGAGCCCGCTGGGTCACCTACCCAGTTAGTCCTTGGTGGGACGAAGTATGGCTCCGCTACTACAGCCACGCGGATCAACCACTCCGCCATGCTCTGGAGTAGTAGGTCCTGAGCTCTGGCGCAGTGGTTGAGATTTCCCTGTAAGAAGTGATGAGCCATTATTGGTGTGGTGCTTCGTCCGTATCCATCACTTCCATGGGCTGGGTTGCCTGATTAGTTGGCTGGGTCGCCCGTGCGGTTGTCTGTGACTTTGGCTGTGGCGCAGTCTTTGTTGCCTTCTTGCCTCTCGCTGCGCAGGCCTTTGCGTGCATTCGGTGTTCTGCAGGCTTGCCCATGTCGGCACACAGAGAACAATACGGGGCAGCTGTGCATTGCCCAGCCTTGTGTCCTGGCTGGCTGCAGCGATAACACAGGTCCCTGCGATCGACCTCTGACGAGCACGTATGCTGGACGTGCCCGCCGTATAGGCAGCGGTAGCACTGCAGGGGCCTGGGTTCCAGCAACGACACTCTCGCTTGCACCCATCCGACCGGCAGTCGTCCAGCATCGGAGATCTTCTTAGCTGCCGTCACAGGGCAACGGAGCCACACACTGCCCAGTCCTGATGATCCAGCGACACGGATCTCGCCCACCTTTACATCATCCGCCGCGCATTCTCCAACGCGCGCAGCCGCCATGCCAACCTCTTGAGGGGTGACAGAGTCATCCAGCCCTGACACACGTAGTTCGGCGCATTTTGTGGGCCTGGAGACTCTTACATCCTCGCCCTTCAGGCATTCCCTTAGCTTTGCCGCTAAGGAGTCGGCCTTGTCACCGCTTGTGGCTCCTGGTATTTGAAGCACCCTCGCACCGGTTATCGCCCTCTTGAATGAGAGCGAGGGGATCCCGAGGCCGGCAAGGTCCACTTTTTGTTTCGCCTCGGTTAGGACAGATGCATAAGAAATACCTCTGTCTTCTGCACCTGGTTGCAGAGTAATCACAACTGCTGTTGAACGTGGTGCCCTCAGTTTCGGCGGTTTCTTTGCCGCCTTTTGTTTTTTCTGGCTCTTCTTCTTACTTTTCTTTCTGTTGGTGACGGTTTGCCATTCCCCATCATTGGAGTTGGCAGCCGCCTGAGTCTTCTTTGTGGAAGCCGCACTCTTTTTGGGCTGCTCTGTTGCTGCCTGAGATGATGACGACCCCCCTTGCGAGGGCTGAGGCAGGCGCGCCTGGGTCGGGGCAGCTTGGGACTTAGTTAAGGTCGGCACAGAAGTCGGTGTCTCAGTAGGGACTGTCGGCTTCTGAGGTTTGGTCTGCTCGGGTCTGGACGCATTGGCCTGGCGGTTCTTAGCCGGCCGACTGGTGACTCGTGGAGTTGCAGCCTTAGTCGCATATGATGAAGACGGCGCCTGCGGTTGGGTGCTGCTCCTCTGATCGCCAGCCAAAGGAGGGCGCAGTATCTTCCCCTCTATTACACTAAACCTCGCGGCCAGGCTAGCCATCTCCGTCCGGAACAGTTGTACCAGATCTGGTGGTGTCTCTGGGGTGGTGGGCTGTGGCTGCTGTATCCGCGCCACGTCAGTCTTGATTTGGTCCAACTCACGGCGCATTTGTTCCTGCTCCGTCGTGACCTTCTTATTCTCCGCCTGAAGGCGGCGGTTATCAGCCTGCAACTTGGCGAGCTCCAGTTGCAGGCGAGTGTTTTCCTCCGTAGCGGAGAGCTGGCGCAGCTCGCTTGCTGCGCCTTCTATGACCTTCATGGCCTCTTTGAGGCTCTTGGTGAAAGTGCCCTTGAGGTTGCTGGACTTGGTGGCCACGTGCTGTACCACCTTAAGCCCAGCCGCCACCTGCTCGAAGAGAGCAGTCGCAGTTAAGGCATCCCCTGCGGGACCAGATTCAGCCACTGGTGCCGCTCTCTTGCTCTTGGCCTCCTTGACGAGGTCTAAGACGTCCTCTTCGGCGTGGCGGCGGAACTCCTCTCGCTTGGCAGCAAGCAGCTCCGCCTTCGCTTTTGTCAACTCTACGTACTCGCCCGTGGTGGGAGGTCGGCCTCTCCCCCTCCTGGCTGGTACCACTTCGTCGCCAGACTCTGAAGTCGAGCGACTCGTCCCATCATTTGAGCGCAACCGCTTGCGCCCCTCTCTCCAAAATTGTGATGGAGACAGCGCAGGCACGCTGATCTCCACCATCATAACTCCACTCGATGCTGAGCCGTCAGACACAGCACCCCCCTCAACGTCTGTTTGGTTTGTTTTTTTATTTAAAAGATTATCCATAGTAAATCCCACGAGTATGGGGGAAAGGACGGTCCACCCAGGCAGTGCCCCCTGTACCTGGGTAAGCCTATATACAACAGCGGGTCGGCCGGTCCGCTGAGGTTGGCGCCCTCACGACCGAGGCAATCCCCCCGGCCATGCATCCCCTCGCCGGGCGCCGAAACTTGAGATTTGGAGTAATTTTTGTGGAGGTTTTCTTCCTCCCGGCCCAGGCGACCAAGCCAAGACCGACGGGAGATGTCAGACATCCCCCGGTTTTCGGCGGTGGCAGGAAAGAAAACTTCCACTGCCAGTCCGATGGTAGTGTGAGTACACACCGGACCCGCCCTCGCGCCTCCACTACGTCCCCTGAAAACAGGGGCACACGTGGAGAGACGCCCCCTCGGCCACCCGCTACGCCTCGCGGCCTCGCAGGAAGCCCCCCCCGTGGCCCTGAAAAGGGCCTTTTCTCCCCCGCTAGGCCTCGCGGCTTCGCGGGGGGTTCTCCCCCCCCATGGCCCTGAAAAGGGCCTTTCCCCGGTGTCGGACCATTAGCCACGAGCAACAAGACTCCCCAAAAGGCAGAGAGAGTTGTTGCCCGCGTTGCCCAGGGTGAACCAGGCTCCACGACTACCGTTCCCACCGGACATATCCGAGAAGGACTGATAGCCATGGAGCACACGAGGAGGTTGTCCGACCTGTCACCCCAAGTTTGTGAAACCTAACCTAACCTAACTTTGATAAACCTAACTCTGAGTAACCTAACTCTAAATAACCTAACTTTATGAAACCTAGCACTGAGCACCCAAACTCTGAGCAACCTAACTATGAGAAAACTAACTATGAGAAAACTAACTCTGAGTAACCTAACTTTAATAAACCTAACTCTGAGCAACCTAAATCTGAACAACGTTACTCTGAGCAAGCAACCTTCTCTAAGTAACCTAACTTTATGAAACTTAACCGAGCAACCTAACTATGAGAAACATAACTCTGAACAACCTAAATCTGGTTTAACCTAATTCTGAGCAAACTCACTCTGCGCTAACATAATTCGGAGCTAACCTAACTGTGAGTAACCTAACTCAGAGCGACCTAAATCTGAGCAACGTAAATCGATGTTAACTTAATTCTGAGCGGCCCAACCCTGCGAAAACACAATTCAAAGCTAACTTAACTTTGAGCAACTTCTCTCTAACCTGGCCAATCTCTGAGCTAACCTAACTCTAGGCAACCTAACCTTTCGCTAACATGTCTGAGCTAACCTAATTCGGAGCAGCCTAACTCTGAGTAACCTAACTATATAAAACTTAACTCTGAGCAACCTAACTATGAAAAACCTAACTCTGAGCAACCCTACTTTGAAGAACCTAACTCTGAGCAACCTAACTCTGAAACCCTTAGTCTAGGAAACCTAACTATGAACAAAATAACTCTGAGCAACCTAAGCTTGTAAAAACTAACTAAGAAACCTAACACAAAGCAACCTAACAGATAAACCTAATTCTGAATAACCTAACTTTATAAAACCTAACTCTGAGCAACCAAACTATGAAAAAAAAACTAACACTGAGTAACCTAACTTTGATAAGCCTAACTTTGATAAGCCTAACTTTGATAAGCCTAACTTTGATAAGCCTAACTTTGATAAGCCTAACTTTGATAAACCTAACTTTATTATACCATAATTCTGACCTTTTTTTTTTGCGTCTGAAAATGCTTTATGCACCGTCGCCGGTGTGTGGGACTCCGCCCTGAATAGGACGTCTACCCACTAAAAACAGACGGGTGTTCGCCTCATCACAATTCGGCTGGGGTCACGGGTACGTGTGGACATTCTTCCGCGACATTCTTCCTTGCTTATGCGGCCCCCGGCTCTGTGGAATGTGGATGCGTGTGGTGTGCACTCCCCTCTCCTGCCAATCCATTGAGTGGGACGCGGCACACTCCGACCGCACCGCCTACTTGGGCCATAGTGCTGGGCGACAGACTTCCCCAAGTCTTCCACCCGTGGTCACTTTAAGGTGGATGCGCCCAGTACGTCGGGCGCGGATTGGTAGGGTGGCGGCAGCGGACTCCCTCTCACGCTCCGCCTCCTCCTTCTGCGAGATGACGTCCTCGCAGAAGTATCAGCAGAGGTCAGAGAGTTAGGTTAGGTCAGAGTTAGGTTAGGTCAGAGTTAGGTTAGGTCAGAGTTAGGTTAGGTCAGAGTTAGGTTAGGTCAGAGTTAGGTTAGGTCAGAGTTAGGTTAGGTCAGAGTTAGGTTAGGTCAGAGTTAGGTTAGGTCAGAGTTAGGTTAGGTCAGAGTTAGGTTAGGTCAGAGTTAGGTTAGGTCAGAGTTAGGTTAGGTCAGAGTTAGGTTAGGTCAGAGTTAGGTTAGGTCAGAGTTAGGTTAGGTCAGAGTTAGGTTAGGTCAGAGTTAGGTTAGGTTAGGTTTTTTTTTTTTTTTTTTGGGTTATAGGCATAAGGAAGAAAGAGGGGGTAACGCTTATGA
Organism: Acronicta psi; assembly: GCA_946251955.1. NCBI lineage: Eukaryota > Metazoa > Arthropoda > Insecta > Lepidoptera > Noctuidae > Acronicta > Acronicta psi. Next base: position 79,838 of record OX276495.1, on the reverse strand, counting down.
TACGTCTCCCCCTCTTTCATTTGGGAGTGGGTGGTAGGAAATGTAGAAAGTAAAGGGAAAAAGCTTGAGAGTGGGAGGGAGTGAGAGGGAAAATATACATAATACTATATAAATATATATACCTTCCCCTGCAACCAGGTAGTTTGCTACAGGGGAAGGCATATTTGTAGAGGGGTAGAATAATAGATAGATAATACATAATTCAATCGTATAATAAAAGAGGGTAGTAGTTTTTTTTTTTTTTTTTTTTTTTTTTTTTTTTTTTTTTTTTTTTTTTTTTTTTTTTTTTTTTTTTTTTTTTGTGTAGACATTTGACAGATACAGACATACAGACGGTGCTAGTTACATGAGTTACATAGGAATTTAAAATTTGGTTAGGTTAGGTTAGGTTAGGTTAGGTTAGGTTAGGTTAGGTTAGGTTAGGTTAGGTTAGGTTAGGTTAGGTTAGGTTAGGTTAGGTTGGGGTGACAGGTCGGACAACCTCCTCGTGTGCTCCGTGGCTATCAGTCCTTCTCGGATACGTCCGGTGGGAACGGTAGTCGTGGAGCCTGGTTCACCCTGGGCAACTCGGGCAACAACTCTTCCTGCCTTTTGGGGAGTCTTGTTGCTCGTGGCTAATGGTCCGACACCGGGGAAAGGCCCTTTTCAGGGCCATGGGGGGGAGAACCCCCTGCGAAGCCGCGAGGCCTAGCGGGGGAGAAAAGGCCCTTTTCAGGGCCAGGGGGGGAGGCTTCCCGCGAGGCCGCGAGGCTTAGCGGGCAGCGTTGCGCGGCGAAACTCCACGTGTGCCCCTGTATCCAGGGGGCCGTAGTGGAGGCGCGAGGGCGGGCCCGGTGTGTACTCGCACTACCACCGGGCAGGCACAGAAGTTGTCTTCAGTGCCACCGCCGGAAAAACGGGGGGTACCCACCGCCAGCCCTGAGTGTCTGTGGATCAGGTCTCGCGGCTCAGGGTGGGGTGCCCTCCGTCGGTCTTGGCTTGGTCGCCCGGACTGCGGGGAAGACAACCTCGAGACAAAATAACTCCGAATCTCAAGTTCCGGTGCCCGGCGAGGGGATGCATGGCCGGGGGGATTGCCTCGGTCGTGAGGGCGCCAACCTCAGCGGACCGGCCGAACCGCTGTTGAGATAGGCTTACCCGGGTACAGGGGGCACTGCCCGGGTGGACCACTTATTTCCCCCACGCTCGTGGGAATCTTATGGATATTGAACAAACAAAAAACCAAACCAATGATGATAAGGGGGGTGCTGCATCCGATACAGGGTCGGCATCGGACGATGTGATGGTGGTGGACTGCAGCGCGTCAGCGCTCAGTCCATCACGTTTTTGGAGGGAGGGGCGCAAACGTTTGCGCTCGGGGAATGCGACGAGTCGCTCGGCCTCCGAGTCGGGTGACGAGGCGTCGCCGGCCAGGCGTGGGAGAGGACGTCCTCCCACCACTGGGGAATATGTAGGGCTAGCAAAAGCCAAAGCAGATCTTGTTGCTGCCAAGCGGGAAGAATTTCGACTTCGCGCGGAAGAAGACGTGCTGGACTTGGTCACTGCGGCCAAGTCCAAGCGCGTAAAGCCGGGTGATGTCCCCGGCTTAGAAGGAGAAGGCCGCACTGCTTCCGCTCTATATGAGCAGGTTGCGGCAGGATTAAAGGTGGTCCATCATGTGGCCACCAAATCCAACAATTTGAAGGGCACGTTCACCCGTAGCCTAAAGGAGGCGATGGTCCTCATAGAAGGCGCGGCAGATGAACTCCGGCAACTTTCGGCGTCGGAGGAAAATGCCCGCCTTCAAGAGGAACTGATCAAGCTGCAGGCGGATAACCGTCGCCTCCAGACGGAGAACAAAAAGTTCACGGAGGAGCAGGAAAAGATGCGTCGGGAACTAGACCAACTCAAGTCCGACGTGGCGGGGATGAGGCAGCCTTCCGCTCCGGAGGCGCCGCGACCAGCTGAATCTCAGCTGGTCCAGTTATTCAGAACAGAGATGGCGAGTCTGGCCGCCAGATTTTCTGTTATCGAGGGGAAAATTCTACGCCCTCCCCTCGCTGGCGATCGGATAGCGAGCCAAACGCCACCGCCACCTTCATATGCGGCGAAGGCTGCTGCACCACGCGGCGCCAGCTCCAAAAGTACAGGGAAAGGTGGCCAGAAACCGGCCTCTCCGGCCAAAGCACCGAGCACAGGCCAGACGACCCAGGCCACCAAGAAAGCCGGCGCCCCAGCTCCAGCTGCCAAGGCGACCGTCGCTCCAGCTCCGGCTCCAGCCCCGGCCTCTGCCCCGGCTTCAGCCCCGGCTTCATCTCGGACTGACGAGACTCCGATGGAGATATCGGAGCCTCCTAATGAGCCCCAGGCAGGCCCCTCTAAGGCCGCCGCTCCCAAGCCCAAGGGTAAGGGGAAGGGCAAGGGGCAGAACAAGAAGACGGGCACAAACACCGCGCCCGCGCCTGCCCAAGGTGCCTCTACAGCTGCCGCTCCCAAGGAGGGTGAGTGGCAGACTGTGAGCAACAAAAAAGGCAAGAGGAAGAAGAAGCGAGGTGGGGCCAAAAAGACCAACAGACTGCGGGCCCCGCGATCGACCGCAGTCGTCATCTCCCTGCAAGAGGGTGCAGAGGAAAGGGGTGTCACATACGCCTCCATTCTTTCCGAGGCCAAGCAAAACGTGGACTTGGCTGGCCTCGGAATCCCCTCCATAAAGTTTAAGCGGGCCGTCACCGGCGCCCGCATTCTGGAAATTCCCGGAGCAACTAGCGGCGAAAAGGCCGACGCCCTTGCCACTAAGCTCCGGGAATGCCTGAAGGATGAAGACGTACGCGTCTCCAGGCCCACCAAGTGCGCAGAGCTGCGCGTTGTGGGTCTGGATGACTCAGTGACCAAGGACGAGGTCACAAATGCTGCTGCCCGCATCGGCGAGTGCGCCGCGGGCGAAATAAAAGTCGGGGAGATCCGCGTCGGCCCTTCTGGCCTTGGTTCAGCATGGCTCCGCTGTCCCGTCGCGGCAGCCAAAAAGCTGGCAGACGCGGGTCATCTACTCGTGGGCTGGGTATCGGCCAAGGTAGCACTGTTAGAGCCTAGGCCCCTGCAGTGCTACCGATGCCTATACGGCGGACATGTCCAGCATACATGTTCGTCGGAGGTGGACCGCAGTGACCTGTGCTACAGGTGCAGCCAGCCAGGTCACAAAGCGGGGCAGTGCACCGCGGACCCGCACTGCAGTATGTGTGCGGCCGCAGGCAGGAACGCGGGTCATCGAATAGGCGCTAAGACCTGCCTATCCCGCGAAAAACGGAGGGGGAAGTCCAGCGGGGTCAGTCAACGGACCCCCCCGGCGCCTAGCCAGCCAGTCACCGTGGCTATGGACGTGACGGAGCCCGCAGAACCATCACAATAATGGCCCTCGAAGTTCTGCAGGCGAATGTCAACCACTGCGCCAGAGCTCAGGATCTCCTGCTCCAAAGCATGGCGCAGTGGTCGATAAACGTGGCCGTAGTGGCGGAGCCACTATACGTTCCATCTAGGGACAACTGGGCGGGCGACACCGATGGCGTCGTGGCCATCGGTTGTCAAGTGTCAACAGGCTCCTCTTTAGTCGTCGTCGACAAAATGCCGGGCTGCGTGGCAGCTATCGTCGGTGGTGTCCTCGCGGTTGGTGTCTACTTCTCGCCCAACAGAGTCCTCGCAGAGTTCGAGGCTTTTCTCGGCAGCGTGGGGGCTCTGATTGGGCGGAACAGCTCTCGCGCCGTCCTGCTCCTCGGCGACCTCAATGCCAAGTCTGTGGCTTGGGGTTGCCCTGCCACAGATGCGCGCGGCGATGCGCTCGAGGAGTGGGCAGTCGCAACGGGGCTAGTGGTACTCAACCGCGGGACAGTGCACACGTGCGTGCGGGACAACGGCGGCTCCATCGTGGACGTCTCCTTCGCCAGCACATCCTTGGCGCACCGCGCTCTAGGCTGGCGGGTCATGGAGGGTGTGGAGACTCTCTCCGACCATCGGTATATCCGGTTCGGGATATCCGCACCCTCGGCGTCCCCCAGCGGCGGGCGCCCGAGTCGCGTCGATCCGACGACCCGGAGGTGGGTCCTGACGCGGCTCGACAGAGACGTTCTCATGGAAGCCGCCATCGTCCAAAGCTGGTTCTCCTCTCCTGAGGACCCGCTGGACGTGGACGCCGAGGCCGACTGGTTCGGGTTCGCAATGTCGCAGATCTGCGACGCGGCTATGCCCCGAGCCAGGTCTGGTCCTCAGAGGCGTCATGTGTATTGGTGGTCCCAGGAGCTGGCGAGCCAGCGCACGACGTGTGCAGCTGCCCGGCGCAGCTATCTGCGGCAGCGTCGACGACGGCCACGCGATCTCTCGGCCGAGGCCCGGCTGCGAGAGGCCCTTGCAGCAGCCAAGGAGGCCCTACAACTCGGCATCAGCCGGGCCAAAGAGGTCGCGAACGAGGAGTTCCTGCGTCTCCTCAACAGCGACCCCTGGGGGCGGCCCTACAAGCTCGCAAGAGCCAAACTGCGGCCTTGGGCGCCCCCTCTAACGGAGACACTCGAGCCCGCTCTGGTCCGAGATGTCGTTTCGGCTCTGTTCCCGGACAGAGCGGGCCACGACCCCCCGTCCATGGGGTCGCGAAGACGTGGTAGGGAGGAGGCGCAAGAGGAGCCTGTACCCGCAGTGACAGAGGCGGAGTTGGCGGTCGCCGTCGACCGCATGAGCGCCCGGAACACGGCCCCCGGACCCGACGGGATTCCCGGCCGCGCATGGGCGCTGGCCCTCAAGGTCCTGGGGCCCAGAACACGACACCTGTTCACCGGGTGTCTCGAGCAGGGTCGATTCCCCACAGAGTGGAAGACGGGCAGACTGGTCCTCCTGAGGAAGGATGGACGCCCCGCGGATTTTCCCTCCGCGTACCGTCCCATCGTGCTCTTGGACGAGGTGGGAAAACTCTTTGAGCGTATTGTCGCCGCCCGCCTCGTCAAGCACCTGACGCACGTTGGCCCCGACTTGTCCGACAACCAGTTTGGTTTCCGAGCGGGTCGCTCGACCGTTGACGCGATCCTGCGCGTCAAGGCCCGTTCGGAGCAGGCGGTGGAATCCGGGGGGGTGTTGATGGCGGTGTCGCTGGACATCGCCAACGCCTTCAACACCATCCCGTGGAGCTGCATTTTGGCGGCCCTCGAATTCCACCGCACACCGTCGTATCTGCGTCGGCTGGTCGGGGACTATCTCCGTGACCGCGCCATCACCTTTGCGGTCAGGGACGGTACGCACACACGGCCCATGTCCTGCGGTGTTCCACAGGGGTCCGTGTTGGGGCCCCTTCTGTGGAACATCGGCTACGACTGGGTCCTCCGCGGGGCTACTCTCCCGGGTGTCAGCGTCGTGTGTTACGCTGACGACACGCTCGTCCTGGCCCGGGAGAGGGACTACAGGGAGTCTGCCCGTCTGGCGACTGCTGGAACCGCTCAGACAGTGGCGCGCATTCGCCGCTTGGGGCTGGAAGTGGCGTTGAACAAGACGGAGGCGATCTGCTTCCACGGTCCGCGGAAGGCGCCTCCGTCGGGATCCCACATCGTCATCGGTGGGGTCCAGATCGCTGTGAGGCCCGAGCTCAAATACTTGGGCCTCCTACTGGACAGCAGATGGACGTTTAACGCCCACTTCCAGCGCCTAGGCCTGCGTCTCTTAAGCGCGGCCGGGGCGCTCGGTCGGCTACTGCCGAACCTCGGTGGCCCTAACGTCGCGTGCAGGCGGCTATACCTGGGGGTCATACGTTCCATGGCCCTCTACGGTGCCCCTGTCTGGGCCACCGAGGTAACGGAGCGCGGCGCTGCACTGTTGCGGCGGCCGCAGCGTGCGATATCCGTACGGGTCATCCGCGGATATCGCACCATATCGACGGAGGGGGCCTGTTTATTGGCCGGCTCGCTCCCTTGGGACATCGACGCTCGGGTCCTTGCGTCACTCTATACATGGCGCAAGGACACGCTGGAGCGTAGGGGTGGGTACGTCCCGAGGGAGCTGGAGCACCAGAGGCGGCTGCTGCAACGGGCAGCGCAGGAGGAGTGGTCGGCTCGGCTGAGCCGACCGAGTGCAGGCGTCAGGACGGTCGAGGCAGTCCGTCCTGTTCTGACGGACTGGGTGGGCAGGCGTCACGGCGTGCTGACCTTCCGGCTGACACAGGTGCTGTCGGGGCATGGATGCTTCGGCAGTTACCTGTGGCGTATCGCCGGGAGGGAGCCGGACGCCCACTGCCACCATTGTGTCAACTGCCCCGAGGACACGGCGCAGCATACGCTCGCGGATTGCCCCGCATGGGCAGAGCAGCGCCGTGTCTTACGCAACACTGTAGGGGCGAACCTCGACCTCCCGGCCGTCGTCAGGGAGATGGTCGGGTGTCCTGACGCCTGGCAAGCGATGGCCTCCTTCTGCGAGGACGTCATCTCGCAGAAGGAGGAGGCGGAGCGGGAGCGCGAATCCGCTGCCGCCACCCTGCCAATCCGCGCCCGACGTACTGGGCGCAGGAACAGGGCAAACCGTGCCCTGTTCCATCCACCTTAAAGTGGCCACGGGCGGCAGACTTGGGGAAGTCTGTCGCCCAGCACTATGGCCCGAGTAGGCGATGCGGTCGGAGTGTGCCGCGTCCCACTCAGTGGATTGGCAGGAGAGGGGGGTGCACACCACACGCACCCCCCGTACAGAGCCGGGGGCCGCATAGGCGGCCCGTCACCGCCGGGGTCGCGGAAGAATGTCCACACGTACCCGTGACCCCGGCCGAATGGTGATGAGGCGAACACCCGTCTGTTTTTAGTGGGTAGACGTCCTTTTCAGGACGGAGTCCCACACACCGCGCCGTCCTCCCCGGGGCGGCGTGACGGTGCATAAAGCATTTTCAGACGATAAAAAAAAAAAAAAAAAAAAAAAAAAAAAAAAAAAAAAAAAAAAAAGGTTAGGTTAGGTTAGGTTAGGTTAGGTTAGGTTAGGTTAGGTTAGGTTTTTTTTTTTTTTTTTTTTTTTTTTAATTTGGTACAGTGGTTCCTCTAGCGTGACTAGAGACTTTGTTTACATAACTTATTTGTATTCGTTTTCTTATAATGAACCTTATTTGTTTTGTTTTATGTCTTTGCTTATTATTATAATAAATTTATCGATTGCATTTTTCTTGTGTTTAATTTAATTTCTTTCATTTTATTTCTTCTGTTTCACGCTATTTATTTACCACTGTTTTGTTTATTTGTGTATTTGTCTCAAATTATTGCATTCATCTTCTGATTTTCGATTATTATTTCGTTACTTGTTTCTTACTTGCTGATATTGACTCTTTATTTACTTATGTTATTAATTTTATCTTTATAATATTTATTTCATGTGTAATTACTTTTGTTGTTGCTTTCCTTTTAATTTGCTATTTATTTTCTTATATTTTGATTTGTATTTCTATGGTATTTTTATTTCGTTTACATTGTTTAGTTTATTTACTGCTATTGTTGTTTGTCTTTGATTATATATTTATATTGTTATTTTATATATATACCAATTTTTCCACTATATTAATCATTTGTGGTTATATTATGTTTTTTATTATTGTTATTTTGCTATTTATGGGGGTGATTTTTTATATTTCCTGCATATTTCTTGGGGTGCTTAGAGGAGATTTGGTGCATAGTGTTCCTTTTCTGCCGTTCCGTTTGCGTCCGTTCAACCGAACATACAAGCCCTACGTATCCATTTACTGTCCACTTCCATGCTTACAAGTTTATATTACTTTACAATATATTTGAAACATGGCTCCTCTTTTTTTGCTCTTTCCATGGACGGTTTAACGGACGCAAACACAGTCCACTCTGGTGAGTGGTGGGTAGTGCCTTCATGTTCCTCTTCTTTGTTCACGGCCTCAATTGCAACCTGACGATGACAATCATCGTCAAGGTTGCATTGGTTCTCCGGATAGAAGGTGTTTAGTGCCTTTTGGTCTTTTAAATACTGCTCGTCTCCATCCCTCACTATCGGCAGTCGGTTTATCTCCTTCACCACAGTGGCGCCTTTAGCAGTATTGGACGGTAGAGCGCGCTAGCGCGTCCCACCGTCTACGGACAGGGCACTCCGGGCTGAAAGCGTCGTGGTCGGTCTGGTCGTTTTTGGCAGTCCTGCAATTACTGCAACTGGGCGGCTTCCCGGTCTGACGGGCGGGGCAGTCTGATCGCAAGTGATCAGGGTCACCGCAATGCGAGCACTTTTGTTCCCCGTCGGTGCACATTTTCCTGCCATGACCGAAGCCAAGGCATCTAGTGCATTGGATCAGCGGGCTCTGATCGAGCACGCGGATCCTCTGCATGTCGACGTAGGCTCGGCCGGCTTCGGTCAGCCGCTGCCACACCGATGGGGAGACTTGTACCACCACATGGTTTTCCAGGGGGTTCCTGGCTCGTCTCCGGTACTTTACGGTGGCCCTGACCTGGTCCGCCTCTAGGCCCTGCATGAGGTGCGAGTTTTGATCGAGGATCGCCTTGGCGATGTCGTCGTCCGTGTTGTAGGACAGTACGTCCAACAACACCACCAAGGGGTCCTTATTTATCGCATCCTCGACCGTGAGTCCTACCGAGGAGCCGCTCAGCCTGCTCTTGACCGCGTCGAGTTCCACCTTACTCTGACAGCCCACGACAACCTTCTGATCTTTGGCCTTTCGCACCCTGTCTACGCGAATGCAGGTTTTCTTGGCATCCACTGCGGTCCTTATCTTTTCGATTATGTTTGCACTCGTGTCCATGACGTCTCTCGATGTCACGATCACAGAGTGCATCGGTGGCGGGACGACTGCCACTGCTCTGGCATATGTTGGTTGGCCTGCGAGGGGAATCGCAGATGGAGGAGCGGTTGAGGGTGTTCCCTCGAAGCTCTTGATCTGGTTGGAGAGTGTGCGTGTATAGAGCGCACACTCTACTAGCTTCTCTCTCGTGTCCCCCATCGCCGCCATTAGAGCGTCCACGCTGGTTCCTTCTAAGCACTCTTTTCCTTTTCCTTCTTCTTCTTTCCCCCATTCTTCCTTTCTAGTCTTCGTTTTTTCCGCATCCCCCTCCTTTACTAGCTGGTAAAGGCGGTCTAAGCCTGCCATCACCTCAGCCTTTATGTCTGCGCGCAAGTTCCTGGAGTTGCTGAGGCTCAGTTTTGCCTTATTCAGGCATGCTCTGGCCTCAGCAACTCGAGACGGGTAGACCGGCTTCGTTGGAGGGCTTTTCGGACCGTCTATACTACGCCTGCTCTCCTGTAATGGTCTGTTCTCGTGAGTGAGAGTGGGGGCCGTCTTGAGTTTTTGCTTGGGCAGAGCCCCTAGGGGTTCTGCCTTCGCGGACGGTGCACTGCTTGATTTGGGTTCTTGCTTAGCAGCTTCCCACTCCCCTACACTGCGCCTGACGCTGGAAGTTGGCACTGGTCCAGCCTTCTCGGCTTTGTCTGGAGAGGCAGCGCCACTGTCTTTCTTGACGGGGGTGCGGTGTGCCACAAACATGTTTTAGGTTAATATATAGAATACAATAAGTGAGACAACACAATATTAAATTAGGTCCCCAAAAAGGTGGCTGTATTAATTGTAAATTAAAGGAGTAGATTGACAATTTTTAAAATAGAAACTTTGTCCCAATAAGGACTGTGTAAATAATTATTAATAGTATAAAATTAAAGTCTTAAAACCTTAGTCCCAATAGGGAACTGAGTTATGTAGTATATATATATAAATTGTTTTAAAAGTCGATAGACGATTTAAAAAGTCAAAAACTTGGTTCCCAATAGGGGGAACTGTGTGAATTTAAGATAATGTTCGAATAAAACAATATCGTCTATGTTTTATTTCACTTGGACATTTGGACGGGTACCTAACCACCAAAATTGTACTTTACGTGTTCTGTGGGTCGCGAGAAATCACCTGTGGGCGAAGACAGTTCAAAACAAAAAAGTTAATTTTTTGTGATTTGCCGAAAATCCACCTAGCCAATCACCACAGGGTGGGTGGGTGGGCGATTTTTTCGAATTTTTTCGATTGAAAAGCCCACTTGTGGGGTACCAATAGATGCGGGCCGCCGAGCACTACACGACTGTGTAGTTTTCGGGGGTAGGTTGAGAGGAAAAATCGAGAAAAATCGCGGAAAAACTGTGAATTTTGTAGAATTTAAAGTGTTTTTGCTATGTTTGTTATAATAATAATTTTGTTTTTCAGGTCGCGATCTCCGGGATGCACGGCTGAAGCGGATTTGCAGAATTACAAATGAAATTTTTGTCGAAATTAATAAGGAAAGTGAAAATTTTGGAAAACCTAAGTGAAAATTTAAAAGTGAAAATTTTCGCGTCCAATTGCGTGGAGGGGTGCCTGGTAGGTGTAAGTGACCGAATTGACAATTTTAAGGGTCGAAAACCGCGTCCAAATAGGTTATATAGTTTGAAAATTGTCAATGGGTTAGGTTAGGTTAGGTTAGGTTAGGTTAGGTTAGGTTAGGTTAGGTTAGGTTAGGTTAGGTTAGGTTAGGTTAGGTTAGGTTGGGGTGACAGGTCGGACAACCTCCTCGTGTGCTCCGTGGCTATCAGTCCTTCTCGGATACGTCCGGTGGGAACGGCAGTCGTGGAGCCTGGTTCACCCTGGGCAACTCGGGCAACAACTCTTCCTGCCTTTTGGGGAGTCTTGTTGCTCGTGGCTAATGGTCCGACACCGGGGAAAGGCCCTTTTCGGGGCCATGGGGGGAGAACCCCCTGCGAAGCCGCGAGGCCTAGCGGGGGAGAAAAGGCCCTTTTCAGGGCCAGGGGGGGGCTTCCCGCGACGCCGTGAGGCTTAGTGGGTGCCTAAGGGGGCGTTGTACCACGTGCGCCTCTGTTTTCAGAGGCCGTAGTGGAGGCGCGAGGGCGGGCCCGGTGTGTACTTACCCTACCACCGGGCAGGCAGTGGGAGTTTTCTTTCCTGCCACCGCCGGAAAAACCGGGGGATGTCTGACATCTCCGGTCGGTCTTGGCTTGGTCGCCTGGGCCGGGAGGAAGACAACCTCCACAAAAATTACTCCGAATCCTAAGTTTCGGCGCCCGGCGAGGGGACGCATGGCCGGGGGGATTGCCTCGGTCGTGAGGGCGCCAACCTCAGCGGACCGGCCGACCCGCTGTTGACTTAGGCTTACCCGGGTACAGGGGGCACTGCCCGGGTGGACCACTTATTTCCCCCATACTCGTGGGACTAGTATGGAATATGTAACTAAAACACAAAAAACTAAAGACGTTGAGGGGGGTGCCGCATCCGATACCGGGTCGGCATCGAGTGAGGTGATGGTGGTGGACTGCAGCACGGTAGAGCTCAGTCCGTCACAATTCTGGAGAGAGGGGCGCAAGCGACTGCGCTCGGGGAGTGGGACGAGTCGCTCGGCTTCCGAGTCGGGCGACGAGGCGTCACCGGCACGGCGGGGGAGAGGCCGACCTCCCACCACCGGCGAGTATGTGGGGCTGGCCAAGGCGAAAGCCGAACTCCTGGCCGCCCAGCGCGAGGAACTACGCCTTCGCGTAGAACAGGATGCGCAAGACTTGGTCGAGGCGGCCAAGTCCAAACGCGCGAAGCCGGGTGTCGTCACCGGCTTAGAAGGAGAGGGAGAAGGCCGCACCGCAGCCGCTCTTTACGAGCAGGTGGCTGCGGGCCTTAAGGTGGTCCAGCATGTGGCCACCAAATCAGGCAATCTCAAGGGAACATTCACCCGAAGCCTAAAAGAAGCAATGGCAGTCATTGAGGCTGCAGCCGGCGAGCTCCGTCAGCTCTCGGCATCGGAAGAAAACAGTCGCCTGCAGGAAGAGTTGTCCAAACTGCAGGCTGACAATCGCCGCCTCCAGGGCGAAAATAGGAAATTTAAACAAGAGCAGGAAAAAATGCGGCAGGAGGTAGACAAGCTGAAAGCTGACGTCTCGCGGATACAAAATCCATCCGCCTCCGCCCCAGAGACACCGCGACCCGCTGAGCCAGATCTGGTTCAGCTGGTCCGCACAGAACTGGCAAGTTTGGCTGCCAGGTTCTCCGTGATAGAGGGCAAGATCCTGCGCCCGCCTCTCGCTGGCGATCAGGCGCCGCCCTCATACGCGGCAAAGGCTGCCGCACCACGCGGTGCTAGCCGCTTACCGGCGAATACGACCAAAGGGGGCCAGAAAAAGGCCCCTCCGGCTAGGACACTGCCGGTGGCCAAGACGTCCGGCGTCCCAGCCCCGGACCCTGCCCCGGCTCCATCCGAGAATGAAGCCCCGATGGAAACATCAGAGCCCCTAGCTCCTCCCAGCGAGCCCCAGGCCGGCCCATCTCAGGTGTCGGCTGCCAAGCCCAAAGGGAAGGGGAAGGGGAAAAGATCAAAGAAGGACAATGCGCCCGCACCAACACAAGGTGCCGCGACGGCTGCCGCTCGCAAGGAGGGCGAGTGGCAGACTGTCACGAACAAGAAGGGCAAGAAAAAGCGAGGAGGGACGAAAAAGAAGAAGGCGAGCAAGCTCAAGGCACCGCGCTCAACTGCGGTTGTTTTATCGTTGCAGCCAGGCGCGGAGGAGAGGGGCGTATCCTATGTCTCTGTCCTCCTCAAGGCCAAGCAGAGTGTGGACTTGGCTGGCCTCGGGATCACCTCCCTCAAGTTCAAGCGGGCCGTTACTGGCGCCCGCATCCTTGAAATTCCCGGGGCCACGAGCGGCGACAAGGCCGATGCCCTCGCCGCCAAACTCAGAGGGTGCCTTAACGACGGGGATGTCCGGGTCTCCAGGCCCACGAAATGCGCGGAGTTACGCGTTGTGGGTCTGGACGATTCCGTGACTGCGGCGGAGGTCGCCACCGCGGCTGCCCGCATTGGCGGTTGCACCGCCGCAGAAATAAAGGTTGGGGAGATCCGGGTCGGCCCTTCCGGCGTCGGCTCCGCGTGGCTCCGCTGTCCTGTTGCGGCAGCCAAGAAGGTTGCAAACGCGGGCCACTTACTGGTAGGCTGGGTGTCGGCCAAGGTGACACTGTTGGAGCCCAGGCCCCTTCAGTGCTACCGATGCCTGTACGGCGGGCACGTACAGCACACGTGCTCGTCCGAGGTCGACCGCAGCGACCAATGCTATCGCTGCAGCCAGAGGGGCCACAAGGCCGGGCAGTGTACTGCCGACCCACATTGCAGCGTGTGCGCTGCAGAAGGAAAACCCGCGGGACACCGCATTGGCGCCAAGGCCTGCGTGTCCCGCCAAAAGAAGGGAAAGCGCGGTGGGGTCGAACACCAGACCCCCCCGACGCGAAGCCAGGCATCGTCCGCCGTTGCCATGGACGTCACGGAGCCCGCCCAGCCATCGCCATCGCAACAATTCGCGATAAGGCACTGGGCGTGCACAAATACCACGTAAGGGCCACGGGCGGCAGACTTGGGGAAGTCTGTCGCCCAGCACTAGGCCAGAGTCGGTGATGCGGTCGGAGTGTGCCGCGTCCCACTCAGTGAAGGAGAAGAGGGTGCACACCACAGGCACCCTCCCAACAGAGCCGGGGGCCGCATCAGGCGGCCCGTCACCGCCGGGGTCGCGGAAGAATGTCTACACGTACCCGTGACCCCGGCAATATGTGATGAGGCGAACACCCGTCTGGTTTTAGTGGGTAGACGTCCTTTTCAGGGCGGAGTCCCACACACCGCGCCGTCCTCCCCGGGGCGGCGTGACGGTGCATAAAGCATTTCCAGACGTTAAAAAAAAAAAAAAAAAAAAAAAAAAAGGTTAGGTTAGGTTAGGTTAGGTTAGGTTAGGTTAGGTTAGGTTAGGTTAGGTTAGGTTAGGTTAGGTTAGGTTAGGTTAGGTTAGGTTAGGTTAGGTTGGCCAGGGGTGACAGGTCGGACAACCTCCTCGTGTGCTCCGCGGCTATCAGTCCTTCTCGGATACGTCCGGTGGGAACGGTAGTCGTGGAGCCTGGTTCACCCTGGGCAACTCGGGCAACAACTCTTCCTGCCTTTTGGGGAGTCTTGTTGCTCGTGGCTAATGGTCCGACACCGGGGAAAGGCCCTTTTCAGGGCCATGGGGGGGAGAACCCCCTGCGAAGCCGCGAGGCCTAGCGGGGGAGAAAAGGCCCTTTTCAGGGCCAGGGGGGGAGGCTTTCCGCGAGGCCGCGAGGCTTAGTGGGTGGCTAAGGGGGCGTTGTACCACGTGCGCCTCTGTTTTCAGAGGCCGTAGTGGAGGCGCGAGGGCGGGCCCGGTGTGTACTTACCCTACCACCGGGCAGGCAGTGGGAGTTTTCTTTCCTGCCACCGCCGGAAAAACCGGGGGATGTCTGACATCTCCGGTCGGTCTTGGCTTGGTCGCCTGGGCCGGGAGGAAGACAACCTCCACAAAAATTACTCCGAATCCTAAGTTTCGGCGCCCGGCGAGGGGACGCATGGCCGGGGGGATTGCCTCGGTCGTGAGGGCGCCAACCTCAGCGGACCGGCCGACCCGCTGTTGACTTAGGCTTACCCAGGTACAGGGGGCACTGCCTGGGTGGACCATCCTTTCCCCCATACTCGTGGGAATCTTATGGATAATTCAAATAAAAAAACCCAAACCAATGATGATAAGGGGGGTGCTGCATCCGATACAGGGTCGGCATCGGACGAAGTGATGGTGGTGGACTGCAGCGCGTCGGCGCTCAGTCCGTCACAATTCTGGAGGGAGGGGCGCAAGAGATTGCGCTCAGGAAGTAAGGCGAGTCGTTCGACTTCCGAGTCGGGCGACGAGGCGTCACCAGCCCGGAGGGGGAGAGGCCGTCCTCCCACCACCGGGGAGTACGTGGGGTTGGCGAAAGCGAAGCTGGAGTTGCTCGCCGCCAAGCGCGAAGAGTTTCGCCTTCGCGTGGAAGAGGATGTGAGGGACTTGGTCGATGCGGCCAAGTCGAAACGCGCCAAGCCAGGTGTTGTCCCTGGCACGGAGGGAGAAGCCCGCACTGCAGCCGCTCTCTACGAGCAGGTGGCTGCGGGCCTTAAGGTGGTCCAACACGTGGCCACCAAATCAGGCAACCTTAAGGGGACTTTTACTCGGAGCCTTAAGGACGCGATGGCCGTCATTGAAGACGCGGCCGGTGAGCTCCGTCAGCTCTCGGCTACAGAGGAAAATGCCCGCCTGCAGGAGGAACTGTCCAAACTGCAAGCGGACAATCGCCGCCTCCAGGCGGAAAATAAGAAATTCCTGGACGAGCAGGCCAAGATGCGTCTAGAGCTCGAACAGTTGAAGACCGATGTGGCGGGTATTCGAAAGCCCACCACCACCACCACCCCGGAGATTCCGCGGCCAGCTGAGCCAGATCTGGTTCAGCTGGTCCGCAATGAGATGGCGAGCTTGGCCGCCAGATTTTCAGTTATAGAAGGCAAGATCTTGCGTCCGCCTCTTGCTGGCGATCGTATGGTGAGCCAAGCACCGCCAACGACCTCATACGCGGCGAAGGCTGCCGCGCCACGTGACGCTAATCGCCCACAGGCGGGTGCAGCAAAAGGCGGCCAGAAACCGGCCCCAACTGCCAATGCACCGAGCCAGAAAGCACCAGCCGCGGCCTCAGCCCCGGCTCCAGCCCCGGCTCCAGCTCAGACTGACGTAGAACCGATGGAGACATCAGAAGCCCCGCGCGAGCCCCAGGCCGGCCCATCAAAGGCCGCGGCTCCCATGTCCAAGGGGAAAGGAAAAGGGAAGGGTAAGAAGACGGGCGCAAGTTACGCGCCTGCACCCGCTCAAAACACTACAACGGCTGCCGCTCCCAAGGAGGGCGAGTGGCAGACCGTATCCAGGAAAGGAAAGAAGAAGAAAAAGAGAGGGGGCAAGAAAAAGTCGAACAAGCTGCGGGCTCCACGCTCTACCGCAGTAGTCATTTCGCTGCAGCCAGGCGCGGAGGAGAGGGGCGTGACATATGCCTCTGTCCTGTCCGAGGCCAGGCAGAGCGTGGACCTCGCAGGGATTGGTATTCCGTCAATACGGTTTAAGCGGGCTGTTACCGGCGCCCGCATCCTGGAGATCCCTGGGGCTACTAGCGGTGACAAAGCCGATGCTCTCGCCGAAAAACTCCGGGGATGCCTCAAGGACGAGGATGTTCGCGTCTCCAGGCCCACCAAGTGCGCAGATATGCGCATTACGGGCCTGGATGATTCAGTGACCTCGGATGAGGTCACAAATGCTGCCGCCCGCATCGGCGAGTGCGCTGCGAGCGAAATTAGAGTCGGGGAGATCCGGGTCGGCCCTTCCGGCCTCGGATCCGCGTGGCTTCGCTGCCCCGTTGCGGCCGCTAAGAAGCTGGCAGACGCAGGCCACATGCTAGTAGGATGGGTGTCCGCCAAGGTGACACTGCTGGAGCCTAGGCCCCTGCAGTGTTACCGATGCCTGTATGGCGGGCACGTGCAACACACCTGCACATCCGACGTCGACCGCAGGGACCTCTGCTACCGATGCAGCCAGCCGGGCCACAAGGCTGGCCAATGCACCGCTGCTCCGCACTGCAGCGTGTGTGCAGCAGAGGGCAAACCTGCGGAACATCGTATCGGCGCGAAGGCCTGCGTCTCCCGCCAGAAGAAGAAGGGCACGCTCAGTGGGGTCCAACACCGGATCCCCCCGACGCGAAGCCAGCCAACGGCCACCACGGCCATGGACGTCACGGAGCCCGCCCAGCCATTGCAACAATTCGCAATTAGGCACTGGGCGTGCACAAATACCACCTAAGGGCCACGGGCGGCAGACTTGGGGAAGTCTGTCGCCCAGCACTAGGCCAGAGTCGGTGATGCGGTCGGAGTGTGCCGCGTCCCACTCAGTGGAGTAGAAGAGGGTGCACACCACAAGCACCCTCCAACAGAGCCGGGGGCCGCATAAGGCGGCCCGTCACCGCCGGGGTCGCGGAAGAATGTCTACACGTACCCGTGACCCCGGCAATATGTGATGAGGCGAACACCCGTCTGGTTTTAGTGGGTAGACGTCCTTTTCAGGGCGGAGTCCCACACACCGCGCCGTCCTCCCCGGGGCGGCGTGACGGTGCATAAAGCATTTCCAGACGTTAAAAAAAAAAAAAAAGGTTAGGTTGGCCACCGCCGGAAAACCGGGGGGTATCTTCCGCCAGCCCTGAGTGTCTGTGGATCAGGTCTCGCGGCTCAGGGTGGGGTACCCTCCGTCGGTCTTGGCTTGGTCGCCCGGACCGCGGGGAAGGCAACCTCGTACAAAATGCCTCCGAATCCCAAGTTTCGGCGCCCGGCGAGGGGACGCATGGCCGGGGGGATTGCCTCGGTCGTGAGGGCGCCAACCTCAGCGGACCGGCCGACCCGCTGTTGACATAGGCTTACCCAGGTACAGGGGGCACTGCCTGGGTGGACCATCTTTTCCCCCATACTCGTGGGATTTCATATGGATTCTAAAACAAAAAACAAACCCAAAGACGTAGGAGGAGAGAAGGATGGAGAGGAGAGAAGAATGGAGGAGGACGCCGTATCCGACACCGGGTCGGTGTCAAGTGATGTAATGCTGGTGGAGTGCAGCGTGCCTGCGTTGTCTCCATCGCAATTCTGGAGGGAGGGGCGCAAACGCCTGCGCTCAGGAAATGCGACGAGTCGCTCGGCTTCCGAGTCGGGTGACGAGGCGTCGCCAGCCCGGAGGGGGAGAGGCCGTCCTCCCACCACCGGCGAGTACGTGGGGCTGGCGAAAGCGAAGTTGGAGTTGCTCGCCGCCAAACGCGAAGAATTTCGTCTTCGCGTCGAAGAGGACGTGAGGGACTTGGTCGATGCGGCCAAGTCGAAACGCACTAAACCAGGTGTTGTCCCTGGTTCAGAAGCAGAGAGGGAAGGCCGCACCGCAGCCGCTCTATATGAGCAGGTGGCAGCAGCCCTTAAGGTGGTCCAGCACGTGGCCACCAAATCTGGCAACCTTAAGGGAACCTTCACCCGATCCCTTAAGGAAGCGATGGTGGTCATCGAAGACGCAGCCGGGGAGCTTAAACAACTCTCGGCCTCTGAAGAAAATGCCCGCTTGCAGGAGGAACTGTCCAAACTGCAGGCGGACAATCGCCGCCTTCAGGCGGAAAACAAGAAGTTCCTGGACGAGCAGGCCAAGATGCGTCTTGAGCTCGAGCAGCTGAAGACCGATGTGGCGGGTATCCGAAAGCCCGCCACCACCACCCCGGAGATACCGCGGCCGGCTGAGCCAGATCTGGTTCAGCTGGTCCGCAATGAGATGGCGAGCTTGGCCGCCCGATTCTCGGTGATCGAGGGCAAAATCTTGCGCCCGCCACTCGCTAGCGACCGAACACCTAGTCGAGCGCCGCCACCACCGTCATATGCGGCGAAGGCTGCTGCGCCTCGCAGTGCGAACCGCCCACAGGCGGCAAAAGGTGGCCAAAAACCGGCCCCTTCGGCCAAGGCTCCGAACGTGAGCCAGAAAGCCCCGGCGGCCAAGGTGACTGGCGCTTCAGCCCCGGCCACAGCCCCGGTTCCAACCCCGGCCACGGCCCCGGCTTCAGCCCAGGCCGAGCCTGAAACACGTATGGAGACATCCCCCAGCGAGCCCCAGGCTGGTCCATCAAAGACCACGGCTCCCAAGAACAAGGGAAAAGGGAGGGGGAAAAAGACAGGCGTAAGCAACGCGCCCGCACCCACTCAAGGTGCCATGGCAGCTGCCGCTCCCAAGGACGGGGAGTGGCAGACTGTCACCAAGAAGAAAGGAAAGAAGAAGGCCAACAAAAAGAGCCAGAAAAAGAAGGCGCCAAGGCTGCGAGCACCCCGTTCAACTGCGGTGGTGATCACGCTGCAGCCTGGAGCGGAGGAGAAGGGCATTACGTATGCCTCAGTCCTTGCCGAGGCCAAACAAAAGGTCGATCTGGCTGGCCTCGGTATCTCCTCCCTCCGCTTCAAGCGGGCCATCACCGGTGCCCGCATACTGGAGATTCCCGGTGCGGCAACGGCAGAAAAAGCGGACTCCCTAGCCAATAAGCTGCGGGAGAACCTCAACGGAGAGGACATTAAGATCACCAGACCCACCAAATGTGCGGAATTGCGTCTGTCGGGCCTGGACGACTCAGTAACCTCACAAGAGGTCTGCGATGTGGCTGCGCGAGTCGGCGGATGTGCTGCCGAGGACGTCAAAGTCGGCCAAATACGGTTTGAGCCCTCCGGCCTAGGTACAGTCTGGCTACGCTGTCCGGTGACAGCGGCCAAAACCATATCAAGCGCTGGTCGTCTCCTGGTCGGATGGGTGGCTGCAAGGGTGACGCTGCTGGAACCCAGACCCATGCAATGCTTCCGTTGTTTGTACGGTGGACACGTCCAACACACGTGTTCATCCGAGGTGGACCGGAGTGACCAGTGTTACCGCTGCAGTCAGCCGGGCCACAAGGCTGGGCAGTGCACCGCCACCCCGCACTGCAGTGTGTGTGCCGCTGAAGGCAAGCCAGCGGAACATCGCATTGGCACCAGGGCCTGCGTGGCCCGCCAAAAGAAGAGGGGGAAGCCCAGCGGGGCCGGATTCCGGACCCCCCCGGCGCCTAGCCAGCCAGTCACCGTGGCTATGGACGTGACGGAACCCGCAGAGCCATCACAATAATGGCCCTCGAAGTTCTGCAGGCGAATGTCAACCACTGCGCCAGAGCTCAGGATCTCCTGCTCCAAAGCATGGCGCAGTGGTCGATAAACGTGGCCGTAGTGGCGGAGCCACTATACATCCCATCTAGGGACAACTGGGCGGGCGACACCGATGGCGTCGTGGCCATCGGATGTCAAGTGTCAACAGGCTCCTCTTTAGTCGTCGTCGACAAAATGCCGGGCTGCGTGGCAACTATCGTCGGTGGTGTCCTCGCGGTTGGCGTCTACTTCTCGCCCAACAGAGTCCTCGCTGAGTTCGAGGCCTTTCTCGGCAGCGTGGGGGCTCTGATTGGGCGGAACAGCTCTCGCCCCGTCCTGCTCCTCGGCGACCTCAATGCCAAGTCTGTGGCTTGGGGTTGCCCTGCCACAGATGCGCGCGGCGATGCGCTCGAGGAGTGGGCAGTCGCAACGGGGCTAGTAGTGCTCAACCGCGGGACAGTGCACACGTGCGTGCGGGACAACGGCGGCTCCATCGTGGACGTCTCCTTCGCCAGCACATCTTTGGCGCACCGCGCTCAAGGCTGGCGGGTCATGGAGGGTGTGGAGACTCTCTCCGACCACCGGTATATCCGGTTCGGGATATCCGCACCCTCAGCGTCCCCCAGCGGTGGGCGCCCGAGTCGCGTCCATCCGACGACCCGGAGGTGGGTCCTGACGCGGCTCGACAGAGACGTTTTCATGGAAGCCGCCATCGTCCAAAGCTGGTTCTCCTCTCCTGAGGACCCGCTGGACGTGGACGCCGAGGCCGACTGGTTCGGGTTCGCAATGTCGCAGATCTGCGACGCGGCTATGCCCCGGGCCAGGTCTGGTCCTCAGAGGCGTCATGTGTATTGGTGGTCCCAGGAGCTGGCGAGCCAGCGCACGACGTGTGCAGCTGCCCGGCGCAGCTATCTGCGGCAGCGTCGACGACGGCCACGCGATCTCTCGGCCGAGGCCCGGCTGCGAGAGGCCCTTGCAGCAGCCAAGGAGGCCCTACAACTCGGCATCAGCCGGGCCAAAGAGGTCGCGAACGAGGAGTTCCTGCGCCTCCTCAACAGCGACCCCTGGGGGCGGCCCTACAAGCTCGCAAGAGCCAAACTGCGGCCTTGGGCGCCCCCTCTAACGGAGACACTCGAGCCCGCTCTGGTCCGAGATGTCGTTTCGGCTCTGTTCCCGGACAGAGCGGGCCACGAGCCCCCGTCCATGGGGTCGCGAAGACGTGGTGGGGAGGAGGCACAAGAGGAGCCTGTACCCGCAGTGACGGAGGCGGAGCTGGCGGTCGCCGTCGACCGCATGAGCGCCCGGAACACGGCCCCCGGACCCGACGGGATTCCCGGCCGCGCATGGGCGCTAGCCCTCAAGGTCCTGGGGCCCAGAACACGACACCTGTTCACCGGGTGTCTCGAGCAGGGTCGATTCCCCACAGAGTGGAAGACGGGCAGACTGGTCCTCCTGAAGAAAGACGGACGCCCCGCGGATTCGCCTTCCGCGTACCGTCCCATCGTGCTGTTGGACGAGGCGGGAAAACTCTTCGAGCGTATTGTCGCCGCCCGCCTCGTCAAGCACCTGACGCACGTTGGCCCCGACCTGTCCGACAACCAGTTTGGTTTCCGAGCGGGTCGCTCGACCGTTGACGCGATCCTACGCGTTAAGGCCCGCTCGGAGCAGGCGGTGGAATCCGGGGGGGTGTTGATGGCGGTGTCGCTGGACATCGCCAACGCCTTCAACACCATCCCGTGGAGCTGCATTTTGGCGGCCCTTGAATTCCACCGCACACCATCGTATCTGCGTCGGCTGGTCGGGGACTATCTCCGTGACCGCGCCATCACCTTTGCGGTCAGGGACGGTACGCACACACGGCCCATGTCCTGCGGTGTTCCACAGGGGTCCGTGTTGGGGCCCCTCTTGTGGAACATCGGCTATGACTGGGTCCTCCGCGGGGCTACTCTCCCGGGTGTCAGCGTCGTGTGTTACGCTGACGACACGCTCGTCCTGGCCCGGGAGAGGGACTACAGGGAGTCTGCCCGTCTGGCGACTGCTGGAACCGCCCAGACAGTGGCGCGCATTCGCCGCTTGGGGCTGGAAGTGGCGTTGAACAAGACGGAGGCGATCTGCTTCCACGGTCCGCGGAAGGCGCCTCCGTCGGGATCCCACATCACCATCGGTGGGGTCCAGATCGCTGTGAGGCCCGAGTTGAAATACTTGGGCCTCCTACTGGACAGCAGATGGACGTTCAACGCCCACTTCCAGCGCCTAGGCCTGCGTCTCTTAAGCGCGGCCGGGGCGCTCGGTCGGCTATTGCCGAACCTCGGTGGCCCTAACGTCGCGTGCAGGCGGCTATACCTGGGGGTCATACGTTCCATGGCCCTCTACGGTGCCCCTGTCTGGGCCACCGAGGTAACGGAGCGCGGCGCTGCACTGTTGCGGCGGCCGCAGCGTGCGATATCCGTACGGGTCATCCGCGGATATCGCACCATATCGACGGAGGGGGCCTGTGTTTTGGCCGGCTCGCTCCCTTGGGACATCGACGCTCGGGTCCTTGCGTCACTCTATACATGGCGCAAGGACACGCTGGAGCGCAGGGGTGGGTATGTCCCGAGGGAGCTGGAGCACCAGAGGCGGCTGCTGCAACGGGCAGCGCTGGAGGAGTGGTCGGCTCGGCTGAGCCGACCGAGTGCAGGCGTCAGGACGGTCGAGGCAGTCCGTCCTGTTCTGACGGACTGGGTGGGCAGGCGTCACGGCGTGCTGACCTTCCGGCTGACACAGGTGCTGTCGGGGCATGGATGCTTCGGCAGTTACCTGTGGCGTATCGCCGGGAGGGAGCCGGACGCCCACTGCCACCATTGTGCGAACTGCCCCGAGGACACGGCGCAGCACACGCTCGCGGATTGCCCCGCATGGGCAGAGCAGCGCCGTGTCTTGCGGAACACTGTAGGGGCGAACCTCGACCTCCCGGCCGTCGTCAGGGAGATGGTCGGGTGTCCTGACGCCTGGCAAGCGATGGCCTCCTTCTGCGAGGACGTCATCTCGCAGAAGGAGGAGGCGGAGCGTGAGAGGGAGTCCGCTGCCGCCACCCTGCCAATCCGCGCCCGACGAACTGGGCGCAGGAACAGGGCAAACCGTGCCCTGTTCCATCCACCTTAAAGTGGCCACGGGCGGCAGACTTGGGGAAGTCTGTCGCCCAGCACTATGGCCCGAGTAGGCGATGCGGTCGGAGTGTGCCGCGTCCCACTCAGTGGATTGGCAGGAGAGGGGGGTGCACACCACACGCACCCCCCGTACAGAGCCGGGGGCCGCATAGGCGGCCCGTCACCGCCGGGGTCACGGAAGAATGTCCACACGTACCCGTGACCCCGGCCCTAAGGTGATGAGGCGAACACCCGTCTGTTTTTAGTGGGTAGACGTCCTTTTCAGGGCGGAGTCCCACACACCGCGCCGTCCTCCCCGGGGCGGCGTGACGGTGCATAAAGCATTTTCAGACGATAAAAAAAAAAAAAAAAAAAAAAAAAAAAAAAAAAAAAAAAAAGGTTAGGTTAGGTTAGGTTGGGGTGACAGGTCGGACAACCTCCTCGTGTGCTCCGTGGCTATCAGTCCTTCTCGGATACGTCCGGTGGGAACGGTAGTCGTGGAGCCTGGTTCACCCTGGGCAACTCGGGCAACAACTCTTCCTGCCTTTTGGGGAGTCTTGTTGCTCGTGGCTAATGGTCCGACACCGGGGAAAAGCCCTTTTCAGGGCCATGGGGGGGAGAACCCCCTGCGAAGCCGCGAGGCCTAGCGGGGGAGAAAAGGCCCTTTTCAGGGCCAGGGGGGGGGGCTTCCCGCGAGGCCGCGAGGCTTAGCGGGTGGCTTAGGGGGTGCTCCACGTGCGCCTCTGTGTGCAGAGGACACAGTGGATGCGCGAGGGCGGGCCCGGTGTGTACTTACCCTACCCCGGGCAGGCAGTGGGAGTTTTCTTTCCTGCCACCGCCGGAAAAACCGGGGGATGTCTGACATCTCCGGTCGGTCTTGGCTTGATCGCCTGGGCCGGGAGGAAGACAACCTCCACAAAAATTACTCCGAAGCCCAAGTTTCGGCGCCCGGCGAGGGGATGCATGGCCGGGGGGATTGCCTCGGTCGTGAGGGCGCCAACCTCAGCGGACCGGCCGACCCGCTGTTGACTTAGGCTTACCCAGGTACAGGGGGCACTGCCTGGGTGGACCATCCTTTCCCCCATACTCGTGGGATTAGTTATGGAATATATAATTAAAACTAAAAAACCAAAAGACGTTGAGGGGGGTGCCGCATCCGATACCGGGTCGGCATCGAGTGATGTGATGGTGGTGGACTGCAGCACGTTAGAGCTCAGTCCGTCACAATTTTGGAGAGAGGGGCGCAAGAGACTGCGCTCGGGGAGTGGGACGAGTCGCTCGGCTTCTGAGTCGGGCGACGAGGCGTCACCGGCACGGCGGGGGAGAGGTCGACCTCCCACCACCGGCGAGTACGTGGGGCTGGCCAAGGCGAAAGCCGAACTTGTGGCCGCCCAGCGCGAGGAACTGCGCCTTCGCGTGGAGCAGGACGCGCAGGACTTGGTCGATGCGGCCAAGTCCAAACGCGCGAAGCCGGGTGTTGTCACCGGCTTAGAAGGAGAGGAACAGGGCCGCACCGCAACCGCTCTTTACGAGCAGGTGGCTGCGGGCCTAAAGGTGGTCCAGCATGTGGCCACCAAATCAGGAAATCTGAAGGGAACATTCACCCGAAGCCTCAAAGAAGCGATGGCGGTCATTGAGGGTGCAGCCGGTGAGCTCCGCCAGCTCTCGGCATCTGAAGAAAACAGTCGCCTGCAGGAAGAGTTGTCCAAGCTGCAGGCTGACAATCGTCGCCTCCAGGGCGAAAATAGGAAATTTAAAGAAGAGCAGGAAAAAATGCGGCAGGAGGTCGACAAGCTCAAAGCTGACGTCTCGCGGATACAAAATCCATCCGCCTCCGCCCCAGAGACACCGCGGCCGGCTGAGCCAGATCTGGTTCAGCTGGTCCGCACGGAACTGGCAAGTCTGGCTGCCAGATTCTCAGTGCTTGAGGGCAAGATCCTGCGCCCGCCTCTCGCTTGCGATCGCCTAGCGAATCAGGCGCAGGCGCCGCCCTCATATGCGGCAAAGGCTGCCGCACCACGCGGTGCTAGCCGCCCCTCGGCGATTACGACCAAAGGGGGCCAGAAAAAGGCCCCCCCGGCTAAGACACTGCCGGCGGCCAAGACGTCCGGCGCCCCAGCCCCGGACCCTGCCCCGGCTCCATCTGAGACTGAAGCCCCGATGGAAACATCGGAGCCCCTAGCCCCTCCTAGCGAGCCCCAGGCCGGCCCATCTCAGGTGTCGGCTGCCAAGCCCAAAGGCAAGGGGAAAGGGAAAAGAACAAAGGACAATGCGCCCGCACCAACACAAGGTGCCGCGACAGCTGCCGCTCGCAAGGAGGGCGAGTGGCAGACTGTCACGAACAGGAAGGGCAAGAAGAAGCGAGGAGGGACGAAAAAGAAGAAGGCGAATAAGCTCAAGGCACCGCGCTCAACTGCGGTTGTCTTATCGCTGCAGCCGGGCGCGGAGGAGAGGGGCATCTCATATGTCTCCGTCCTCCTCAAGGCCAAGCAGAGTGTGGACTTGGCTGGCCTCGGGATCACCTCCCTCAAGTTCAAGCGGGCCGTTACTGGCGCCCGCATCCTTGAAATTCCCGGGGCCACGAGCGGCGACAAGGCCGATGCCCTCGCCGCCAAACTAAGAGGATGCCTTGACGACGGGGATGTCCGGGTCTCCAGGCCCACGAAGTGCGCGGAGTTACGCGTTGTGGGTCTGGACGACTCCGTGACTGCGGCGGAGGTCGCCACCGCGGCTGCCCGCATTGGCGGATGCACCGCCGCAGAAATAAAGGTTGGGGAGATCCGAGTCGGCCCTTCTGGCGTCGGCTCCGCGTGGCTCCGCTGTCCTGTCGCGGCAGCCAAGAAGGTCGCAAACGCGGGCCACTTACTGGTAGGCTGGGTGTCGGCCAAGGTGACACTGCTGGAGCCTAGGCCCCTGCAGTGTTACCGATGCCTGTACGGCGGGCACGTACAGCACACGTGCTCGTCCGAGGTCGACCGCAGCGACCTATGTTACCGCTGCAGCCAGCCGGGCCACAAGGCTGGTCAGTGCACCGCTGCTCCGCACTGCAGCGTGTGTGCGGCAGAGCAGAAACCCGCGGGACACCGTATTGGCGCCAAGGCCTGCGTGTCCCGCCAAAAGAAGGGCAAGCCCGGCGGGGTCGAACATCGGACCCCCCCGGCGCGAAGCCAGCCAACGGCCGTCGTCGCCATGGACGTAGCGGAGCCCGCCCAGCCATCACAACAACAATGAGGCAGCACTGGGCGTAAGAACACCACCAATTGGCCACGGGCGGCAGGCTTGGGGAAGCCTGTCGCCCAGCACTAGGCCCGAGTAGGGATGCGGTCGGAGTGTGCCGCGTCCCACTCAGTGGAGGAGAAGAGGGTGCACACCACAGGCACCCTCCCAACAGAGCCGGGGGCCGCGTAGGCGGCCCGTCACCGCCGGGGTCGCGGAAGAATGTCTACACGTACCCGTGACCCCGGCATTATGTGATGAGGCGAACACCCGTCTGGTTTTAGTGGGTAGACGTCCTTTTCAGGGCGGAGTCCCACACACCGCGCCGTCCTCCCCGGGGCGGCGTGAAGGTGCATAAAGCATTTCCAGACGATAAAAAAAAAAAAAAAAAAAAAAAAAAAAAAAAAAAAAAGGTTAGGTTAGGTTAGGTTAGGTTAGGTTAGGTTAGGTTAGGTTAGGTTAGGTTAGGTTAGGTTAGGTTAGGTTAGGTTAGGTTAGGTTAGGTTGGGGTGACAGGTCGGACAACCTCCTCGTGTGCTCCGCGGCTATCAGTCCTTCTCGGATACGTCCGGTGGGAACGGTAGTCGTGGAGCCTGGTTCACCCTGGGCAACTCGGGCAACAACTCTTCCTGCCTTTTAGGGAGTCTTGTTGCTCGTGGCTAATGGTCCGACACCGGGGAAAGGCCCTTTTCAGGGCCATGGGGGGGAGAACCCCCTGCGAAGCCGCGAGGCCTAGCGGGGGAGAAAAGGCCCTTTTCAGGGCCAGGGGGGGGCTTCCCGCGAGGCCGCGAGGCTTAGTGGGTGGCTAAGGGGACGTTGTACCACGTGCGCCTCTGTTTTCAGAGGCCGTAGTGGAGGCGCGAGGGCGGGCCCGGTGTGTACTCACACTACCGCCGGGCAGGCAGTGGGAGTTCTTCTTTCCTGCCACCGCCGGAAAAACCGGGGGATGTCTGACATCTCCGGTCGGTCTTGGCTTGATCGCCTGGGCCGGGAGGAAGACAACCTCCACAAAAATTACTCCGAAGCCCAAGTTTCGGCGCCCGGCGAGGGGATGCATGGCCGGGGGGATTGCCTCGGTCGTGAGGGCGCCAACCTCAGCGGACCGGCCGACCCGCTGTTGACTTAGGCTTACCCAGGTACAGGGGGCACTGCCTGGGTGGACCATCTTTTCCCCCATACTCGTGGGAATCTTATGGATACTTTAAATACAAAAACCCAAACCAATGATGATAAGGGGGGTGCTGCATCCGATACAGGGTCGGCATCGGACGAAGTGATGGTGGTGGACTGCAGCGCGTCAGCGCTTAGTCCATCACGTTTTTGGAGGGAGGGGCGCAAACGTTTGCGCTCGGGGAATGCGACGAGTCGCTCGGCCTCCGAGTCGGGTGACGAGGCGTCGCCGGCAAGGCGTGGGAGAGGACGTCCTCCCACCACAGGAGAATACGTAGGGCTTGCCAAAGCCAAAGCAGATCTTGTTGCTGCCAAGCGGGAAGAATTTCGTCTTCGCGCGGAAGAAGACGTGCTAGACTTGGTCACTGCGGCCAAGTCCAAGCGCGTAAAGCCGGGAGATGTCCCCGGTGGTGAAGGCCGCACTGCTTCCGCTCTCTATGAGCAGGTGGCGGCAGGGTTAAAGGTGGTCCATCATGTGGCCACCAAATCCAACAATTTAAAGGGTACGTTC
This sequence comes from Acronicta psi, assembly GCA_946251955.1. Classification (NCBI taxonomy): domain Eukaryota; kingdom Metazoa; phylum Arthropoda; class Insecta; order Lepidoptera; family Noctuidae; genus Acronicta; species Acronicta psi. The sequence goes on along the minus strand of OX276495.1, from coordinate 52,272 downwards.
ACTCGTAGCCTAAAGGAGGCGATGGCCCTCATCGAGGGCGCGGCAGATGAACTCCGGCAACTCTCGGCGTCGGAGGAAAATGCCCGCCTTCAAGAGGAACTGACAAAGCTGCAGGCGGACAACAGCCGTCTCCAGACGGAGAACAAAAAGTTCACCGAGGAGCAGGAGAAGATGCGTCGGGAGCTAGACCAGCTCAAGTCCGACGTGGCGGGAATGAGGCAGCCTTCCGCTCCGGAGGCGCCGCGACCAGCTGAATCTCAGCTGGTTCAGCTATTTAGAACAGAGATGGCGAGTCTGGCCGCCAGATTCTCTGTTATCGAGGGGAAAATTCTACGCCCTCCCCTCGCTGGCGATCGGATAACGAGCGAAGCGCCACCGCCGCCTTCATACGCGGCGAAGGCTGCTGCACCACGCGGTGCCAGCTCTAAAACTGCAGGGAAAGGTGGCCAGAAACCGGCCCCTCCTGCCAAAGCACCGAGCACAGGCCAGACGGCCCAGGCCGCCAAGAAAGCCGGCGCCCCAGCTCCAGCTGCCAAGGCGACCGTCGCTCCAGCTCCGGCTCCAGCCCCGGCTCCAGCCCCGGCCCCAGCCTCGGAAGAAGCACCCATGGAGACATCACCCAGCGAGCCCCAGCCTAGCCCATCAAAGGCTGCGGCTACGAAGCCCAAGGGGAAAGGGAAGGGAAAGGGCAAAACTACGAAGACGACGGGTGCAAGCAACGTGCCAGCGTCAACTCAGGGCGCCGTGACAGCTGCCGCTCCCAGGCAGGGCGAGTGGCAGACTGTCACGAACAAAAAAGGGAAGAAGAAGAGGAAGCGAGGTGGGACCAAAAAGGCCAACAAGCTGCGGGCTCCACGCTCTACCGCAGTAGTCATTTCACTGCAGCCTGGCGCGGAGGAGAGGGGCGTGTCATATGCCTCTGTCCTGTCCGAGGCCAGGCAGAGCGTGGACCTTGCTGGCATAGGGATCCCCTCAATTCGATTTAAGCGGGCCGTTACCGGCGCCCGCATCTTAGAAATACCCGGAGCGTCGAGCGGAGATAAGGCCGATGCCCTCGCTGAAAAGCTACGGGGATGCCTTAAGGGCGAGGATGTACGCGTCTCCAGGCCCACCAAATGCGCAGAGCTGCGCGTTGTGGGGCTGGACGACTCAGTAACCACGGACGACGTCACGAGTGCTGCTGCCCGCATCGGCGAGTGCGCCGCGGGTGAAATAAAAGTCGGGGAGATCCGCGTCGGCCCTTCTGGCCTCGGGTCTGTGTGGCTCCGCTGTCCAGTCGCGGCAGCCAAAAAGATCGCAGACGCGGGTCATCTCCTCGTCGGCTGGGTGTCGGCCAGGGTGGCACTGCTAGAGCCTAGGCCCCTGCAGTGCTACCGTTGCCTGTACGGCGGGCACGTGCAGCATACGTGCTCGTCCGACGTGGACCGCAGTGACCTGTGCTACAGGTGCAGCCAGCCAGGTCACAAAGCGGGGCAATGTACCGCAGATCCACACTGCAGTATGTGTGCAGCCGCAGGTAAGAACGCGGGACACCGAATAGGCGCCAAGACCTGCCTATCCCGCGAGAAACGGAAGGGCAAGCCCGGCGGGGTCGACCATCGGACCCCCCCGACGCGAAGCCAGGCATCGTCCGCCGTTGCCATGGACGTCACGGAGCCCGCCCAGCCATCGCCATCGCAAGAATTTGCAATAAGGCACTGGGCGTGCACAAATACCACCTAAGGGCCACGGGCGGCAGACTTGGGGAAGTCTGCCGCCCAGCACTAGGCCAGAGTCGGTGATGCGGTCGGAGTGTGCCGCGTCCCACTCAGTGGAGGAGAAGAGGGTGCACACCGCAGGCACCCTCCAACAGAGCCGGGGGCCGCATAAGGCGGCCCGTCACCGCCGGGGTCGCGGAAGAATGTCTACACGTACCCGTGACCCCGGCAATATGTGATGAGGCGAACACCTGTCTGTTTTTAGTGGGTAGACGTCCTTTTCAGGGCGGAGTCCCACACACCGCGCCGTCCTCCCCGGGGCGGCGTGACGGTGCATAAAGCATTTTCAGACACAAAAAAAAAAAAAAAAAGGTTAGGTTAGGTTAGGTTAGGTTGGGGTGACAGGTCGGACAACCTCCTCGTGTGCTCCGTGGCTATCAGTCCTTCTCGGATACGTCCGGTGGGAACGGTAGTCGTGGAGCCTGGTTCACCCTGGGCAACACGGGCAACAACTCTCTCTGCCTTTTGGGGAGTCTTGTTGCTCGTGGCTAATGGTCCGACACCGGGGAAAGGCCCTTTTCAGGGCCATGGGGGGGGGAGAACCCCCCTGCGAAGCCGCGAGGCTTAGCGGGGGAGAAAAGGCCCTTTTCAGGGCCAGGGGGGGGGGCTTCCCGCGAGGCCGCGAGGCTTAGCGGGCAGCGTTGCGCGGCGAAACTCCACGTGTGCCCCTGTATCCAGGGGGCCGTAGTGGAGGCGCGGAGGGCGGGCCCGGTGTGTACTCACACTACCACCGTGCAGGCACAGAAGTCGTCTTCAGTGCCACCGCCGGAAAACCGGGGGGTATCTTCCGCCAGCCCTGAGTGTCTGTGGATCAGGTCTCGCGGCTCAGGGTGGGGTACCCTCCGTCGGTCTTGGCTTGGTCGCCCGGACCGCGGGGAAGGCAACCTCGTACAAAATGCCTCCGAATCCCAAGTTTCGGCGCCCGGCGAGGGGACGCATGGCCGGGGGGATTGCCTCGGTCGTGAGGGCGCCAACCTCAGCGGACCGGCCGACCCGCTGTTGACATAGGCTTACCCAGGTACAGGGGGCACTGCCTGGGTGGACCATCTTTTCCCCCATACTCGTGGGATTTCATATGGATTCTAAAACAAAAAACAAACCCAAAGACGTAGGAGGAGAGAAGGATGGAGAGGAGAGAAGAATGGAGGAGGACGCCGTATCCGACACCGGGTCGGTGTCAAGTGATGTAATGCTGGTGGAGTGCAGCGTGCCTGCGTTGTCTCCATCGCAATTCTGGAGGGAGGGGCGCAAACGCCTGCGCTCAGGAAATGCGACGAGTCGCTCGGCTTCCGAGTCGGGTGACGAGGCGTCGCCAGCCCGGAGGGGGAGAGGCCGTCCTCCCACCACCGGCGAGTACGTGGGGCTGGCGAAAGCGAAGTTGGAGTTGCTCGCCGCCAAACGCGAAGAATTTCGTCTTCGCGTCGAAGAGGACGTGAGGGACTTGGTCGATGCGGCCAAGTCGAAACGCACTAAACCAGGTGTTGTCCCTGGTTCAGAAGCAGAGAGGGAAGGCCGCACCGCAGCCGCTCTATATGAGCAGGTGGCAGCAGCCCTTAAGGTGGTCCAGCACGTGGCCACCAAATCTGGCAACCTTAAGGGAACCTTCACCCGATCCCTTAAGGAAGCGATGGTGGTCATCGAAGACGCAGCCGGGGAGCTTAAACAACTCTCGGCCTCTGAAGAAAATGCCCGCTTGCAGGAGGAACTGTCCAAACTGCAGGCGGACAATCGCCGCCTTCAGGCGGAAAACAAGAAGTTCCTGGACGAGCAGGCCAAGATGCGTCTTGAGCTCGAGCAGCTGAAGACCGATGTGGCGGGTATCCGAAAGCCCGCCACCACCACCCCGGAGATACCGCGGCCGGCTGAGCCAGATCTGGTTCAGCTGGTCCGCAATGAGATGGCGAGCTTGGCCGCCCGATTCTCGGTGATCGAGGGCAAAATCTTGCGCCCGCCACTCGCTAGCGACCGAACACCTAGTCGAGCGCCGCCACCACCGTCATATGCGGCGAAGGCTGCTGCGCCTCGCAGTGCGAACCGCCCACAGGCGGCAAAAGGTGGCCAAAAACCGGCCCCTTCGGCCAAGGCTCCGAACGTGAGCCAGAAAGCCCCGGCGGCCAAGGTGACTGGCGCTTCAGCCCCGGCCACAGCCCCGGTTCCAACCCCGGCCACGGCCCCGGCTTCAGCCCAGGCCGAGCCTGAAACACGTATGGAGACATCCCCCAGCGAGCCCCAGGCTGGTCCATCAAAGACCACGGCTCCCAAGAACAAGGGAAAAGGGAGGGGGAAAAAGACAGGCGTAAGCAACGCGCCCGCACCCACTCAAGGTGCCATGGCAGCTGCCGCTCCCAAGGACGGGGAGTGGCAGACTGTCACCAAGAAGAAAGGAAAGAAGAAGGCCAACAAAAAGAGCCAGAAAAAGAAGGCGCCAAGGCTGCGAGCACCCCGTTCAACTGCGGTGGTGATCACGCTGCAGCCTGGAGCGGAGGAGAAGGGCATTACGTATGCCTCAGTCCTTGCCGAGGCCAAACAAAAGGTCGATCTGGCTGGCCTCGGTATCTCCTCCCTCCGCTTCAAGCGGGCCATCACCGGTGCCCGCATACTGGAGATTCCCGGTGCGGCAACGGCAGAAAAAGCGGACTCCCTAGCCAATAAGCTGCGGGAGAACCTCAACGGAGAGGACATTAAGATCACCAGACCCACCAAATGTGCGGAATTGCGTCTGTCGGGCCTGGACGACTCAGTAACCTCACAAGAGGTCTGCGATGTGGCTGCGCGAGTCGGCGGATGTGCTGCCGAGGACGTCAAAGTCGGCCAAATACGGTTTGAGCCCTCCGGCCTAGGTACAGTCTGGCTACGCTGTCCGGTGACAGCGGCCAAAACCATATCAAGCGCTGGTCGTCTCCTGGTCGGATGGGTGGCTGCAAGGGTGACGCTGCTGGAACCCAGACCCATGCAATGCTTCCGTTGTTTGTACGGTGGACACGTCCAACACACGTGTTCATCCGAGGTGGACCGGAGTGACCAGTGTTACCGCTGCAGTCAGCCGGGCCACAAGGCTGGGCAGTGCACCGCCACCCCGCACTGCAGTGTGTGTGCCGCTGAAGGCAAGCCAGCGGAACATCGCATTGGCACCAGGGCCTGCGTGGCCCGCCAAAAGAAGAGGGGGAAGCCCAGCGGGGCCGGATTCCGGACCCCCCCGGCGCCTAGCCAGCCAGTCACCGTGGCTATGGACGTGACGGAACCCGCAGAGCCATCACAATAATGGCCCTCGAAGTTCTGCAGGCGAATGTCAACCACTGCGCCAGAGCTCAGGATCTCCTGCTCCAAAGCATGGCGCAGTGGTCGATAAACGTGGCCGTAGTGGCGGAGCCACTATACATCCCATCTAGGGACAACTGGGCGGGCGACACCGATGGCGTCGTGGCCATCGGATGTCAAGTGTCAACAGGCTCCTCTTTAGTCGTCGTCGACAAAATGCCGGGCTGCGTGGCAACTATCGTCGGTGGTGTCCTCGCGGTTGGCGTCTACTTCTCGCCCAACAGAGTCCTCGCTGAGTTCGAGGCCTTTCTCGGCAGCGTGGGGGCTCTGATTGGGCGGAACAGCTCTCGCCCCGTCCTGCTCCTCGGCGACCTCAATGCCAAGTCTGTGGCTTGGGGTTGCCCTGCCACAGATGCGCGCGGCGATGCGCTCGAGGAGTGGGCAGTCGCAACGGGGCTAGTAGTGCTCAACCGCGGGACAGTGCACACGTGCGTGCGGGACAACGGCGGCTCCATCGTGGACGTCTCCTTCGCCAGCACATCTTTGGCGCACCGCGCTCAAGGCTGGCGGGTCATGGAGGGTGTGGAGACTCTCTCCGACCACCGGTATATCCGGTTCGGGATATCCGCACCCTCAGCGTCCCCCAGCGGTGGGCGCCCGAGTCGCGTCCATCCGACGACCCGGAGGTGGGTCCTGACGCGGCTCGACAGAGACGTTTTCATGGAAGCCGCCATCGTCCAAAGCTGGTTCTCCTCTCCTGAGGACCCGCTGGACGTGGACGCCGAGGCCGACTGGTTCGGGTTCGCAATGTCGCAGATCTGCGACGCGGCTATGCCCCGGGCCAGGTCTGGTCCTCAGAGGCGTCATGTGTATTGGTGGTCCCAGGAGCTGGCGAGCCAGCGCACGACGTGTGCAGCTGCCCGGCGCAGCTATCTGCGGCAGCGTCGACGACGGCCACGCGATCTCTCGGCCGAGGCCCGGCTGCGAGAGGCCCTTGCAGCAGCCAAGGAGGCCCTACAACTCGGCATCAGCCGGGCCAAAGAGGTCGCGAACGAGGAGTTCCTGCGCCTCCTCAACAGCGACCCCTGGGGGCGGCCCTACAAGCTCGCAAGAGCCAAACTGCGGCCTTGGGCGCCCCCTCTAACGGAGACACTCGAGCCCGCTCTGGTCCGAGATGTCGTTTCGGCTCTGTTCCCGGACAGAGCGGGCCACGAGCCCCCGTCCATGGGGTCGCGAAGACGTGGTGGGGAGGAGGCACAAGAGGAGCCTGTACCCGCAGTGACGGAGGCGGAGCTGGCGGTCGCCGTCGACCGCATGAGCGCCCGGAACACGGCCCCCGGACCCGACGGGATTCCCGGCCGCGCATGGGCGCTAGCCCTCAAGGTCCTGGGGCCCAGAACACGACACCTGTTCACCGGGTGTCTCGAGCAGGGTCGATTCCCCACAGAGTGGAAGACGGGCAGACTGGTCCTCCTGAAGAAAGACGGACGCCCCGCGGATTCGCCTTCCGCGTACCGTCCCATCGTGCTGTTGGACGAGGCGGGAAAACTCTTCGAGCGTATTGTCGCCGCCCGCCTCGTCAAGCACCTGACGCACGTTGGCCCCGACCTGTCCGACAACCAGTTTGGTTTCCGAGCGGGTCGCTCGACCGTTGACGCGATCCTACGCGTTAAGGCCCGCTCGGAGCAGGCGGTGGAATCCGGGGGGGTGTTGATGGCGGTGTCGCTGGACATCGCCAACGCCTTCAACACCATCCCGTGGAGCTGCATTTTGGCGGCCCTTGAATTCCACCGCACACCATCGTATCTGCGTCGGCTGGTCGGGGACTATCTCCGTGACCGCGCCATCACCTTTGCGGTCAGGGACGGTACGCACACACGGCCCATGTCCTGCGGTGTTCCACAGGGGTCCGTGTTGGGGCCCCTCTTGTGGAACATCGGCTATGACTGGGTCCTCCGCGGGGCTACTCTCCCGGGTGTCAGCGTCGTGTGTTACGCTGACGACACGCTCGTCCTGGCCCGGGAGAGGGACTACAGGGAGTCTGCCCGTCTGGCGACTGCTGGAACCGCCCAGACAGTGGCGCGCATTCGCCGCTTGGGGCTGGAAGTGGCGTTGAACAAGACGGAGGCGATCTGCTTCCACGGTCCGCGGAAGGCGCCTCCGTCGGGATCCCACATCACCATCGGTGGGGTCCAGATCGCTGTGAGGCCCGAGTTGAAATACTTGGGCCTCCTACTGGACAGCAGATGGACGTTCAACGCCCACTTCCAGCGCCTAGGCCTGCGTCTCTTAAGCGCGGCCGGGGCGCTCGGTCGGCTATTGCCGAACCTCGGTGGCCCTAACGTCGCGTGCAGGCGGCTATACCTGGGGGTCATACGTTCCATGGCCCTCTACGGTGCCCCTGTCTGGGCCACCGAGGTAACGGAGCGCGGCGCTGCACTGTTGCGGCGGCCGCAGCGTGCGATATCCGTACGGGTCATCCGCGGATATCGCACCATATCGACGGAGGGGGCCTGTGTTTTGGCCGGCTCGCTCCCTTGGGACATCGACGCTCGGGTCCTTGCGTCACTCTATACATGGCGCAAGGACACGCTGGAGCGCAGGGGTGGGTATGTCCCGAGGGAGCTGGAGCACCAGAGGCGGCTGCTGCAACGGGCAGCGCTGGAGGAGTGGTCGGCTCGGCTGAGCCGACCGAGTGCAGGCGTCAGGACGGTCGAGGCAGTCCGTCCTGTTCTGACGGACTGGGTGGGCAGGCGTCACGGCGTGCTGACCTTCCGGCTGACACAGGTGCTGTCGGGGCATGGATGCTTCGGCAGTTACCTGTGGCGTATCGCCGGGAGGGAGCCGGACGCCCACTGCCACCATTGTGCGAACTGCCCCGAGGACACGGCGCAGCACACGCTCGCGGATTGCCCCGCATGGGCAGAGCAGCGCCGTGTCTTGCGGAACACTGTAGGGGCGAACCTCGACCTCCCGGCCGTCGTCAGGGAGATGGTCGGGTGTCCTGACGCCTGGCAAGCGATGGCCTCCTTCTGCGAGGACGTCATCTCGCAGAAGGAGGAGGCGGAGCGTGAGAGGGAGTCCGCTGCCGCCACCCTGCCAATCCGCGCCCGACGAACTGGGCGCAGGAACAGGGCAAACCGTGCCCTGTTCCATCCACCTTAAAGTGGCCACGGGCGGCAGACTTGGGGAAGTCTGTCGCCCAGCACTATGGCCCGAGTAGGCGATGCGGTCGGAGTGTGCCGCGTCCCACTCAGTGGATTGGCAGGAGAGGGGGGTGCACACCACACGCACCCCCCGTACAGAGCCGGGGGCCGCATAGGCGGCCCGTCACCGCCGGGGTCACGGAAGAATGTCCACACGTACCCGTGACCCCGGCCCTAAGGTGATGAGGCGAACACCCGTCTGTTTTTAGTGGGTAGACGTCCTTTTCAGGGCGGAGTCCCACACACCGCGCCGTCCTCCCCGGGGCGGCGTGACGGTGCATAAAGCATTTTCAGACGATAAAAAAAAAAAAAAAAAAAAAAAAAAAAAAGGTTAGGTTAGGTTAGGTTAGGTTAGGTTAGGTTAGGTTAGGTTAGGTTAGGTTAGGTTAGGTTAGGTTAGGTTAGGTTAGGTTGGGGTGACAGGTCGGACAACCTCCTCGTGTGCTCTGCAGCTATCAGTCCTTCTCGGATACGTCCGGTGGGAACGGTAGTCGTGGAGCCTGGTTCACCCTGGGCAACTCGGGCAACAACTCTTCCCGCCTTTTGGGGAGTCTTGTTGCTCGTGGCTAATGGTCCGACACCGGGGAAAGGCCCTTTTCAGGGCCATGGGGGGGAGAACCCCCTGCGAAGCCGCGAGGCCTAGCGGGGGAGAAAAGGCCCTTTTCAGGGCCAGGGGGGGGCTTCCCGCGAGGCCGCGAGGCTCAGTGGGTGGCTAAGGGGGCGTTGTACCACGTGCGCCTCTGTTTTCAGAGGCCGTAGTGGAGGCGCGAGGGCGGGCCCGGTGTGTACTCACACTACCGCCGGGCAGGCAGTGGGAGTTCTTCTTTCCTGCCACCGCCGGAAAAACCGGGGATGTCTGACATCTCCGGTCGGTCTTGGCTTGATCGCCTGGGCCGGGAGGAAGACAACCTCCACAAAAATTACTCCGAAGCCCAAGTTTCGGCGCCCGGCGAGGGGATGCATGGCCGGGGGGATTGCCTCGGTCGTGAGGGCGCCAACCTCAGCGGACCGGCCGACCCGCTGTTGACTTAGGCTTACCCAGGTACAGGGGGCACTGCCTGGGTGGACCATCTTTTCCCCCATACTCGTGGGAATCTTATGGATACTGTAAATACAAAAACCCAAACCAATGATGATAAGGGGGGTGCTGCATCCGATACAGGGTCGGCATCGGACGAAGTGATGGTAGTGGACTGCAGCGCGTCAGCGCTCAGTCCATCACGTTTTTGGAGGGAGGGGCGCAAACGTTTGCGCTCAGGGAGTGGGACGAGTCGCTCGACTTCCGAGTCGGGCGACGACGCGACACCGGCACGGCGGGGGAGAGGACGTCCTCCCACCACCGGAGAGTATGTGGGCCTGGCAAAGGCAAAGGCGGAGCTACTTGCTGCAAAACGCGAAGAGTTCCGTCTCCAAGTGGAACAGGACGTACATGACTTGGTCAAGGAGGCCAAGTCCAAGCGAGCGAAGCCAGTCACCAGCTCTGGCACCGCCGAGGAAGGACGCACTGCAGCCGCTCTCTTCGAGCAGGTGGCTGCAGGCTTGAAAGTAGTCCAACATGTGGCTACTAAATCGGGCAACCTCAAGGGCACCTTTACAAGGAGTCTTAAGGATGCCATGATGATCATTGAGGGTGCCGCCGATGAGCTTCGCCAGCTCTCGGCGACTGAAGAAAATACCCGCCTGCAAGAGGAACTCTCCAAACTGCAGGCGGACAACCGCCGCCTCTTGGGCGAGAATAACAAATTTAAAGAGGAGCAGGAGCGCATGCGCCGGGAGCTGGACCAGCTGAAGACCGACGTGGCAGGGTTGAGGCAGCCCTCTGCTCCGGAGACGCCACGACCGGCTGAGCCGGATCTAGTCCAGCTGGTCCGAACCGAAATGGCGAGTCTAGCCGCCCGTTTCTCGGTTATTGAGGGAAAGATCTTGCGCCCGCCTCTCGCTGGCGACAGAAACGCAAGCCAAGCACCGCCGCCGCCTTCATACGCGGCGAAGGCTGCCGCGCCACGCAGCTCTGGTCGCCTGCAGGCGAGTGCAGCGAAAGGCGGCCAGAAACAGGCCCCTCCGGCTAAAAAACCGCCGGCGGCCAAGACGTCCGGCGTTCCAGTCCCGGACCCTGCCCCGGCTGCAGCCCCGGCTTCTGCCTCGGCCGCACCCGAGAATGACGAAGCTCCGATGGAGACATCGGAGCCACCTATTGAGCCCCAGGCCGGCCCTTCAAAGGCCGCCATTGCCAAGGGCAAAGGAAAAGGAAAGGGGAAAAAGACAGGCGCAAGTAACGCGCCTGCATCTACTCAAGGCGCTGCGACAGCTGCCGCTCAACACAAGGAGGGTGAGTGGCAGACTGTCACGAACAAGAAGCATAAGAAAAAGAAGAAGCAAGGAGGGGCGAAAAGGAAGGCCAACAAGCTCAAGGCACCGCGCTCAACCGCTGTAGTGTTATCGCTGCAGCCGGGCGCGGAGGAGAGGGGCGTCTCCTATGTCTCCGTCCTCCTCAAGGCCAAGCAGAGTGTGGACTTGGCTGGCCTCGGGATCACCTCCCTCAAGTTCAAGCGGGCCGTTACTGGCGCCCGCATCTTGGAAATTCCCGGGGCCACGAGCGGCGACAAGGCTGATGCCCTCGCCGCCAAGCTTAGAGGGTGCCTCGATGACGAGGATGTCCGGGTCTCCAGGCCCACGAAGTGCGCGGAGTTACGCGTCGTGGGTCTGGACGATTCCGTGACTACGGCGGAGGTCGCCACCGCGGCTGCCCGCATTGGCGGCTGCACCGCCGAAGAGATCAAGGTCGGGGAGATCCGGATTAGCCCTTCCGGCGTCGGCTCCGCGTGGCTCCGCTGCCCAGTAGCGGCAGCCAAGAAGGTCGCTAACGCAGGCCACATTCTGGTAGGCTGGGTGTCGGCCAAGGTGACACTGCTGGAGCCTAGGCCCCTGCAGTGTTACCGATGCCTGTACGGCGGGCACGTACAGCACACGTGCTCGTCCGAGGTCGACCGCAGCGACCAATGTTATCGCTGCAGCCAGCCGGGCCACAAGGCTGGCCAATGCACCGCTGCTCCGCACTGCAGCGTGTGTGCAGCGGAGGGGAAACCCGCGGGACACCGCATCGGCGCCAAGGCCTGCGTGTCCCGCCAAAAGAAGGGTAAGCCCGGCGGGGTCGAACATCGGACCCCCCCGACGCGAAGCCAGCCAACGGCCGCAGTCGCCATGGACGTAGCGGAGCCCGCCCAGCCATCGCCATCGCAACAATTCGCGATAAGGCACTGGGCGTGCACAAATACCACCTAAGGGCCACGGGCGGCAGACTTGGGGAAGTCTGTCGCCCAGCACTAGGCCAGAGTCGGTGATGCGGTCGGAGTGTGCCGCGTCCCACTCAGTGGAGGAGAAGAGGGTGCACACCACAGGCACCCTCCCAACAGAGCCGGGGGCCGCATAAGGCGGCCCGTCACCGCCGGGGTCGCGGAAGAATGTCTACACGTACCCGTGACCCCGGCAATATGTGATGAGGCGAACACCCGTCTGGTTTTAGTGGGTAGACGTCCTTTTCAGGGCGGAGTCCCACACACCGCGCCGTCCTCCCCGGGGCGGCGTGAAGGTGCATAAAGCATTTCCAGACGATAAAAAAAAAAAAAAAAAAGGTTAGGTTAGGTTAGGTTAGGTTAGGTTAGGTTAGGTTAGGTTAGGTTAGGTTAGGTTAGGTTAGGTTAGGTTAGGTTAGGTTAGGTTAGGTTAGGTTAGGTTAGGTTAGGTTGGGGTGACAGGTCGGACAACCTCCTCGTGTGCTCCGTGGCTATCAGTCCTTCTCGGATACGTCCGGTGGGAACGGTAGTCGTGGAGCCTGGTTCACCCTGGGCAACTCGGGCAACAACTCTCTCTGCCTTTTGGGGAGTCTTGTTGCTCGTGGCTAATGGTCCGACACCGGGGAAAGGCCCTTTTCAGGGCCATGGGGGGGGAGAACCCCCTGCGAAGCCGCGAGGCCTAGCGGGGGAGAAAAGGCCCTTTTCAGGGCCAGGGGGGGAGGCTTCCCGCGAGGCCGCGAGGCTTAGCGGGCAGCGTTGCGCGGCGAAACTCCACGTGTGCCCCTGTATCCAGGGGGCCGTAGTGGAGGCGCGAGGGCGGGCCCGGTGTGTACTCACACTACCACCGGGCAGGCACAGAAGTCGTCTTCAGTGCCACCGCCGAAAAACCGGGGGGTATCTTCCGCCAGCCCTGAGTGTCTGTGGATCAGGTCTCGCGGCTCAGGGTGGGGTACCCTCCGTCGGTCTTGGCTTGGTCGCCCGGACTGCGGGGAAGACAACCTCGACACAAAATCACTCCGAAGCCCAAGTTTCGGCGCCCGGCGAGGGGATGCATGGCCGGGGGGATTGCCTCGGTCGTGAGGGCGCCAACCTCAGCGGACCGGCCGAACCGCTGTTGACATAGGCTTACCCAGGTACAGGGGGCACTGCCTGGGTGGACCATCTTTTCCCCCATACTCGTGGGATATGTTATGGATATTTCAATTACAAAAAACCAAACCAATGATGATAAGGGGGGTGCTGCATCCGATACAGGGTCGGCATCGGACGATGTGATGGTGGTGGATTGCAGCGCGTCAGCGCTCAGTCCATCGCGTTTTTGGCGGGAGGGGCGCAAACGTTTGCGCTCGGGGAATGCGACGAGTCGCTCGGCCTCCGAGTCGGGTGACGAGGCGTCGCCGGCCAGGCGTGGGAGAGGACGTCCTCCCACCACTGGAGAATACGTAGGGCTTGCCAAAGCCAAGGCAGATCTTGTCGCTGCCAAGCGCGAGGAATTCAGACTTCGCGCGGAAGAAGACGTGCTGGACTTGGTCGCTGCGGCCAAGTCCAAGCGCGTAAAGCCGGGAGATGTCCCCGGTGGTGAAGGCCGCACTGCTTCCGCTCTCTATGAGCAGGTGGCGGCAGGGTTGAAGGTGGTCCACCATGTGGCCACCAAATCAAATAATTTGAAGGGCACTTTTACGCGCAGCCTGAAGGACGCGATGGCCCTCATTGAAGGTGCGGCGGACGAGCTCCGGCAGCTCTCAGCTTCAGAGGAGAATGCTCGCCTGCAGGAGGAGCTCTCCAAACTGCAGGCGGACAACCGTCGCCTCCAAGCCGAGAACAAGAAGTTTACGGACGAGCAGGCCAAGATGCGCCGGGAGCTCGAGCAACTGAAGACCGATGTGGCGGGTATCCGAAAGCCCTCCACCCCGGAGACGCCGCGGCCAGCTGAGCCAGATCTGGTTCAGCTGGTCCGTACCGAAATGGCAAGTTTGGCTGCTCGGTTTTCGGTTATTGAGGGGAAGATTCTGCGCCCGCCCCTCGCGGGTGACAGAAAAGCGAGCCAAGCGCCGACGCCGCCTTCATACGCGGCTAAGGCTGCTGCGCCACGTGGCGCTAACCAGGCAAAAGGTGGCCAAAAACAGGCCCCTCCGGCCAAGAAAACCAATCAAGGCCAGAAGGCCCCGACAGCCAAGGCAACCGGCGCCTCTGCCCCGGCTACTAAGGCGACCGACGCCCCAGCCCCAACTTTAGCCCCGGTTCCAGCACAGGACGAGGTAGCTCCGATGGAAACATCGGAGCCTCCGAGCGAGCCACAAGCCGGCCCATCAAAGGCTGTGGCTCCCAAGACTAAGGGAAAGGGAAAGGGGAAAACCACCCAGAAGTCGGGCGCAAACAACGCGCCTGCACCAACACAAGGTGCCGTGACAGCTGCCGCTCCTAAGGAGGGTGAGTGGCAGACTGTCACGAACAAGAAGGGCAAAAGGAAGAAAAAGCGAGGAGGTGCAAAAAAGAGGACAAACAAACTGCGGGCTCCACGGTCTACCGCAGTTGTTATTACGCTTCAACCGGGCGCCGAAGAGAGGGGCATCACGTACGCCACAGTCCTCTCCGAGGCTAAACAAAGCGTGAACCTTGCCGACATAGGTATACCCTCGCTCCAATTTAAGAGAGCAGTGACTGGTGCTAGGATTCTACAGATACCCGGAGCAGCGAGCGGCGACAAAGCCGATGTGCTTGCAGCAAAGCTCCGGGAATGCCTAAATAGCGACGATATACGGGTCTCCAGGCCCACGAAATGCGCGGAGTTACGCGTTGTGGGTCTGGATGACTCCGTCACATCAGGGGAAGTCGCCAGCGCAGCTGCTCGCATCGGCGGGTGCACCGTAGACGAGGCGAAGGTCGGAGAGATCCGGGTCGGCCCTTCCGGCCTCGGATCCGCATGGCTCCGCTGCCCCGTCGCGGCAGCTAAGAAGCTGGCAGACGCAGGCCACATACTAGTAGGATGGGTGTCCGCCAAGGTGACACTGCTGGAGCCTAGGCCCCTGCAGTGTTACCGATGCCTGTATGGCGGGCACGTGCAACACACCTGCACATCCGACGTCGACCGCAGGGACCTCTGCTACCGATGCAGCCAGCCGGGCCACAAGGCTGGCCAATGCACCGCTGCTCCGCACTGCAGCGTGTGTGCAGCAGAGGGAAAACCTGCGGAACATCGAATCGGCGCGAAGGCCTGCGTCTCCCGCCAGAAGAAGAAGGGCACGCTCAGTGGGGTCAGTCAACGGACCCCCCCGGCGCCTAGCCAGCCAGTCACCGTGGCTATGGACGTGACGGAACCCGCGGAGCCATCACAATAATGGCCCTCGAAGTCCTGCTGGCGAATGTCAACCACTGCGCCAGAGCTCAGGATCTCCTGCTCCAAAGTATGGCGCAGTGGGCGATAAACGTGGCCGTAGTGGCAGAGCCACTATACATCCCATCTAGGGACAACTGGGCGGGCGACACCGATGGCGTCGTGGCCATCGGATGTCAAGTGTCAACAGGCTCCTCTTTAGTCGTCGTCGACAAAATGCCGGGCTGCGTGGCAGCTATCGTCGGTGGTGTCCTCGCGGTTGGTGTCTACTTCTCGCCCAACAGAGTCCTCGCTGAGTTCGAGGCTTTTCTCGGCAGCGTGGGGGCTCTGATTGGGCGGAACAGCTCTCGCCCCGTCCTGCTCCTCGGCGACCTCAATGCCAAATCTGTGGCTTGGGGTTGCCCTACCACAGATGCGCGCGGCGATGCGCTCGAGGAGTGGGCAGTCGCAACGGGGCTTGTAGTACTCAACCGCGGGACAGTGCACACGTGCGTGCGGGACAACGGCGGCTCCATCGTGGACGTCTCCTTCGCCAGCACATCTTTGGCGCACCGCGCTCAAGGCTGGCGGGTCATGGAGGGTGTGGAGACTCTCTCCGATCACCGGTATATCCGGTTCGGGATATCCACACCCTCGGCGTCCCCCAGCGGCGGGCGCCCGAGTCGCGTCAACCCGACGACCCGTAGGTGGGTCCTGACGCGGCTCGATAGAGACGTTCTTATGGAAGCCGCCATCGTCCAAAGCTGGTTCTCCTCTCCTGAGGACCCGCTGGACGTGGACGCCGAGGCCGACTGGTTCGGGTTCGCAATGTCGCAAATCTGCGACGCGGCTATGCCCCGGGCCAGGTCTGGTCCTCAGAGGCGGCATGTGTATTGGTGGTCCCAGGAGCTGGCGAGCCAGCGCACGACGTGTGCAGCTGCCCGGCGCAGCTATCTGCGGCAGCGTCGACGACGGCCACGCGATCTCTCGGCCGAGGCCCGGCTGCGAGAGGCCCTTGCAGCAGCCAAGGAGGCCCTACAACTCGGCATCAGCCGGGCCAAAGAGGTCGCGAACGAGGAGTTCCTGCGCCTCCTCAACAGCGACCCCTGGGGGCGGCCCTACAAGCTCGCAAGAGCCAAACTGCGGCCTTGGGCGCCCCCTCTAACGGAGACACTCGAGCCCGCTCTGGTCCGAGATGTCGTTTCGGCTCTGTTCCCGGACAGAGCGGGCCACGAGCCCCCGTCCATGGGGTCGCGAAGACGTGGTGGGGAGGAGGCACAAGAGGAGCCTGTACCTGCAGTGACGGAGGCGGAGCTGGCGGTCGCCGTCGACCGCATGAGCGCCCGGAACACGGCCCCCGGACCCGACGGGATTCCCGGCCGCGCATGGGCGCTAGCCCTCAAGGTCCTGGGGCCCAGAATACGACACCTGTTCACCGGGTGTCTCGAGCAGGGTCGATTCCCCACAGAGTGGAAGACGGGCAGACTGGTCCTCCTGAAGAAGGACGGACGCCCCGCGGATTCGCCTTCCGCGTACCGTCCCATCGTGCTGTTGGACGAGGCGGGAAAACTCTTCGAGCGTATTGTCGCCGCCCGCCTCGTCAAGCACCTGACGCACGTTGGCCCCGACCTGTCCGACAACCAGTTTGGTTTCCGAGCGGGTCGCTCGACCGTTGACGCGATCCTGCGCGTCAAGGCCCGCTCGGAGCAGGCGGTGGAATCCGGGGGGGTGTTGATGGCGGTGTCGCTGGACATCGCCAACGCCTTCAACACCATCCCGTGGAGCTGCATTTTGGCGGCCCTCGAATTCCACCGCACACCGCCTTATCTGCGTCGGCTGGTCGGGGACTATCTCCGTGACCGCGCCATCACCTTTGCGGTCAGGGACGGTACGCACACACGGCCCATGTCCTGCGGTGTTCCACAGGGGTCCGTGTTGGGGCCCCTCTTGTGGAACATCGGCTATGACTGGGTCCTCCGCGGGGCTACTCTCCCGGGTGTCAGCGTCGTGTGTTACGCTGACGACACGCTCGTCCTGGCCCGGGAGAGGGACTACAGGGAGTCTGCCCGTCTGGCGACTGCTGGCACCGCCCAGACAGTGGCGCGCATTCGCCGTTTGGGGCTGGAAGTGGCGTTGAACAAGACGGAGGCGATCTGCTTCCACGGTCCGCGGAAGGCGCCTCCGTCGGGATCCCACATCGTCATCGGTGGGGTCCAGATCGCTGTCAGGCCCGAGCTGAAGTACTTGGGCCTCCTACTGGACAGTCGGTGGACATTCAACGCCCACTTCCAGCGCCTTGGCCTGCGCCTCTTGAGCGCGGCCGGTGCGCTCGGTCGGCTTTTGCCCAACCTCGGTGGCCCTAACGTCGCGTGCAGGCGGCTATACCTGGGGGTCATACGTTCCATGGCCCTCTACGGTGCCCCTGTCTGGGCCACCGAGGTAACGGAGCGCGGCGCTGCACTGTTGCGGCGGCCGCAGCGTGCGATATCCGTACGGGTCATCCGCGGATATCGCACCATATCGACGGAGGGGGCCTGTTTATTGGCCGGCTCGCTCCCTTGGGACATCGACGCTCGGGTCCTTGCGTCACTCTATACATGGCGCAAGGACACGCTGGAGCGTAGGGGTGGGTACGTCCCGAGGGAGCTGGAGCACCAGAGGCGGCTGCTGCAACGGGCAGCGCAGGAGGAGTGGTCGGCTCGGCTGAGCCGACCGAGTGCAGGCGTCAGGACGGTCGAGGCAGTCCGTCCTGTTCTGACGGACTGGGTGGGCAGGCGTCACGGCGTGCTGACCTTCCGGCTGACACAGGTGCTGTCGGGGCATGGATGCTTCGGCAGTTATCTGTGGCGTATCGCCGGGAGGGAGCCGGACGCCCACTGCCACCATTGTGTCAACTGCCCCGAGGACACGGCGCAGCATACGCTCGCGGATTGCCCCGCATGGGCAGAGCAGCGCCGTGTCTTACGCAACACTGTAGGGGCGAACCTCGACCTCCCGGCCGTCGTCAGGGAGATGGTCGGGTGTCCTGACGCCTGGCAAGCGATGGCCTCCTTCTGCGAGGACGTCATCTCGCAGAAGGAGGAGGCGGAGCGGGAGCGCGAATCCGCTGCCGCCACCCTGCCAATCCGCGCCCGACGTACTGGGCGCAGGAACAGGGCAAACCGTGCCCTGTTCCATCCACCTTAAAGTGGCCACGGGCGGCAGACTTGGGGAAGTCTGTCGCCCAGCACTATGGCCCGAGTAGGCGATGCGGTCGGAGTGTGCCGCGTCCCACTCAGTGGATTGGCAGGAGAGGGGGGTGCACACCACACGCACCCCCCGCACAGAGCCGGGGGCCGCATAGGCGGCCCGTCACCGCCGGGGTCACGGAAGAATGTCCACACGTACCCGTGACCCTGGCCCTAAGGTGATGAGGCGAACACCCGTCTGTTTTTAGTGGGTAGACGTCCTTTTCAGGGCGGAGTCCCACACACCGCGCCGTCCTCCCCGGGGCGGCGTGACGGTGCATAAAGCATTTTCAGACGATAAAAAAAAAAAAAAAAAAAAAAAAAGGTTAGGTTAGGTTAGGTTAGGTTAGGTTAGGTTAGGTTAGGTTAGGTTAGGTTAGGTTAGGTTAGGTTAGGTTAGGTTAGGTTAGGTTAGGTTAGGTTAGGTTAGGTTAGGTTAGGTTAGGTTAGGTTAGGTTAGGTTAGGTTAGGTTAGGTTAGGTTAGGTTAGGTTAGGTTAGGTTAGGTTAGGTTAGGTTAGGTTAGGTTAGGTTAGGTTAGGTTAGGTTAGGTTAGGTTAGGTTAGGTTAGGTTAGGTTAGGTTAGGTTAGGTTAGGTTAGGTTAGGTTAGGTTAGGTTAGGTTAGGTTAGGTTAGGTTAGGTTAGGTTAGGTTAGGTTAGGTTAGGTTAGGTTAGGTTAGGTTAGGTTAGGTTAGGTTAGGTTAGGTTAGGTTAGGTTAGGTTAGGTTAGGTTAGGTTAGGTTAGGTTAGGTTAGGTTAGGTTAGGTTAGGTTAGGTTAGGTTAGGTTAGGTTAGGTTAGGTTAGGTTAGGTTAGGTTAGGTTAGGTTTTTTTTTTTTTTTTTTTTTTTTTTTTTTTTTTTTTGTTTCTGTGTCTCCTCTAACGTGATTAGAGCCTTTGTTAGCGCATTTTTCAGTAAGTGACTGCCTTTTTATTGTTTTATAAGTAGAAGAAGGAAAGGAAAGGATTTCTAAAGTTTGTTTTATTTTGCTTTGTTTTATTATTCCTTTATATTTCGTTTATCTATTTGGTATTTTTGCTTTATGTTTCGTTTATCTTGTTTAGCTTTGTTATATACTTTTTAATTTTCTTCTGTTTATCTTGTTCCACTTGTCTCCTTTTTTATACTTTGTCTCATCACTATTATATTTCTTAAATATATTTCCCTTTTGTTTCATCTCTAGTTTGCATGTTCTGGTTTCCGTTTGTTGTTTGCAATGCACTCCATTTTTTAGTTTTTTGTTCTTGTCCTGTCATTCAGCTTCAGTCCTTGCTGCCAGTTCCTACGCTTTTTCGGGGGGATATATGTCCGTTGTTATTTTTACAATGTCAGGTTCTGTCCTTACTCGTACACGACAGGAGGGGCGGGGGCTGAAGGGATAAGTTTCCGCACTCCATTCCCGCCCGCCCTATCATGCCCGTTTCCTGCTACATGCTTGCGATGGTATATTTTACATAATATATTCGAAGCATGGCTCCTCATCAGAAGCTGACGCTGTTCAGTAGTATAGGGGTTGGGTTGTAGCTTTGGCCGTGTCCCTCTTCGTATGTTCTCGGCCTCTATTTTAGCTTGACGATGGTTATCATCGTCAACACCACATAGGTCCTCCGGATCGAAGGTTTTTGCGTCTACGTTATTGATTTCCGGCTTCTTCCCAACCCTTGTTTCCGGTCCATCCTCTTTCCTACACAAAGTGTTTCCTTTATTCCTATACATTCCCTCCCAGATCTTTTTCGTCGCTGGTTTGCAACTGGACTGAAGCCGTTTGCTCACATGGGCCGCAGTGGTGCCTTCAGCAGTACGCTACGGCAGAACGTACTATCGCGTCCCACCGTCTCCTGATCGGGCAGTCAGGGCTGAAGGCGTCGTGGTTGGTGTCTGCGTTTTTGGCGGATTTGCAGTTGCTGCAAGTGGGCGGCTTTCCGGCCTGACGTGAGGGGCAGTCTGTTCGTAAGTGTTTTGGGTCACCGCAAAACGAGCACTTGTCGTCCCCGTCGGTGCAAATTTTTCTGCCATGACCGAAGCCTAGGCACCTAGTGCATTGGGTTAGCGGACTCTGGTCGAGTACGCGAACCCGCTGCATATCTACGTAGGCACGACCGGCTTCGGTCAGTCGCTGCCACACCGGCGGGGAGACTTGTACCACCACATGGTTCTCTAGCGGGTTTCTCGCTCGTTTCCGGTACTTGACGGTGACCCTAACTTGCTCCGCCTGCAACCCTTCCAGGAGGTGAGCGTTCTGTTTTTGGAGCGCCCTGGTGATGTCGTCGTCCGAGTTGTAAGACAGCACGTTCGTCAACACCACCAGGGGGTCCTTGTTGACAGCTTCCTCAACTGTAAGCCCTGCCGGGGAGCCGCCCAGCCTTCTCTTAACCGCCTCCAGGTCTTTTTTATTCTGGCAGCCCACGACCACCTTCTGGTCCTTTGCCTTGCGCACCTTGTCAACACGAATCAGGGTTTCCTTCGCATCCACTGCGGTCCTGATTTTGTCCAATACTGTGGCACTGGTGTCCATTACATCGTTTGAGGACACGATAATGGAGTGCATTGGTGGAGGGACGGTGGTAGATACGCCTGCCGCTGTGCTTGCGTACGTGACCACTGGCTTTTGTTGGCCAGCGGGGGGGATCACTGTTGTTGGAGACATTTTTCCCAACTCGCTAATACGGTCTGAGAGTGTGCGTGTAAAGAGCGCACACTCTACTAGTTTTTCGTTATTATCTTTAGCGAGTCGAGATTGCTCCGCTAGTGCTACGAGCACTTGGGTGAATTCCCCTTTGTCCCTAGCTTTCTCCTTTTCCATCTCTGTCTGTGGGGCTGCCACCTCCTTCCCGTCCTCCTGGTGTCTCTTCGTCCTCTCCGCTTCCCCCTCCTTCACCAGTTGGTATAAACGGTCTAGTGCCGCTATCACCCCTTCCTTGATGTCCGCCCTCAAGTTCCTAGAGCTGCTGAGGTTCAGTTTTGCCTTATTCAAGCATGCTCTGGCCTCAGCAACTCTAGTCTGACAGACCGGCTTTGTTTGAGGGCTTTTTGGACCGTCTATACTACGGCTGCTCTCGTGTGTAAGAGCGGGGACCGGCTTGGGTTTCTGCTTTGGCTGAACCCCTGAGGTTTCTGCCTTCGCGGCCGGTATGCTGGGTTTGGGATCTACTTTCCCCGCCTCCCACTCCCCTACACTGCGCCTGACACTGGTGATTGGCGCGGATCCATCTTTTCTGGCTTCGCCAGGAGAGCTGGCGTTGCTGTCCCTCTTGACAGGGGTGCGGTGTGCCACGAACATTTTCCAAGATAGAAATAATAATTAAAATAATAATTGAGACAACACAGTATAAATGGGTCCCCAGAAGAGTGACCGTATCATACAAACTTAAATAAATATAATGTTAATGAATTGAATACTTTAAAAACTGTAAAAGTAGTCCCAAAAGGGGTTAAATGCGTCAGTAACAATAGATAGATAAAAAGTCAAAATGACAACTTGTGCAGTGGGTCAATGTAGGCTATACTAAGTCCCCAATAGGGTGACCGGGTAAAGTAAAGTAATTAATAGTAAAAGTCTAAAAACAATTACGTCGTAATATATCGTCCGAGTAGTCTGCACAATTTTTAAAATAAAATAATATAATAAAACGTTCATAAACTGTCACGTAGGGACGCGTGGACGGGTACTTGACCAGTGTGTTGGCGCTTTTTGACTGTAGAGGGGTCAAAGAAAGCGCCTCCGGCCAAAATAGAGAATAAAACAAAAAATATAATTTTAGGTATATTGCCAAATCCACCTAGCCAATCACCACAGGGTGGGTGGGTGGGCAATTTTTTCGAATTTTTTCGATTGAAAAGCCCACTTGTGGGGTACCAATAGATGCGGGCCGCCGAGCACTACACGACTGTGTAGTTTTCGGGGGTAGGTTGAGAGGAAAAATCGAGAAAAATCGCGGAAAAACTGTGAATTTTGTAGAATTTAAAGTGTTTTTGCTATGTTTTAATAATAATAATTTTGTTTTTCAGGTCGCGATCTCCGGGATGCACGGCTGAAGCGGATTTGCAGAATTACAAATGAAATTTTTGTCGAAATTAATAAGGAAAGTGAAAATTTTGGAAAACCTAAGTGAAAATTTAAAAGTGAAAATTTTCGCGTCCGATTGCGTGGAGGGGTGCCTGGTAGGTGTAAGTGACCGAATTGTCAATTTTAAGGGTCGAAAACCGCGTCCAAATAGGTTATATAGTTTGAAAATTGTCAATGTTTATCTAAGAATATGGCAGGTATAAGGTAACCTCGGTACCTGATGTGGTAGGGTTTTGGTCGATTTTTCGTATTTTCTCGAGTGAAAACGCCCACTTGTGGGGTACCAATAGATGCGGGCCGCCGAGCACTACACGACTGTGTAGTTTTCGGGGGTAGGTTGAGAGGAAAAATCGAGAAAAATCGCGGAAAAACTGTGAATTTTGTAGAATTTAAAGTGTTTTTGCTATGTTTTAATAATAATAATTTTGTTTTTCAGGTCGCGATCTCCGGGATGCACGGCTGAAGCGGATTTGCAGAATTACAAATGAAATTTTTGTCGAAATTAATAAGGAAAGTGAAAATTTTGGAAAACCTAAGTGAAAATTTAAAAGTGAAAATTTTCGCGTCCGATTGCGTGGAGGGGTGCCTGGTAGGTGTAAGTGACCGAATTGTCAATTTTAAGGGTCGAAAACCGCGTCCAAATAGGTTATATAGTTTGAAAATTGTCAATGGGTTAGGTTAGGTTAGGTTAGGTTAGGTTAGGTTAGGTTAGGTTAGGTTAGGTTAGGTTAGGTTAGGTTAGGTTAGGTTAGGTTAGGTTAGGTTAGGTTAGGTTAGGTTAGGTTAGGTTAGGTTAGGTTAGGTTAGGTTAGGTTAGGTTAGGTTAGGTTAGGTTAGGTTAGGTTAGGTTAGGTTAGGTTAGGTTAGGTTAGGTTAGGTTAGGTTAGGTTAGGTTAGGTTAGGTTAGGTTAGGTTAGGTTAGGTTAGGTTAGGTTAGGTTAGGTTAGGTTAGGTTAGGTTAGGTTAGGTTAGGTTGGGGTGACAGGTCGGACAACCTCCTCGTGTGCTCCATGGCTATCAGTCCTTCTCGGATATGTCCGGTGGGAACGGTAGTCGTGGAGCCTGGTTCACCCTGGGCAACGCGGGCAACAACTCTCTCTGCCTTTTGGGGAGTCTTGTTGCTCGTGGCTAATGGTCCGACACCGGGGAAAGGCCCTTTTCAGGGCCATGGGGGGGGAGAACCCCCCGCGAAGCCGCGAGGCCTAGCGGGGGAGAAAAGGCCCTTTTCAGGGCCACGGGGGGGGCTTCCTGCGAGGCCGCGAGGCTTAGCGGGTGGCCGAGGGGGCGTCTCTCCACGTGTGCCCCTGTTTTCAGGGGACGTAGTGGAGGCGCGAGGGCGGGTCCGGTGTGTACTCACACTACCATCGGACTGGCAGTGGAAGTTTTCTTTCCTGCCACCGCCGTAAACCGGGGGATGTCTGACATCTCCCGTCGGTCTTGGCTTGGTCGCCTGGGCCGGGAGGAAGAAAACCTCCACAAAAATTACTCCAAATCTCAAGTTTCGGCGCCCGGCGAGGGGATGCATGGCCGGGGGGATTGCCTCGGTCGTGAGGGCGCCAACCTCAGCGGACCGGCCGACCCGCTGTTGTATATAGGCTTACCCAGGTACAGGGGGCACTGCCTGGGTGGACCGTCCTTTCCCCCATACTCGTGGGATTTACTATGGATAATCTTTTAAATAAAAAAACAAACCAAACAGACGTTGAGGGGGGTGCTGTGTCTGACGGCTCAGCATCGAGTGGAGTTATGATGGTGGAGATCAGCGTGCCTGCGCTGTCTCCATCACAATTTTGGAGAGAGGGGCGCAAGCGGTTGCGCTCAAATGATGGGACGAGTCGCTCGACTTCAGAGTCTGGCGACGAAGTGGTACCAGCCAGGAGGGGGAGAGGCCGACCTCCCACCACGGGCGAGTACGTAGAGTTGACAAAAGCGAAGGCGGAGCTGCTTGCTGCCAAGCGAGAGGAGTTCCGCCGCCACGCCGAAGAGGACGTCTTAGACCTCGTCAAGGAGGCCAAGAGCAAGAGAGCGGCACCAGTGGCTGAATCTGGTCCCGCAGGGGATGCCTTAACTGCGACTGCTCTCTTCGAGCAGGTGGCGGCTGGGCTTAAGGTGGTACAGCACGTGGCCACCAAGTCCAGCAACCTCAAGGGCACTTTCACCAAGAGCCTCAAAGAGGCCATGAAGGTCATAGAAGGCGCAGCAAGCGAGCTGCGCCAGCTCTCCGCTACGGAGGAAAACACTCGCCTGCAACTGGAGCTCGCCAAGTTGCAGGCTGATAACCGCCGCCTTCAGGCGGAGAATAAGAAGGTCACGACGGAGCAGGAACAAATGCGCCGTGAGTTGGACCAGATCAAGACTGACGTGGCGCGGATACAGCAGCCACAGCCCACCACCCCAGAGACACCACCAGATCTGGTACAACTGTTCCGGACGGAGATGGCTAGCCTGGCCGCGAGGTTTAGTGTAATAGAGGGGAAGATACTGCGCCCTCCTTTGGCTGGCGATCAGAGGAGCAGCACCCAACCGCAGGCGCCGTCTTCATCATATGCGACTAAGGCTGCAACTCCACGAGTCACCAGTCGGCCGGCTAAGAACCGCCAGGCCAATGCGTCCAGACCCGAGCAGACCAAACCTCAGAAGCCGACAGTCCCTACTGAGACACCGACTTCTGTGCCGACCTTAACTAAGTCCCAAGCTGCCCCGACCCAGGCGCGCCTGCCTCAGCCCTCGCAAGGGGGGTCGTCATCATCTCAGGCAGCAACAGAGCAGCCCAAAAAGAGTGCGGCTTCCACAAAGAAGACTCAGGCGGCTGCCAACTCCAATGATGGGGAATGGCAAACCGTCACCAACAGAAAGAAAAGTAAGAAGAAGAGCCAGAAAAAACAAAAGGCGGCAAAGAAACCGCCGAAACTGAGGGCACCACGTTCAACAGCAGTTGTGATTACTCTGCAACCAGGTGCAGAAGACAGAGGTATTTCTTATGCATCTGTCCTAACCGAGGCGAAACAAAAAGTGGACCTTGCCGGCCTCGGGATCCCCTCGCTCTCATTCAAGAGGGCGATAACCGGTGCGAGGGTGCTTCAAATACCAGGAGCCACAAGCGGTGACAAGGCCGACTCCTTAGCGGCAAAGCTAAGGGAATGCCTGAAGGGCGAGGATGTAAGAGTCTCCAGGCCCACTAAATGCGCCGAACTACGTGTGTCAGGGCTGGATGACTCTGTCACCCCTCAAGAGGTTGGCATGGCGGCTGCGCGCGTTGGAGAATGCGCGGCGGATGATGTAAAGGTGGGCGAGATCCGTGTCGCTGGATCATCAGGACTGGGCAGTGTGTGGCTCCGTTGCCCTGTGACGGCAGCTAAGAAGATCTCCGATGCTGGACGACTGCCGGTCGGATGGGTGCAAGCGAGAGTGTCGTTGCTGGAACCCAGGCCCCTGCAGTGCTACCGCTGCCTATACGGCGGGCACGTCCAGCATACGTGCTCGTCAGAGGTCGATCGCAGGGACCTGTGTTATCGCTGCAGCCAGCCAGGACACAAGGCTGGGCAATGCACAGCTGCCCCGTATTGTTCTCTGTGTGCCGACATGGGCAAGCCTGCAGAACACCGAATGCACGCAAAGGCCTGCGCAGCGAGAGGCAAGAAGGCAACAAAGACTGCGCCACAGCCAAAGTCACAGACAACCGCACGGGCGACCCAGCCAACTAATCAGGCAACCCAGCCCATGGAAGTGATGGATACGGACGAAGCACCACACCAATAATGGCTCATCACTTCTTACAGGGAAATCTCAACCACTGCGCCAGAGCTCAGGACCTACTACTCCAGAGCATGGCGGAGTGGTTGATCCGCGTGGCTGTAGTAGCGGAGCCATACTTCGTCCCACCAAGGACTAACTGGGTAGGTGACCCAGCGGGCTCAGTGGCCATCGTGTGCCAAACATCTCTGGGTGCAACAATGATGGTTATTGATAGGCGTCCGGGCTGCGTCGCTGCTCTCATTGAGGGCATCCTAGTGGTTGGGGTATACTTCTCGCCCAACAGGGTTCTTGCGGAATTCGAATCTTTTCTCGGAGGCGTAGGAGCCCTGATTGGGCAAAATCACACGCGCCCTGTCCTACTCCTCGGGGACCTTAACGCGAAATCTTCGGCTTGGGGTTGTCCCAGAACTGACGCACGTGGTGATGTGCTAGAGGAGTGGGCGGTGGCGACAGGGCTACAAATCCTCAACCACGGGACCGTCCATACCTGCGTACGGCAAAATGGCGGGTCGATTGTGGACGTCTCTTTCGCTAGCGACTCGCTGGCGCGCCGCGTTCGAGGCTGGAGGGTGATGGAAGGCGTGGAGACGCTCTCCGATCATCGATACATTCGTTTCGATGTCTCCGCGCCTTCGGCGGCGCCGGACAGCGGCCGCCTGAACACGAACGCCCCTGCGACCCCTAGGTGGGTCCTAAAGCAACTCGACAGAGACGTCCTCATCGAGGCCGCCATAGTGCAGGCCTGGTTCGCCGCTCCTGAGGAGCCAGTGGAGGTGAACGCTGAGGCGGCCTGGTTCTGCCATGCATTGACGCAAATCTGTGACGCGGCAATGCCTCGAGCCAGGCCCGGACCTCAAAAACGCCAGGTCTACTGGTGGTCTCGGGAGCTAGCGAGCCTACGCACAGAATGTGTAGCAACCCGACGCCTGCACACCAGGTACCGCCGAAGAAGACGCCGCGATCTCGCGGTCAGCGCCCAACTTTACGAGGCCTACAAGGCGGCCAAGGCAGCTCTGCAGCTGGGCATCGCCCAGGCAAAGGAGGCTGGCTACGAACAGTTCCTGGAACTGCTAAATCAGGACCCCTGGGGGCGCCCCTATAAGCTCGTTAGAGCCAAACTAGGACCATGGGCGCCCCCGCTAACTGAGACGCTGGAGCCAGCTCTGCTCGGTAGCGTAGTCTCCACCCTGTTCCCGAGCAGAGAAGAGCACATGCCGCCGTCCATGCGATCGCAACACGACGCTCGTGAAGAACCCGATGTGCCCGAGGTCTCGGAGGCCGAGCTGGGTGCAGCTGAACTGCGCATGCGCGCAAAAAATACGGCCCCGGGACCAGATGGCATTCCTGGTCGCGCCTGGGCACTCGCCCTTAAGGTACTGGCTCCAAGACTGAGGAAGCTCTTTACAACTTGCCTCAGTCAAGGATGCTTCCCACAGCAGTGGAGGACGGGTAGACTAGTCCTGATCAAAAAACCCGGTCGCCCAGCGGACTCCCCGTCGGCGTACCGACCGATTGTCCTGCTCGACGAGGTAGGCAAACTTCTCGAGCGCATCATCGCCGCTCGCCTCGTCAAGCATCTGGCGAGGCAGGGCCCCGACTTGTCCGACAACCAGTTTGGTTTCCGGGTGGGTCGATCGACCATTGACGCAATTCAGCGCGTCAAGGCCCACTCGGAGCAGGCGGTGGCGGAGGGAGGGGTGTTGCTAGCGGTATCGCTCGATATCTCCAACGCTTTCAACACCCTTCCATGGAGCTGCATCATGGAGGCACTACACTACCATCAAGTGCCACTCCATCTGCGTCGGATAGTCGGGGACTACCTGCGCAATCGGTCGGTATTGTACATGACCCGCAACGGAGTCTGCACTAGGGAGATGTCGTGCGGTGTTCCACAGGGATCCGTCCTCGGACCCCTCCTGTGGAACATCGGATACGACTGGGTCCTGCGAGGAGCTACTCTCCCGGGCGTCAGCGTGACTTGCTACGCCGACGACACACTAGTCACAGCCCGGGAGAGTTCGTTTCGGGAGTCTGCCCGTCTTGCCACTGCGGGGGTGGCACAGGTTGTCGCCCGGATCCGCATGTTGGGGCTAGAGGTTGCGCTAAATAAGACGGAGGCGGTCTGTTTTCACGGGCCCCGGAGGGCGCCTCCAATGGGATCCCACATTGTCATCGGTGGGGTCCGCATTGAAGTCAAACAATGCATGAGGTACCTGGGGCTCGTGCTTGACAGCCGCTGGAAGTTTGAAGCCCACTTACAGCAACTAGCACCGCGATTGATGGGTGCGGCGGGCGCTCTTGGGCGGCTATTGCCGAACCTCGGTGGCCCAAACAACAGCTGCAGGAGGCTATACCTGGGGGTCATTCGTTCAATGGCCCTCTATGGTGCCCCTGTCTGGGCCACCGAGCTGACGAGTCGCGGCGCCGCCATGTTACGGCGACCACAGCGTGCGATATCCACACGGGTCATCCGGGGGTATCGCACAATATCGGCGGAAGCGGCGTGTGCGCTGGCGGGATCCCTTCCTTGGGATCTGGATGCGCGAGTCCTTGCGTCACTCTATACATGGCGCAAGGACGCGCACGAGCGCGAAGAGATGGTGGTCCCGAGGGAGGTGGACCAATGCCGAGCTCAGCTGCAGCAGGCAGCAATTGAGGAGTGGGCGGGGCGACTAACACGACCGGGGGCTGGGCTTCAAACCATCGAGGCCCTTCGCCCCGTGCTAAAGGAGTGGGTGGACAGGCGCCACGGCCTAATGACCTTCCGGCTGACGCAGATACTGTCGGGGCACGGCTGCTTCGGTAAGTATCTGTGCCGCGTAGCCGGGAGGGAGCCGGACACCCGGTGCCACCACTGCCCGGACTGTCCAGAAGACACGGCGCAGCACACACTCGAGGTGTGCAGTGCATGGGAGGAGCAGCGCCGTGTCCTGCGCGCCGTCGTTGGCAGAGACCTTTCACTGCCAGCGATAACCAGCGCTATGGTTGCCAGCGCTGACGCCTGGGAGGCGATGGCCTCTTTCTGCGAGGACGTCATCTCGCAGAAAGAGGCCGCAGAGCGGGAAAGAGAAACCGCTGCTGCAACCCTGCCAATCCGCGCCCGACGCACTGGGCGCAGGAACAGGGCAGATAACGCCCTGTTCCAACCACCTTAAAGGGCCACGGGCGGCAGACTTGGGGAAGTCTGTCGCCCAGCACTAGGCCCGAGTAGGCGGCGCGGTCGGAGTGTGCCGCGCCCCACTCTGATTGGCAGGAGAGGAGGGTGCCCACACACCACAGACACCCTCCCACAAGAGCCGGGGGCCGCATAGGCGGCCCGTCACCGCCGGGGTCGCGGAAGAATGTCCACACGTACCCGTGACCCCGGCCGAATGGTGATGAGGCGAACACCTGTCTGTTTTTAGTGGGTAGACGTCCTTCTCAGGGCGGAGTCCCACACACCGCGCCGTCCTCCCCGGGGCGGCGTGACGGTGCATAAAGCATTTTCAGACACAAAAAAAAAAAAAAAAAAAAAAAAAAAAAAAAAAAAAAAAAAAAGGTTAGGTTAGGTTAGGTTAGGTTAGGTTAGGTTAGGTTAGGTTAGGTTAGGTTAGGTTAGGTTAGGTTAGGTTAGGTTAGGTTAGGTTAGGTTAGGTTAGGTTGGGGTGTCAGGTCGGACAACCTCCTCGTGTGCTCCGTGGCTATCAGTCCTTCTCGGATACGTCCGGTGGGAACGGTAGTCGCGGAGCCTGGTTCACCCTGGGCAACTCGGGCAACAACTCTTCCTGCCTTTTGGGGAGTCTTGTTGCTCGTGGCTAATGGTCCGACACCGGGGAAAGGCCCTTTTCAGGGCCATGGGGGGGAGAACCCCCTGCGAAGCCGCGAGGCCTAGCGGGGGAGAAAAGGCCCTTTTCAGGGCCAGGGGGGGGGCTTCCCGCGAGGAGGCGAGGCTTAGTGGGTGGCTAAGGGGGCGTTGTACCACGTGCGCCTCTGTTTTCAGAGGCCGTACTGGAGGCGCGAGGGCGGGCCCGGTGTGTACTTACCCTACCACCGGGCAGGCAGTGGGAGTTTTCTTTCCTGCCACCGCCGGAAAAACCGGGGGATGTCTGACATCTCCGGTCGGTCTTGGCTTGGTCGCCTGGGCCGGGAGGAAGACAACCTCCACAAAAATTACTCCGAATCCTAAGTTTCGGCGCCCGGCGAGGGGACGCATGGCCGGGGGGATTGCCTCGGTCGTGAGGGCGCCAACCTCAGCGGACCGGCCGACCCGCTGTTGACTTAGGCTTACCCAGGTACAGGGGGCACTGCCTGGGTGGACCATCCTTTCCCCCATACTCGTGGGAACATATATGGAATCCTTAAATAAAAACAAACCCAAAGACGTTAGAGGAGAGAGACGAATGGAGGAGGACGCCGGTTCGGATACCGGATCGGTGTCTAGTGATGTGATGCTGGTGGAGTGCAGCGTGCCTGCGTTGTCTCCATCGCAATTCTGGAGAGAGGGGCGCAAACGCCTGCGCTCGGGAGATGCGTCGAGTCGCTCGGCCTCGGAGTCGGGTGACGAGGCGACGCCGGCCAGGAGGGGGAGAGGTAGACCTCCCACCACTGGTGAATATGTCGGGCTCGCCAAAGCAAAGGCGGAGCTCAACGCCGCAAAGCGCGAGGAGTTTCGGCTCCGCGCGGAAGAGGACGTGCTGGACTTGGTAGCTACAGCCAAGTCTAAGCGCGTGAAGCCGGGTGATGTCCCCGGTGGAGAAGATGAAGGCCGTACCGCAGCCGCTCTCTATGAGCAGGTTGCGGCAGGACTAAAGGTGGTCCACCACGTTGCCACCAAGTCGAATAACCTCAAAGGCACATTCACACGGAGCCTAAAAGAGGCCATGACGCTTATCGAGGGCGCCGCCAGTGAACTCCGGCAGCTCTCAGCAACGGAGGAAAATGCCCGCCTGCAAGAGGAGCTATCCAGACTGCAGGCGGACAACCGTCGCCTCCAAAGCGAGAATAAAAAGTTCACAGAGGAACAGGAGCGAATGCGTCGGGAGCTGGACCAGCTCAAGTCCGACGTGGCGGGGATCAGACAGCCCCCCGCCCCTGAGACGTCGCGGCCGGCTGAATCAGAGCTGGTCCAGCTGTTCCGGACAGAGATGGCGGGCCTGGCCGCGAGATTCTCTGTCATCGAGGGAAAAATCCTGCGCCCGCCCCTTGCCGGTGACCGGAAGGGCAGCCAACCGCAGGCGCCGCCTACATATGCGGCAAAAGCAGCGAAGGGGGCAACACAACAAGCCTCCAGCCGGACAGCCAAGAACAGCCCGGCTAACCCGGCCAAACCCGGAAAGAAGTCGACCTCCTCGGTCAATCCATCGAGTTCTGCCGAGACCGCACAGTCTCAAGCGGCCGAAAAGACACCAACAGCTCAGAGCCAACCTGAGGCTGGCCCGTCACAAGCTGCAGCTGCGTCGGCCCCTGCCAACCCACAGCCCCAAAAGGGCAAGGGCAAAGGCAAGGCCAAGGGTAACCAACAAAAGCAGGTGGGTGGCAACAACAACGCCCCTGCCCCCGCTACTAACCAGAGAGCCCAGACAGCTGCTGCTCCCAATGATGGGGAGTGGCAAACTGTCACACATAAAAAGGGCAGGAAAGGAAAGAAAGCCAACAAGAAAAAGAGTGCAAAGAAAACGCCCAGGCTGCGAGCACCCCGCTCGACTGCGGTGGTGATCTCCCTGCAGCCTGGTGCGGAGGATAAGGGGATCACGTACGCCTCTGTTCTGACCGAAGCCAAACAGAAAGTCGACCTGGCTAGTCTTGGAATCCCCTCGCTCCGCTTCAAGCGAGCCGTCACCGGGGCTCGAATTCTTGAAATCCCCGGCGCGGACACAGCTGAGAAGGCAAACTCTCTAGCGGAAAAACTGCGGGAGTGCCTGAACGACGAGAGCATTAAGATCTCCAGGCCCACTAAGACCGCAGAGTTGCGCGTAGTGGGCCTCGACGACTCGGTCACCCCGCAAGAGGTGTGCCAGGTGGCTGCACGAATCGGTGGATGTGCCGCCGAAGAAATCAAGGTGGGAGAAATAAGAGTCGGACCTTCCGGCCTAGGCACGGTCTGGATGAAATGCCCTGTGCCCGCGGCCAAAATCATATCGGCCGCAGGTCACCTGCTTGTAGGGTGGGTCTCGGCAAAGGTAACACTGCTGGAGCCTAGGCCCCTGCAGTGTTACCGCTGCCTCTATGGTGGTCACGTGCAGCACACATGCACGTCGCAGATTGACCGCAGTGACCTGTGCTACAGATGCAGCCAGCCAGGTCACAAGGCAGGACAGTGCACGGCGAACCCGCATTGCAGCATGTGTGCTGCCGCCGGCAAACCCGCGGGACACCGCATTGGCGCAAAGGCCTGCGTGTCCCGCCAAACGAAGGGCAAGCAAGGGGTCGAACATCGGACCCCCCCGGCGCGAAGCCAGCCAACGGCCGTTGTCGCCATGGACGTAGCGGAGCCCGCCCAGCCAGCATCGCAACAATTCGCGATAAGGCACTGGGCGTGCACAAATACCACGTAAGGGCCACGGGCGGCAGACTTGGGGAAGTCTGTCGCCCAGCACTAGGCCAGAGTCGGTGATGCGGTCGGAGTGTGCCGCGTCCCACTCAGTGGAGGAGAGGAGGGTGCACACCACACGCACCCTCCCAACAGAGCCGGGGGCCGCATAAGGCGGCCCGTCACCGCCGGGGTCGCGGAAGAATGTCTACACGTACCCGTGACCCCGGCAATATGTGATGAGGCGAACACCCGTCTGGTTTTAGTGGGTAGACGTCCTTTTCAGGGCGGAGTCCCACACACCGCGCCGTCCTCCCCGGGGCGGCGTGACGGTGCATAAAGCATTTCCAGACGATAAAAAAAAAAAAAAAAAAAAAAAAAAAAAAAAAAAAAAAAAAGGTTAGGTTAGGTTAGGTTAGGTTAGGTTAGGTTAGGTTAGGTTAGGTTTTTTTTTTTTTTTTTTTTTTTTTTTTTTTTTTTTTTTTTTTTTTTTTTTTTTTTTTTTTTTTTTTTTTTTTTTTTTTTTTAACACCAATCCCGCCAACATAATTGGCGCCTATTCTTTGCGTTTTCTCATTCATTCCAGTTCTCGCATTTATGCCTCTCGCACTTCCATTCCGCATACTATATTCTTCTGTCATCCTTCCCTTTCTTTCCTTTCTGTGGGTGGGACTCCCACTATTTGTACTCTAATTGTTTTCCTTTCTTTGTCTTTTTTATATATATTTTGGGGAAATAATTCAGTACTCGGTATTTATTACTTTTTTCTTTTAAAATCTTATACTATGTTCTATATACTAATTCTTATACATTATCTACTATCTTATATTCTATAACAAAGTTTTGTTGGCCTACCGCTAACATTTTCTCTTATTTTCTATGCTAACAATTTTATATTCTTACAATATAAGCCTAGCATAGCTTAATTCAGGTTTTATTTCTACAAATTACTTTCTTTGCCACACTTTCGCAGTATACCAAAAATCTCTGTATACTTTTACTTTTCATTATTTCGCTGATAATTTCTTTCTGTAATTTTACGTTTATTTCTGTTTCTACTTTAAATCTCTCCAATGAATGCACCGGGCACTCCAGCAGTATATGCGGGACCGATTCCGCGACGTTGGGGTCACAGATGCACGCTGGGCTCTCCTTACACCTGAAGCGATTCAGGTATTCAGAGAACCCACCGTGCCCTGTAAAGATCTGCGTAAGTACACCTGTCGGCCTCACGCGCTTGATGACGCGGTAGGCTTCTATGGCATCGGGAAAGAACATTTTCGTCACCGAGGCAGTCTCACCAGACATATATCTCCGATTCCACTCATCGAGGGATCCCATGCGGATCTGGCCTCTGATGAATGAAATCGGACACCGGTCATAGTCAGGCTTCCTCCGTGACGACAATGCTGCCTCCTTAGCCAGCTCGTCCGCGCGTTCATTCCCTGGCAGTCCCGCGTGGGCCTTGATCCAAAACAGAGCCAAATTGGCTCGCGCGCGTACCACCAGGGGATGGAGCGAACCGTGGCTTGCAAGCGACTGCAATGCAGACATTGAGTCGCTATACAAGCCAAAGCTCGTCTCATTGCGCTTGAGAATAACGTCCGTGGCCTTACAAATAGCCAGTAATTCCGCCTGGTAGACTGTGCAGTACGCGGCGAGGCTAAGCTTGAGGTTCTGGATTTCGCCTACATTATCCCATAGGGATAATGCGGCTCCGACCTTCCCCTCAATCTTGCTGCCGTCCGTGAATATTCGCACGGCCTGCACGTTATAACTGTCCACAAGCCTTTGGTCTGCCAGGCACACGAATTCCAGAGCCATTTGTCTGGCCGGATGAGAAGATTCTGCAAACCTCACCGCACCCTCGATCTCCCGGTCTCCAGGTATAAACCGTGACGACCCTCTCCTTGCTTCATACATGGCTGCTGCCTCTTGTATGCGAAGGTCTAGAGGTAGTATCCCGGCTAGTACCAGAGCCGAGTTGAGCGAGACTGTGCGGTATGATTTGCAGAGTTTCTGGACGAATCCTCGTTGGACGGATCCGAGCCTTTTCCGCACCCCTACCTTTTTTGTCGCGGGAGCCCAGGCTCCAGCCGCGTACGTCATGACCGGTTCAATCACGGCTGTATACATTATGTGGATGACGTCCCTACTGAGGCCCCAGTTGACCTTTGCCGCGCGTGCCAGTTGTTTGTACATGTCAACTGCTCTTTTGCTTTGATTGGTGACGTGCTCGTTAAATGTCAACCGGTGGTCTATAGTGAGTCCCAATATTTTCATTTCCCGGACCATCGCGATGTCAACCCCGCCCATGGTCAGAATTGGTGTGTCGTATTTCAATTTGTTTGTGACCAGCATCGCACAGGTCTTGTGCGGCGCGAACTT